>BMAU01021355.1:1157500-1757500 GCA_019973935.1 Trichonephila clavipes | reverse complement strand
TTAATTTACAATGGCTATAATAGAGATTCAATGAAAAACACAGCGAAATGATAACAATAGTCAAATTGGCTAATATCTAGCTACTTTTACAGCTCGAGCTTTATTAGAGCTTTGTAAGACCCGCCGTGTAGGGGTACGATGTACGTTAATACTTTAACTACCGCATTATGATTTGCTGCAGTATTTTTCATGCAATATTTTTTTTTGGATCACCACATAGAAAATTAAGGGATATACATAAACAAAATTATCCACTTTGGAAAATTTAATCCGTTTGAGATAATAAATTAATTAAAGATATTCCACTGTCAAATTAATTATATGCACCGTTCACTTAAAATATATATTCAAATCGTTTTTTTAAGTCTTCATTAACATACAAAAACATAAGACACTTAAATTTTGACATAAACTATTTTTTCGGGACAAAAATAATAATCTTTGCAATCCGCTGAAAATGCATATCTGCTACAAAACTGTTCACCTTCCCAGCTAAAATACTCTTCATAGAACCCGTGCTGCCATTTATCTTGGAAAAGTGGATTTCAAAGAATATTCCTGCTAATTATTGGTAGAATATACCTTCTAAGTTGGCGTGGTGTGGTAGTTAGGAGAAAGGGTACCATCTTAGGTGTCATCCATGCCACTTAACAATGGTGCATAATTACGTGGCCCGTTGCCAAAAGCCCTCGTGTAGCTGAACAGTGTGACGTTAATATTTACTCACTCCAAAAAATACAGTACAGTACTTAAATTATTTTTATACTTAAAAATGCAATATCCACCTATTTAATTAAAATTATAGCGTTATAATTAACTACTAATCTCAAACAAACTATGGAAATTTGTCCAAATGATGCAGTGTAAAAGAGAAAGTTTATTTACTTTAAGTATCAGAACCGATAAAAGCATTTATTTTGAAAAAAGATAAATTTCTTACTACCAGATGTGCATAATAAAATTATTAAAAATAATTCAAATAAAGAGAGATTTATAACAATCTATCCCTTCAAAACTTAGTTTTATTCTGAAATAAAATAAATTTGGGATTATAATGTTTACAGGAATTAATTAGAAGCGAGTGCCTTGCGTAGCCAAAACAAAAAGAGTTCTTTCACCAACAAAAGATAGATATATGCTGAGGTGGGCTTTTTTGCAGCGCAAGCCAGAATTGCTTGCAGAAGGCAGAATTTTTTCCTACTTACTTGACAAATATCGTTATATTTTGGACACTTTTCACAAATATTTATAAATTAAAGTCTATGCTATTTAATTATAGCATATGCGTTATTCTGATGTATAAGCTATATTACTGTAAGGTTTCATTAAAATCCATTCAGTGGTTTTTACGTGAAAGACTCCCAAACATCCTCACAAACTTTCGCATTTATAATATATATCTAGATATAAATATACCGGGTGGGCGAAAAGTCCGTAGAAATTTTAAAAAATTATAAAACCCAGAAAATGAAACAAAAAAAATGATTGGCAGGTTTAACATCGATAGGTAACGGGATTATTTTGAAGATTAAAAAAAATAATAATTGAAGAAAATGACCGAGATGTGGCATTTCGCCCATAAGTAAAGTAATGGACAGGCAAATAACAAAAATGTTAACCAATCACTTTTCTTTGCAGTATGTGTTCCACGTGTTCTTCGCCACAGCTGTCGCCTCAGCCAAAAATCTGCTGGTGTCAGATGTGGAGACTGAGGAGGCCATGTAAACTTGTAAATTTTGCTTATGATTTTTCTTCCCCGAACGTCTGTATCAAGAATTAATTGACTAGATTTGCAGTGTGAATGTTCCTCCATTGTGAATAAACGGAATAGTGGAAAGCGTAACTTTTTCACGCAAACATGGAACAACCTTTTAGCGCAGAAGCATTAAATAACGCGTTCGGCATTTACTGTCGCCATTTTCCACCCATTTACTGAACACCTTATTTTAAAGTAACTGGGACGTCTGCGAGAAGAAAAAATGAACTTTTTTTACACCAAATTTAAATGGTACTCACTTAAATTAAAAGCAACGGAAGTAAAATTTTTAAGTTGAATTATCTGCACATTTATGCACCTGTTAATGTAAAAAAAATCCATTTTAACTTACAATTAAATCTGTGTAGGAGCAAAAAACAATCAACAACTATTTTTTTATTTTCGAGACATGTTCTTACCTTTAGGTACACTTTGCAAAAACCCTACTGCATTTATAGCTATACAATTTTGCAGAGTTGTTGCAAACATAACAATCTATAAAATGAATGAAATGAAATTTTAAAAATTAAATTTATAAAAAGTTTTAAATATTTTTAATTTAGTGATTCAAATTTCTGTTAAATTTTACGCAGGAATTGTGCTACACCTAAAATTTGTGAATGTTTATTCTAAAACGAATTCATTCACTTTTTTGAAAATTTGTGGATCTTATAATATGCAAAATATCAGAAAAATATAGGTGAAGTAGATTTTGAGAAAAGTGTACCGGAATGAACAAAAAATGCATTTTGAGAAAAGAGCAAATAAAAATATTTTCATCTATGATTTGTAAAATAATATTTTTTAATGTAATATAAAGTCATACCATAATTAATTGGATTATTTTGCATCATTTCTCAGTTTGTAAATTCTAAATATAAAGTTCTAGATTATTTAGAAGTCTTTTTAATTACTCTTTCTTTACTTCATCAACAAGTGTTGTCAACGATCCACACCTTCTTCCGTTTAAAATACCAAACATTTATGTCTATAAGTTTTAATGTTTTTACTTTACTTTGAACATCATGATTACAGGATATTACAGAATTCCTTATACATATTTTTATTTATATATATATACACAAAGAAAATGTCTTTGATTAATTAAAAAAGTTAATTTGATGTCTTATTTAAATGGAACTCTGTTTTTAAAATTGTTAACAAAATAATCTGTATTTTTACTCAAACATATGAATACTTATTTTAATGTAAAACTAATAGCTATAAACATATAGAGATATTCATGAGTATTCAAATGTTAACAATAAGCAGTTAGGAAAAACGAAATGTCTGTTTTACAAGCTGTGCACTTAATTTAGATTAATCCTGAAGATCCACTTTGTACTAAATACAATTAATTTACAATTTAAAAACTACACTGAGTATTTATTAACGTAAAACTAAACATAATTAACATTTAAGGAACATTTTTTTCAATTTTCTAACTATTTAAACTTTTCGTAATTTTTGCAGGAAAAATGTAGAATTTTCAATAAATTTGAACATATAATACAGAAAAAATACATTCTTTGTACAGAAAAATTAGTTGTTTACAATACATATTATATACAAAGTGGATTTTGAAGAAAGTGTACCTTAATCATACTTACATCACATTTGCTTACAATTTTAAAATTCAATTGTCTATCGTTCTATTTATCGCATTTTCATAAATAATGCATCTATGGATGCAGAAAAGAGCCCTCTATTTTTTAAAAGTAAAATTAGAAAATGCAAAAGTTAAAGCAGTTTCACGTCCCAGTTACCTTAAATAAAATAGGTTCTACGATGAAGAACCTGTGAGCCCACACCACACTGTGATTGGGAGAATACAGTAGTTTCTCTTAGAACACTCGCGGATTTGTCGTCCCCCAGATGCGACAGTTACGGATATTAACGTCGCTATAAAGCAAAAAAATAAGCTTAATCTGTCCACAAGTTGTTAAAGACCGATGATATAAATCTTGTTCAATTCTAGAAAGAGTCCACCTCACAAATGCTTCTCTCTATGGTATCCGACGGTAAAAGTTCATGGCAAAACGGTAATTTGTAGGAATACTGATTAAGAATTCCATGAAGGATGTTGCGTATCGAGGATGGAGGTAAAACCAAGCATCTACCAGCTTCCCGCGCACTACTAGTCCCAAGTCATCAGTATTTACAATCATCTGTGTCATTTGCATATTTCCAGCTATTTCGTTCATACCAGAGCCACCTATCGGATGTTTTTTGAATTTTTTTTTCTTGAAAAAAAATTCGTGCTTTATCGATGCTACACGTACAAACTGCTTTTTATTTTGTATAATTTTTCATTTTGTTTAATATTTTTTTTTTAAATTTTGCACGGACTTTTTCACCACTCGGTATTCCATTCAGTGCTAATATTATTTCCTTTTATATTATCTGAAATCCTTAACTAGATGTTGTGTTCAAGTGGTAAGTTTTATTATCTTGCAGTTTTTAATACAAAGATGTTTAACTCTACAATGGTAAGTTGTTTAAGTTATATATTATTAATTAATATTAGTGTATTTTACTTGGTAATAATTACATACTTATAATATTTCTTCTTTTTCCAGTGGCCCCGTTATTAGAGGTAAATTACAGATGAGAATTGTGTGGTTGGCCAATAATTATGTTCAAACTTGCATTCTTGGTACCTAAGACCAAGGAGTTTGCGATTATTCTAATGCGACTAATACTTCTTTATGTTCTTTTTAGTTATACTTGGGGTCTCTACCTATTTGTGTGTATTATTACACACTCACACACACACATATATATATATTCATATATATATATATATATACTAAATACACAGTGTTACGAATTTCGTCTAAAGAATACTTAAACTAGAGTAAATAATTTATACCCGTGTGTGTATGTGCATGTGTTATACTTTTATGTTACTCTATGTTATATTTATTTTACGATACAAATTGTAATATTCCCAAAAACGCCGTTCCTTACGTTATGATGGCATTTCAATGGAGACTTTGCAAAATGGCGTTAGAGCCAATTTGTAACCAAGTTGGAGATTTGGGCCTATAAATACGGAAAATCTCCTCCGAAGTATCTCCCATAACCACGCCTCCTTTCAACAACTTACCAACCAATCAAAAGAGTCCCACTCATAAGGACCCATCAACACTTCAGATATGGGATAGAAGAACGCTTCACGTTTCATTTCCCGGTGACGTCCAGCGTCCGGAAACGAGTTAGTATAGTTTTGACTAGTGTTAAGTAATATAGCTTTGACCATGAAGAGCCAACTAGCGATTAGCTCGGCTGTTGAGTAGGACGAGGGGTGCTTGTGAATAATCCTTCGCATGCTTTTATTTTAGACACTGATAGTTGTGTCAGAACACTGTTGAATGTGTGAATACCTTCTGAGATATGTCCTGCAAATATTGCTGATGAATCCTGTTGTTAAACAATGATGTTAAATGGTTGCTTTTCGGCAATAAATTTCCATCACTCCTGAAGAATTATCTTTTCTTTACGATATATATATATATTGTCACGGAGTTCGAAAGAAGTACACAGTTGAGTTAAACAAACAATTAAATTTATTCTAACGAGGGAGCTCGATACAACACTGGACTGAGAACATGCCCAGCTGGCGACGTACTCAGCTTTTATACACTTACCAAATATTCGAGAAGTAACCATTATGCACTCTAAAGAATGATCTGGATTCATCTAGAACCTAGACAAACAATACATTAAAAATGAAAAGAAAATTCCAGTCTTTGGATAAATCTGTCGGGGCCGGGATTTGAACCCGAGACCAAAGGAAATGGAGTCCAACGCTCAGCCAACTGGGCTGTTGGGACATGTAGAAAATTGTGTGTGCGGCATTGCTCCCCTCTAAAAAGAAGACAGCGTCCCGTTGTCATTTTGTTCAAGAGTCTTTATTCTGGAACGAATAATGGGTCCTTTGTATGGTTCTTTGGGAGGAATGATATCCTGAAATTCTTTATCCTCGTTTTCGATTTGCTCGGCGGGATCATGGTACGGTTTTATGCACAGGACATATATATATATATATATGGACAACTTCTCTTAGTATTCTTTTTCGAGAAGCAAGATCAAAATCTTTTACTTCGTAAGTCACGGCTGATAAACAGCGTAGCCTTTGATACGGTCCGAAATACCTTCTTAAGAGTTTTTTGGAGAGACCCCGACTTTTCTCACTGGGGTATAAACCCATACGAGATCTCCGGGAGCGTAAGATAGCATTTAACGTTTGGAATCGTAACGTCGACGATCTTTGTCTTGAGGTCTCAGAGTGTGCACTCGGGCTAGCTGTCGTGATTCTTCGCGGCTCTGGCTGCTATCTTGGTGATGTTATTGTCATCAAAATCGTTAGGACAGAATTTTAGCATTGTATCTAGTGTCGTTTCCACTTCACGACCATGAAGTAAATAGAACAGCGTAAAACATGTTGTCTCTTGTTTAGTGGTATTATAAGCGAAGGTTACAAATGGTAGAATTCCATCCCAATTTTTCTGCTCTGCATCCACATATATAGACAACATGTCAGGCAAGGTCTTATTAAAGCGTTCCGTCAGTCCTTTTTTTTGGGGATGATACGCAGTTATGAAACGATGATCAATGTTACACAAGTCGACGAGAGAGGAAACAAGTCTTGATCGAAAGACGACTCCACGATCTGTGATAATTAATCGATGAGCTCCATGCCTGAGGACAATCTATTCCAGTAAAAACTTCGCTATTTCGTCAACTTCGGCTGTAGGCGAGGCGTTTATTATCGCATATCGTGTTGAGTAATCTGTGCAGACTATTATCCATTTGTTTCCATGAGCAGACTTTGGAAATCTCAATCAATTCAATGCGATGGAAAGGAGATCAATTTCAATGCGATGGAAAGGAGCTGTAGCTGGAGGGATGGGAACTAAACGCCAAGGTGGTCGTTGTGGAACAGCGTTTCTCCTTTGGCATTCCTGACAATGCATGACATACCGAACGACATTTCGGTACATTCCCGGCCAGTAAAATCTCTTGCGAATCATGTCATAAGTTTTCGCGAAACCAAGGTGTCCTCCGGTGGGGACGTCATGAAAGTGCCTTAGTATTTCTGCTCGTAGATGTTTGGGAATAACTTGTAACCACAACTTTCCATCTGGATCAAAATTCTTCCTGCATAGGATCCCATCGATGAATCTGAATTCTTCGTTATTGGATGAGTTGCTCGAAAGTTTTAATTTCGCAAGGTTTAAATCTTTTTTCTGTTCCATCGCAAGGTTCATACTCGTGGTGACTGCTAAAATTTGTCTGATGTCTCCATTTCCTCTTCCACTGGATTTCTCGAAAGAGCGTCGGCGTCACTGTGCTTCTTACCAGTTTTATATTTTACGTCAAAATCATGCTCTTGAAGTCAGAGGGCCCATCTGGCAAGCCTTCCCGAAGGATCCTTTAGACTCATGAGCTAGCACAGGGAATGATGGTCAGTTACAACAGCAAAGTGTTTTCCGAATATGTACGACCGGAATTTGTTGATAGCCCATACGATGGCAAGACATTGCCTTTCTGTGATGGAATAATTCTTTTAGGCTTTTGTCAGAGTTCTAGAGGCGTATGGTGTAACTTTCTTGACATTATTCTGAATTTGTACTAGGACTGCTCCGATTCCGTACCCGCTTGCATCAGTATGGATTTCTGTAGAAGCGCTTTCGTCGTATATCCCCAATACTGGATCCGAAGTAAGTGCTTTCTTAAGACTGTTAAATGCGTCCACCTCTTCAGGACCCGAATGAAACATCACGCTACTTGTCATCAACGACTGCAAGGGTCCGGTGAGATAACAGAACCCTTTAATATATCTCCTAAAGTATGAACAAAGGCCAAGAAAACTTCGTATGCCATGTATATTCTTTGTAGTAGGGAAATTTCTTACGGCTTTTACTTTGTCAAGATCGCGGCGAACGCCATTACTAGATACAAGATGGCCTAGAATCTTTACTTCTTGGGCAGCAAAAAGACACTTCTTTGAATTTAATTTAAGACCAGCTTCCTGAAAACATTTTAAAACAAGCCTTAATCGTATAAGATGGTCTTCAAAAGTTTCTGAAAACACTATTATGTCATCTAGGTAACAAAGACACATAGTCCATTTAAAATGGCGCAGCAAATTGTCCATCATTCTCTCGAAGGTCGCAGGTGCATTACAGAGATTGAACGGCAAGACTTTAAATTCGTATAAGCCTTAGTGGGTAATAAATACCGTCTTTTCACGATCTGCTTCGTCTATTTCTATTTGCTACTAACCAGAATGGAGATCCATGGAAGAAAATAACTTGGCACCTTTCAGACAGTCGAGGGTATTTTCAATACGAGGCAAAGGATAAACGTCTTTTTTCATGACGCTATTCAGCTTGAAATAATTGACGCAAAAACGCCAACTACCGTCTTTTTTCTTACGAGCACAACGTGTGATGACCAATGACTTTCAGAGGTGTGGACGATACCTTCATCAAGCATTTTCTGAAACTCTTCATGAATGATGCGTCTTTCAGTCGGCGAGACTCTGTAGGCTCGTTGGTTGATTGGAGCATGATTACCAGTATAAATCTTGTGTTTCACATTCGTCTTCGCGGCTGTCGACTTGTTGGTCTTCCTGAAAAGTCCAGAAAATTTTCGTAGTTCGGGTAGCTTGTTTCTCTGTTCATCACTTAACTCAGGTTACATCATTAGCGAACAATTCATTTGTGACTCCGATGTTTCTTGTTGGTCATCCAAGCCACCCGATGTGTCAGAAATAACACATAGATGCCCTTCATTTAGCGGTTCGGCTTGGCCTATGCACATTCCTCTAGGGATGATTTGGTTTCGGGACTGCAGGTTGGCTACCCAGACATCACTTTTTCCATTACGATATGTGGATACCATGGTTGGTATAGCAATATTTTTTTCAAATAGCAAATGTTTGCTCCCGTCTAGATATACATTTATGTCTCCTTGGGTTTGATATCCTGATACTGTTATTCTAGTTAAAGAATGCAGCTTAAGTGTGTAGTCCCTGGTTGCATACAATTTCCAGGCGTCAGGTGCTGTGGAGTCTCGACAGATGTCTTCTAGTACAAGTTCATTTTATCTACAATCTATAACAGCTTAAGATGCCTCTAAAAAGTCTCATCCTAGGATGACGGCATGGCTACAATGTGACAAAACAATAAATTCAAAAGGCAGTTCTCTATTGTTTATGCGGACACGTAAAACACATTTTCCTATCAGCCGAACAAAATTTCCATCCGCGACTTTCAGCATAACGCTTTGGCTTCAGCAAACATAACTTTCTTTAAAAATCGAAGATACTTATCGGATATGACAGAAAACGATGCCCCAGAATCCCAAAGAGGACTTATCGGCTTATTATCTATTATTGCGTGTAGTTGGTTACCAGTCATCTTGGCGGCCGACGGAGGATTTCCAGTACACGCCGCCTCACCTCCTTGGAAGGCCGCTCTCTTTAGTTTTCCTCCCTCCTACGGCTTGGCGACTGATTGGATCGGCGATATAGCGACGGGGATCTGTAACGGCGTATTGGGGATCGGCCTCTCGTGGGACTTGGCGTAGAACGGCGAGCGGAGTTTGGTCGACGAATTTCTTCTTCAGTGTCAACGTCATCGAAGTTCCGTCGGTGGTTTCGATAGTTCTCAAAGACAGCCTTTCTCAGTAGCGCATTACATGTCCAGGACGTCCGCAGTTGAAACAAACAGGTCTGTTGTTAGCCGTTATCCACACATAAGTTTTTCTTGGCTGAGGTGGGAATCTCTGAGCAGGAAATCTGGATTTCCTGGTTACAGCGGCATATGTTGGTCGTTGTCTAGTTTCTGTAAGTTTTGTTGACACTGGGTCCAAAACCTTTTCAACTTCGTCTTGAACGATCTCTTCTAAGGATTGGGCTATCGGAGTCCAAAGATTCTTGCGTCTGGTTAAGTAGTCGATGGACTTCTTCTCGTACGATTGTGCGAATAAGAGAGACCAAATCAGTCTCATCCGCCAAGGATGTAACCGGTACGACGTTTGGAAGCCTTTCAAATCTTTTTCGACCAACTCTCTTCTGCTTCATATCCTCGATATAGTTGCACCATTTGATAAAATTTGCTATGTCGTTGATTTCTCTCGTCAACAGGGCCTGATAAATATCCTCTGCAACACCTTTCATTAGGTGTGACACTTTTTCGTCTTCAATCATCAGATGATTTACCTCTTGGCAAAGTCCTAATACACTTTGTATGGACTGTGTACTCTCCCCTGAACGCTGGCTTCGGCATTTTAGTTGTTCTTCTGCTCTTCTGGTATATTTTTGACGGTCGCCGAAACGTCCACTTAGTCCATTTTTAAACGCTTCCCAGGAATCTAAGGTGCCTTTGTTGTTGACATACCACTGTCTCGCAGTACTTTCAAGAAAGAAATAAACATTAGCAAGACACATCATGTCATCCCACTTGTTAAATTTTGCTACTCGATCGTACTCTTTAAGCCATTTGAAAGGGTCTTCCCCAGGCGCTCCTCGGAAGGTCGATAGGCTACCCCATTGCTCTAACGAAGGTGATACTACAGGGGGCTTGGCTTCTTGCTCGGTCGGCATTTTTGTCCTCTCCCTACTATTTTCTTCTAACAGTCCAAATTCAGGGGATAATCCACTTAACCGGAGGCTCCTGCGAAGGGTGTCGCTATTATCCACTTTTGACGTAATTGTTACCCCGCGCCTCCACCAAACTTGTCACGGAGTTCGAAAGAAGTACACAGTTCAGTTAAACAAACAGTTAGATTTATTCTAACGAGGGAGCTCGATACAACACTGGACTGAGGACATGCCCAACTGGCGACGTACTCAGCTTTTATACACTTACCGAATATTCGAGAAATAACCAGTATGCACTCTAAAGAATGATCTGGATTCATCTAGAACCTAGACAAGCAATACATTAAAAATGAAAAGAAAATTCCAGTCTTTGGATAAATCTGCCGGGCCCGGGATTTGAACCCGAGACAAGAGGAAATGGAGTCCAACGCTCAGCCAAATGGGCTGTCGGCACTTATAGGAAATTGTGATTGCGGCAATATATATATATATATATATATATATATATATATATATATATATATATATATATATATATATATATATATATAGTTATATATATATATATATATATATACAAGTTACAAGTACCCGGATTTGCCCGGGTTTAAAATAAGGTTTTCTGTAGAATCATACAAAACTGTTTATTTGCATGCAATAAAAGGGTACATTTATCTTAAAGCAATGTGATAGACAACATTTTTGACAGTTCCATTTGGAGTGTGTACAAAAAGATTTTCCTCTCTGCCCAATCTAGAGCAGGCCACATACAACTGCCCATGAGAAAGGCCTTGTGTCTGCAAGTCTATACTCTCCCCCTTTTTCTCATAATAATAACTGTAGCAAAAAAAATGACAATGCATTCCTATGAATGAAGGAATGGAATGGAATGTAGTAAGTAATGTGATATTTGTTGCAGTAAAGTAAATATATAACAAAGCAGTATTGCAAATTACTTACCGCTTTTGTTTAGTAAAGTTTTCTCTATAATGAACCCATGGCTCAGAACATGCACATGGATCACTCTTTTTGGCTGGAGGAGGACAGAGTTAGGTTAGGATGGCACGAAACCTCTTTAAGAACCTTACCCATGTAATTTTGTGAAGAATGTGTACCAAATTTCACGTTATTTGGTTGCCTGGTTCTTGAGTTATAAGGAAACAGACAGACAACAAATGCGTCCTATATGTATATATAGATACAGATTTGCTTGAATTCTTGTGTAATATTACTTTTGTAAGCTTCATGGCATATTTAATGGTATACCAGTCTTTTAAAGCTGACTGAGCCACAGCAACATTTCGCTAGGTATAGCTAGCTATAACATAAAATTAAATCTTAAAAATATATCAAATATAAAAGAAGGCTCAATATTTTGATTATACCTTCCTCCTGAAAAGTTATTCCGAAAGCGTTTAACTCTTATTTGGTGATTCCCTTCAAAAATGCAACAGACTTCTTTCCTTTCCCCCTTTTAGAACATGGGAGGTCGAACGGGGACAATTTTACGACCCAGTTCGGTCCCTTTGAAAAGTAAGAACCAAGAGATCAATCGTTTACAGCTAGCTGTTAAGGGGTCACAGGGGTGTTGAAAATGTTTCGAGAGCACAAAATACAAACAATTTTCGACTACAAATAATTCTTTGAGATTAAAATGAAATAATTTGATGCTTTCACACATTTTTTATAAAGGAATAAAGTTTCAAAAAAGTATAAAATATCTAAAATATAATCATAATTTTAAAAATAATAAGCACATAAAAATAAGAAAATGTTTTGTAAGAAACAAATAGTAAGTTTTACGACGCGCATGATATTTTCTGCAATAATCATTCTAATTACTAGCAATAAGTTGATTTATAAAGTCAAATATATCCTTATTACATGCTAGCTTATCTTATATAAATAAAATAAAAAATAATATTTTTAAAAATAAAAAAATACATTTTTTAAATTTTTTTTTAAAAAATTCAATTTTTGTTGAAATATTTCAAAAAATTAAAAATTTATAATACTATAAATAGCTAGGATTTGAAGATTATGATAGAATTTATAATTCTGTAAAGTTTTATGCATCAACGTATGATAGTTTTTGAAACGCAATGCGCGTAATTGAAAAAACACAAACTGAGAAAAAGAGCTTTAAAGATTTAAAATTTAATTTGAGAAAATAAATCTTAAAACCTACACGCTAAAATGCTCCAGGATTGTAACACTTACCTTCCTGTTCCTGAAACAGCTCAATTTCTTTACTCTTTTTAATTTTCTTGGCTCTGCGAGCTTCAAAAGATGACTGTAGACACCTCTGTCGTGACGTAAAGATTCGACGATTGTCACGTTCAGCCAGGGACACACAAACATTTCTGTTAATTTTCAAGCCAAATTTCTCTAAAATAGAAATAAGTATTTGATTTCCATCATTAAAAACACTGGTTGCTAGATTTGCAGCAATCTCTGCAATCTGAAGACTAGAACCAATCGTCTTAGGACAAAATTTCCAAATTAATGAATTTAAACTTTCATTAGGATTCTGTGTCTTACCTCCTAAACATTTCTTCAGGAGTGCCGGATGAGATAAGTCTGCAAATACAGGCTTAATTACATCTCGAACAGCTTTAGCAACTGAGGGTTTGTGTTTATAATTTTGTAAATTATTATTAATTGCGGCATTATACTTACACCATGTATTTGGATTTGTAGGACAAAACCAGTGCATCGGTTCATCATCAGTGCTGCAAGAATGACCCCAAACAGCCCAAATGGCTTTCCGCATTTCCTTTACACTAGTAGAGATTGCATCGAATAGCATTACTATGGTAATGCGCAAGTTTATCAATTAAACTATCAGTTAACCTACCTTTACCGCCAATAGTTTTACCATCAGATAATTTCTTTTTACTATATACTAATTTAAGCTTCCTAAGTCTTGTACCCATTCTCTTTTGCACATGGCCTACACATTCTATTTTCTGAATAAGATGGTCATCGCCGTATGGCTTGTTTTCAGAAAGGGCATTGAATGTTTTTTGTGTCGCCATCTCCTATGTAGTTCGAATATTTGAGGGTTGTGAAGCTTTTCTGATCGATTAAAAATCCTCAACATCCCGTCAACCTCCATCTTACCAGCAGAGCCAGAATAATTTTTTCTACATGAAATCTTATGCGCTCTTTGCCATTTATTGTACTTGATACCAAACTTTACCCCTTTATAACTGTCGCATCCTTTGCAAAATGAGGACAACACTTCCCTATCCAAAACCTTACCTGTTTCGGCCCCTATTACAGTACATACTCCAATCAACGATGAATGTCCTCTCGTCTTCCAGGTACCATCACCACTTACCGTTAAAAGGTAATCAGGTGACGAAGAATTTTCTTCAACAGCTGCCCTTTTCATGCTTTCTTCAGCGACTTCCTTCATAACACGTGAAAGTTTATTATTAATAACATCATATGATTTTTGTTCAACAGGATTAGGAAGACTCATTACAGCACAAAATGTTTTTAATGACTCTAAACCTTGGCCTATGCATCTCATTGCTAAAATAGATCTTCTGTTAATTTCTGGAGCATTATTTTTATTCCCAGTGTTTTCACAGCTTGAAAAAGTACAAACACTCCCACAGTTTTTACAACGTATTTCAAAATTCGAACATAAACCACGAGTGGACTTTTCATTAATTGTTAATGGTTTATGACATTTTAAACAACATGATACTGATAAAATAGAGCGAAAAGTTGAAATAAAATCAAAAATACGATATCCTTTGAAGTTTTCACTTACCTTAACAAGATTTGACTTTAATGAAGTCTGAATTCCTGAGATTTTATTACTGGAAGCACACTTACTTGTGTCTTTCCTTTCTGCAACATGTGTATGCGAACATACCTTCATGAATTGATTCCCTCTAAATCTTCTTTTCTTGGGACGTTTGCCTGAAGGTCTACGATGAGTATTTTCCATTTCAATCCAGAGAATTTTGTTTTCAGTTTTGATAAACGGTTTTAAACAACGCTGTTTTGAATTTCGATAAGCAAACAACGTGCTAGGATTACCAAAACAGAATCAAAACACTTTAAAAAGCATGTGTTGAGTTGCAAGCTTCCTTCTCAATTAAGTAAGTGTATAAAATATTTCATGAGGCTTTTTAAAAACAGAAAAATAAAACGTATGCGGAAATCAAGAATAAGTGGGTGTGGCATGTAGCCATTTAAACATTGTTATTACTAAATTGCTGTTTGGAATTTTTCCAATAACTTTCGAAGTTTTTGTAGTACTATCACGTGGTTGGTATCAAAATGTTCAAAAGAAAATGAGGAACAACATATATTTTTTTCGAAAATTCGAAAAAAAAGAAGATTAACACCCCTGTGACCCCTTAGACTGCCTTGGGCAATCTTCTTTGAAAGCGTAGTGGAATTCGGTGTTTCTTTCTCATATATGTTCAGTCACAGTAAAATTAAAAACGAAATGAAAGGTAAAAAAAAAAAAAGGAAAAAAATGAAATAAATAGTATGTTAGAAGTTGAAAAATAATTATATTTTCTTCAAAGAAAATTTATTTTTCTGTCATTTTTTAAAATTAAAATATATATATATATATATATATATATATATATATATATATATATATATATATATATATATATATATATATATATATTGGTATTGCGATTTGAACCAGAAAAAAGCATCCTGTATTCATTTTTGAATATGAAAGTAAGAAAACGCGCTTCACTTTCCTGTTTCTTAAAAAAGTAATGAGGAAAAAAGAGCAAAGGCCCTATCTCATTTTTAAACAATAACACAATAAATATTACATACAATGATTATATTTATGAAATAAAACCGATCTTTCTCTATTCAGTTATATTTTTAATTTAAAATAGCATAAAAGGATTTCAATACTTTTAATTTATTTTAATTAAAATCATATAAAAGATATTTTTATGTTAACTGAATATTTTTCGAGAAAAATTTTAATTTTCCTTCCTAGTGTTCTCTTTTTCGAACTTCTTGTATTAAATAAAAATTCCTTTTCTACATCGAAATTGGGATGGACATAACACACATTCAGTAAATAATTTTGAATTTTAATGGGGGATATACTTCTTCAAATGCGCATGACAGTACTTCTAACCATTTTCTACTCAAGTTAAATTTCTTATCTTTCTGTTTCTTTTATTACAAGGAAAAATGTCACACATCGATAACTACATTTTCATACAATTCAGTCATTACAAATTCTATTGTGAGAAAAGTTCTCCCTAATTAATTTTGTCTTTCAAAATAGTACACTTAAAACAATTTTGTTCAGTGAAGTTAACCGACAGTTCCACCATGTATTCATACCAAATTTAAAAAACAAATTTAACACTTGAAAATGTATCATGTATTTAATTTTTCAGTATACACAAATATTTCCTGCTGTAGGAAAGATATAGTATGAGATGTGGTGTGCGGTTGTAAAAGAATGTTTTCGTACGTGTAGACTATTTTTGAAAATTTAAATATCACTGAAGCTGATCATATAACTGCAAATGAGCTTTATTTTAGAATGTGATGGTATCAAAGTAAAACACTTTACAATATTAAACAGCCTATGGGTTTATACTCAACATCAAACTATTCGCAAAATGGCTTACAACTTCTATTCAAATTGTAAAGAAACTGAAATATAAATATATCTTCCTGCAGTCAAAAATATTCATAATATGTAAGTATCCTATTTCTCCACTTATTTCTGTACATTTTAAAAACTGTAGCTGAATGCAATTTTTTTATATTTATAAACGAGGCGTAACAGCTCACACAGTCGTAAAAATGTCTTTATCATTTTTAAATATACTACTATAAAACGTATATGGATTGTAAGATCAGTTGTAAAATCCTAAAAGCTTTTACACGTGACCATTGGACGCTGAGGTGCATGAACAGATGTCCCGATTTAGTGGTCTGCCTGAAGAGAGACCTTCAGTGTTTTAGACCCCAAGCAAGCTTGGTACTCATTTATCGACCCAATGTAGTGGGGATGCAATGCAGAGTCGACCTTGCCCAGCCCGTCAATAGAACCCTAGACCTATGGTGTGTAAACACGATACACTACCAATCGATCCTATTCGGTGAAAAATAAAATTTAATGTTAGAATCTTATATAAATCCCTAATGAATGAGGGAGTCCAAACTTTTTTTTCATGTAAACTGTTTAGACGGAAATGGTTAATTATGAACATTTCACAAGTTGCATAAATTAAAATTAACCGTTATAGTTTACATAAATTTTTAAGGGTGCAAAAGGTGTATTTCGGCTGCACGAATTAATTTTAAAAGGAATACGGTTACGAAAAAGTAGTACAAATCTATCTAAAGTAGGGTTGGTTACCTTACATATTGTCAAACACAATGTATTGGAAGCCAATTCCACAATTCTTTGTTATAAAAATGTATGGAAAATTACAAGATTTATTTTTGCATTTGTAATTTATATATATATAATTTTTCCTGGGAGCTTTAAAAGCTAGAGCGGCATCCATCAAAACTGCGGCTCTCTCTCTGTTTTTCCAGATCATCCCTGACTAAGCCGGCTCTGCCATAGTAAGTGAAAATGCCGGATTTTGTTTATCAAGATAATTTTATAGCAGACAGCATTTTTCATGTATTTTAGATGGTCGTTTTATATTTTCTACATCAATATCTTAATGTCTGAATTTAAAATTACATAAAATTCTTGACATTTGCATCAATGACCATGATAATTTTTTTTAGTATATGAATGTGTCATCAAACGATTACATGACTAATATTAACACATTATTTTAACCATTTAATTAATATTAAGTATAACAAAACGCACACAAATTTTCTAAACTTTAAAATAAATATTTCGAAAACTACTTCAGATATACTCAAAATTTTTTATTCCTACGCTTTAGCTTCTCAGTTTTGCTTCTCTATGTAAGCATTTATATTGTAATTGTATATTCATCAATTTTTTTAGTATATTTTTTGCTCTTAGCATGCGGTTTTCAACTGAATTGTATGAAATCTTCGAAATATATTAAATGAATGATTGAATATTAACGTCGCACTGTTCAGCTACACGAGGGCTTTGGGCGACGGACCACGTAATTTTGAACCATAGTCAAGTGACGTGGACGACACCTGAGCTGGCACCCCCCTCTCCTAACTACCACACTACACCAACGGGAGGACGTTTCAGCTCTAGACAGATTTAACGTGCATCGCTGCCCTACACGGCGGGTCTTTAGTGCTACTGGACTCGAACTCGTGACAAAGCAAGCCACGTTCAGATACCTATACCACTCGGCTACCGCGGTCGAAATATATTAAAAGATACCAAAGAAGCTATATAATAAAATTTGAAATTTTTATTATACTCAAACAATTGCTAAAACTTATGGTAAATAATTTTTAACTGCCGGATGCATTTTTTTTTTGAAATTTCAAATGGAATTTCTAACATAAAATTTCTAGTTTATAAGGTCGAGATTTCAAAAAATATCCAGATTTTAATTACTTATTCAGTTAGCCTTTAAAAAGATAAATGTTGAGGTATTTTGTATAAATAGATATTTTTGAACAATATATAATTCGAATGTTTTTCAATAGCTCAATTTAAAATTGATTTTTATGTTTATTTATATGCATAAATGTCTACTGTAAATGTTTCCGTATATTTTTTGATTACCATTTATTCAAACATTCAAGTTATAAAAAAAATGTGGGAAAATCTTCATTCATGTTGTCTTTGATGTAAACTGAAGTTCAAGCACTTAAAATTCAAATATAATTCGGTGTATTTTAACAATATATAACCAGGCACACACACTCTGTACTTAAACTTCCCTGAACACTTAGGCTTTAAAATCTAAAAAAAAAACTAATAAATCTTAATTAGGTTTTTTTTTCGTTATTATTTTTATCAAAGTGTAAGAAAATGTTTCAAATGATTTGATGAAGTTTAAATTTATTTATTATTAGTGGTTGGAAAAGTGAAAAGGTTTCAAATTTTTAAGAGTTTGGTGTTTTATTAATTTTTTCCGTATCTTATAATAAAATAATCATGTTTCAAAAACTGAAAGCTTTGATTAAAATAAGAAAAATGAAGCGAAAGAATATACTTAATAAAAGATATTTTGTCTAACTATATAAAATAGCAGATTGCTCTGACACGCCAAAACTTGTTACAGTTTCAAATTGATATGAAACCAAAAGGGAATTGTAACATATTTTACTTATGCGTTGGGACTTTACAAAACTTTAAAAAAACAAATTAACACTTCCTGGGGTCTAAAGAAATTTCTCCTCGATTTTTACGATTGCCCCAGGGTCAAAATACGGGGTTTCCTCGGGGCCAGAAAACTCCTGCTGTGTTGCTTCCTCCGTCCCTCATTATCTTTCAAGATGTTAAACCTTAAAAGGGGGAAGGATTTCAGAAAAGTGCGGCTAATCCGCTTTTGAAAACGTTACTTGAAGGCAGAAAAATCCGTGCAGTCCATTTTCGAAGCATCTTTACACTGACGGAATTTTCCGTGCTATCCGGTTAGAGGGTTACGAACCTTACCCATGTAATTTTGTGAATGTGTACTAAATTTCACGTTATTTGGTTGCCTGGTTCTTGAGTTATAAGGAAACTGACAGACAACAAATGCGTCCTATATTTATATATAGATACAGATTTGCTTGATTTTTGTGTAATATTACTTTTGTAAGCTTCATGGCATATTTTCTGGTGTACCAGTCTTTTAAAGCTGACTGAGCCAGAGCAAAATTTCGCTAGGTATAGCTAGCTATAACATAAAATTAAATCTTAAAAATATATCAAATATAAACGAAGGCTCAATATTTTGATTAAATCAGTATAAACATTTTCGTACAAACACAATATATATACTGTAAAATATTTATTTTGCTATTTGCCTTTCAGACACCCATCCAACCAAATTTTAAAAATTGTCAAAAACAGAAAAAAAACGTATTTAAAGAAAATACCACTGATTAATTTCGCGAAAGACATCGCAATGTGTAAAAAAATATTTGCAGTACATAATCGCCAAAAATAAATGTAAGTACTAAAGTATAAAAAAACAAAAGTAAACTCCTAGGAGAGCCCCCACCCTTGGCGCCAAACCGGAAAAAGCGCGAAGCGAAAACGAAATGGCGCCAAGCAAACCCGACAACAGTGACAAGTAAATATAGCAGTAAAAGATGGATGCGCAATGAAAATATATGTAAAAATACAGAAATTTAACATTTAAGATAAAAAATATAACAACAGCACTTACTTTCTTATTGTTGATCCTTCCCAAGTGGAGGGTAAAGTGTAACAACTGCTTTTAAAAGATTCTGGAAAGTCTCGTCGCTGAGTGAGTGATCGCGAGAGCGCCGCCATAAATACTCAGCGAGGTAATGGTCGAACATGCCTTCTGCGTGGCTGGTGTGATTACGGAGAAAACGTTTTATTGCCGATTAACTTACTATTGGAAAACCACGAATTCTTTCTTATACTTCTGCAAACATGCGTATTCACACCTTTTTTTCGACATCTCCATTCAAATCCATCCAAAACAACACTTTCGTTCATTTAATCCCATTTGCTGATTACATTTAGTACATTCATAACTTGAAGCAATTAATCCTTCTTTCATACACCATTCAATCAATTCTTTCTTGCCTTAGCATTCAATAATGTAAAAAATTATAACGTGTATTCACTTACAAGCGCAGCCATACTTTCAACCCGGTGCCCAACAACAAAATGAAATTTGAAATGCGCGCCCACAAATGACAAAAATTCTAGAAAAAGTTAGGGTTGCCATATGTTGTATTTAAAAGCAAGGTTACCATGACGGTGCAATTATCGCAAACCTAAGTAATTCGCGCCAAGGGTGGGGGCTCTCCTAGGAGTGAACCAAAACAAAAATTATATATTGAATTAATTAAGGATTAGTGGAGGAAAAGATAAAACAGGCTAAGATAATACTCATAATAATTTCATATTGGTAGGCTACTCATTTATGGCATGATTTTGAAATCATGCCAAATTGGTGTTGTGGCCAGTCTAATGTTATAGTAATGTACAGAATTAAAGGTACTTATATATTATCGCAACCTATTGGTGACATTATACAAAATGAAGCACATGATTGCCAATTCAACGCACACAAAGTTGGGATTGCCAAAGTGGCGAGTTGTCTTGAACGTTGGCGATTGTGTGCAATAATACACACACACGTAAGTACTAAATAAAAAATTATCCAAAGTATATATATCCCGATAATAAAAATAAATTGAAAAATGAAGTACAATACTAACATTAACTGATATAAAAGAACTGAACTAACTCTATAAATGCAAAAGCATAATTTGAAAAAATAAGGTACTTGCATATAAACGCAACCTATTTACGACATTATATGAAACGAACACATGACTCACTATTCAGCATATATATGACATGCGAAATCGGGGTAGTCAACTTGGCAAGTTATTTTGAACGTTAGAGATTGTTAGGATAGTACAAAGGCAACAAAAATAATTTATCTTACGAATACCTGCTTCCTCAACATACTCATATTTGACATTATTTTTAAATCACGCCAAATTGGTATGTTGCGACCAGTCTGTTATAGTAATGTATATAATTAGAAGTACTTATGTATTATCGCAACCTATTGGTGACATTAAACAAAATGAAGCACATGATTGCCAATTCAACGCACACAAAGTTGGGATTGCCAAAGTGGCGAGTTGTCTTGAACGTTGGCGATTGTGTGCAATAATACACACACACGTAAGTACTAAATAAAAAATTATCCAAAGTATATATATCCCGATAATAAAAATAAATTGAAAAATGAAGTACAATACTAACATTAACTGATATAAAAGAACTGAACTAACTTTATCAATGCGAAAGCATAATTTGAAAAAATAAGGTACTTACATATAACCCCAACCTTTTGGCGACATTATATGAAATAAAGCATGACTCACAATTCAGCATATATATGAAATGCGAAATCGGGGTTCCAACTTCGCAAGTTATTTTGAACGTTGGCGATGGTTAGGACAGTACATAAGTAACAAAAATAATTTATCTTACGACTACCTGCTTCCTCAACAGGTATTTAAGCCTTTTGTATGTTTTGCTCATTCTCTGATGCGTATTCCAGTTTGATATGTAAATACTACCAACACTGCTTTCTGTTGGGCAGTATAATTACCTAAGTTTGATTTTCTGCAAGGCAATTTTATACACTGAAGCCCATAGTATACCCTTAAATGTTAAAATAAAGACACATAAAATTTCAAAATATTATTAATTTCATACTATCTAAAACAGATAGCGAAAACGGAAATACTATTCTTATGTTAATCACAGTAATAAGAACTGAGATACCATTATCAATAAGAAGTTTTAGTTTGTCAAAATTATAACCTTCGCATTCTAAAGAAATAAATAAATTTTTCGAAAAAATACTGAAATTGTAAGTTGTAATTTTTAAGCAAAATCACACACATAAACATTCCGCGATAATACCTAAATGTTGCCAAAACAACAAAACAAAATTTTAGTTAACCGAAAAATCCTTAAAAAAATGATTTATTCGAAAAATAATCCTAATTAAATATCAAAGAATAGAAAAATTGCATAAATATTTCAACCGATTAACATAGCTACAGTAAAAATATGTAATAATCTTGAAAAACTGCATGTAAAGTATAAATTGTCCACTTAGTGAGAAACGTGACATGATATGACGTCATAACACTGAAAAATCACTTAAAAATTAAATTTTAAAAAATTCGGAAAGAATTATGAACGCCAACCCTATTTAAGTACCTTCCTCGTGTAATTTTGTGCACGTGTACCAAATTTCTCGTTATTTGTTTGTCTGGATCTTGAGTTATGAGGGAACAGACAAACAGACAACAAATGTCTTATATATATATCTTATATATATATATATATATATATATATATATATATATATATATATATATATATATATATATATATATATGTATGTATGTATATATGTATATATGAACTGATGAAACACATAAACATTCCTTTCAATTATAAAACCTTATGTAAAATAATATTGAAAACAGTAAATTAATCGTAATGGCAGCCTTTAAAAAAGCTCAAGTGAATTATTAATGCATACATAAAAATTCGTAATTATTATTCAATCTACTCACTCTTTCCTTGGAAATGTTATCCTAACAGACATTTAACTGTTTCTTTTTTCAATTTCTTTTGAGAAATATTTGCAAATGGTTACGAGAATTTTATTTTTACGTCTCGTCTGGTGTTACTGGTCGTCTGGTTGCTTCAAGATCATATTTTACTTTCAAGAAGTTGATAAATAATCATTTAAAAAGCTGCTCTTTACCCACTGGAGAAAAATACATGAATTGAGCTCTCCTAGAAATCTGTAGAGTCGGTTTAAGTAACCATCTATGGTTATGAAAATTTTTTCTGCACAAAAAAAAAATATTTCCCATATGTCTAACGAAGAAAAGTTTATTCTGTAGACCAAAAAATAAGGAATATTATCTTATGATGTTTAATCCCCAGGACAGTTGAATTGAGTAATTTCTTATTTATTAAATTATTAAATTGTTCAACTAAAGGAGTTTGAGAATTGTTTTATTGTCCTTAGTAAAACATGAAACAAATATATTTTAAAATTCCCTTAGCTGCAGCACAAAATACCGCAAGTCATTATTTTACAGATGTAGACAATGAAAAAAGCACTTTAAATTAATTTGCTTTCTTTTCCATTTCATACAGCACGCAATAAAAAATAAAGTTATTACTCTCCTCAAAAATGCGTAACATGTTTGCTCGTGAGCGTTATGATTTTTAAATAATACGACAGACCAAGTCTTTCGACTAATTTTTTAATAAAATTTAACAAAAAAATAATTGTAGGTTTCATAGTAAGAGCAGTTGTTACCTACGTCAGTGATTGCATACAGTCATTTAGCTTCTGCCGAATGTTACATACGGACGGCAGAGGGCACATGCAGACGTCAACCATGTTATTGGATTAAAATTGAAGATCAAAATTTATCATATTTGTAATTCTAAGTAAGCCGATGTTATAGTTATAATCATGTTTCTGTCTTGACACTTGCATTTAAGATGTTTTTATTTTTACGAATTTTTAAACCTTTATTTTTCCCCAAAAGTCCATTCTTTGAAAAGACTGTGATACCATTTTAAACCAATGCACATGTGCATTATCATGCAACATGTAAAAGGTACATTTGAAGACGTTTACGACGAATGGAATCTCTGTACGTAAAATGTCTGCGGTGAATTTTCTGAGTGAACAATTCCTTCAGAATAAAAAAAAAAATAAAAATAAAAATCTCCATCATCATGCGATTACTTTGTCTGTGGTTCTTGGATTTCGATATCAACACTACAAATCTGATGTATTTCGTGTGATGTATTTTCGTGTTTCGTTATGTATTTTCGTGTTCCAGGAAACCTGATCATGAACTCATGGCAAGCTTCTTCGAGTCATCAGCTAGAGTTCGGGTGCCACTGCAAATGGACTGTGTAGTGCAGGGGCTGATTCTTTTTAAATCTATCGAACCTCACGTGTGTGTGATATAGAAGTTCGGTTATTGGGATTAAAATTTTACGAGCACCATCTTCAATAATCAGCGTATAGCTTCAAAGGATATTTAAGGGGGGGGGGGAACCGTCCATAGGAGTCCATGTTAAATTGCGTCTCTTTTTCTCAGAAACTACTTACATCTGAGGAGTAACATTTTACAGTAGGTTATGTGTATTATCAACAAACCTTTAACGAAGGATTTTGTCTTTTTGCAGTTTTCTCCTTAAAGATCGGTTTTAATATAAGGCCCCCAGCATGAAAATATTATCAGGGGTGAGATTTAAGGGGAAAAAAACGTTAACAAAATTGCGTTACGCGTGCTTCTGCGCAATTCTGTGAGTTTCTACTTTTTCTTCGTTTTTAAAATTACGTTCATTAATTTCTTATCGAAATCGGAACAAAAATAGTTACATAATCCAAATGATCACTTATTTCGCCATGATACGGTATAAAGGAGTTTACAAAATAACCAATTTTTTGTATATTTTACGATTTTTTTAAATACGTCAATATCGATGCGTTTCTATAAAAATAGATTTTCAAATGTTATAAACGTATTTTTTACCATTTTAATGTATCGAAATTCTGTACTAAAAAGTTTATATTATGTTCTTTTAGAATCAATGATTTAAAACATAAAATGTCGATTTTCTTTTGCAATTTTTCAAAATATGCTCAAAATTGTAACTAAGCACTTCGTTATTTATAAAAATAATCACGCGGAACTTTTTTTTCCAAGCGTTAAACGTTGTTAACCATGTTTTGTTCAAAAATCGGAAATATTGTATAAAAATTACGAATTGAAAAAATTGTCTTTTTCATCAAATATACTTTTAAAAGGAATCATTATAGCATTTTTTCTTACATTTTTGGTTTAAAAAATACAGTTATTTGTTATCTATTTGGGAAATTTTGAAAGTATATTTTAAAAACCAAGCCCTCAAAAAATAAATAAATAAAACTTTGAATAAAATTCTCAAACTAAGTTTAAAAGCGTTTTAGCGTAATTTTTAACGACACTTTATACTTTAGCTCAGCTCTTTTGACTATAACAAGTGACAATCACCATGTGTAGCGGGATGTGAAGGTGATCGCGAAAAAGAAATGGCACCCAGAGAGAGGCTTGATACGCTTAATGTGCTGGACACTGTAATGTTACTATACGAAATTGCTTTTTTTGTAGATAAGCCCTATTTGATAACTGCAAACATCGACGTTGCTGATGGCTTAGCCAATGGGACTGTAGGTAAATTGTCGCACTTTGAATTGGATGATCAAAATAGATTTCTGGGGGATTGGCTCCTATTTCCAAATGGTGTTGGTGTTAAAGCACGAGGAAAAGTGGCTGGTTATGGAAATGCCAAAGGAATCGGTAGAGAAGTGGTCCCTATCAACAGAAGATCTGAAACCGTTCCTCTCAACCTAAATAGATCGATGCATGCAATAAGGAATCATTTCCCAATAAAACCGGCCTGTTCCTTCACAATTCACAAATCAAAAGATGGGACATTTGATAAAATCGCTTACAAATACAGCTATAGGCACATTCACAACATTTGGTCTATGTAGCCAGGGTCGTTATCCAGAGTCATGGATCAAGAAGGACTTTATATTGTACATACTGATGAGCGTCAACGTTTTTACTATGTCAGACGATACAACGAAGTAATGTTTCCATTACGAAATGAGTTTACCAGACTTTGTACGGTTCAACTTACTACAATTGATTGAATTGCGATCAATAAAACGAATGGAGGGGATATGGTTCTCTTTTCTCTCAACTGCTCAAGTCTTCGAGCACATGCACATGATTTTCGTGGTAATATTGTAAAAAAAGCACACATTTCCATGTTGTCAGTAACATAGCTTTGCAAATTAGTTGAATTTTAAACGCATAACACAGTATAGGCGAAATTTTGTGAGAAGAAATACCCAGTACATTAAACAAACTAAATCTAATTGGGGATATATATGTCCCGAGAGATGAACTTTACCTAATGGTAAACCCATTGATGTTGTCACAGTTTATATTTTTGTCAATCAGAATGTTACTGACATTATAGATTATATGCACGAGACATTACTATTTTATATAGAAGGTGTTTCTAAACTCCTAGGGAAACAGTATCATGCACTTCCACTCATACCTGGTGGCGATGCCAATATTGATTTCAATAATGATGAAGTATTGAGGTTAGTACAATTTTTAAAATCAGAGCTTAATTTAGGTTTTATTTTTGGTAAAGCTATAGGGACGACTAAGTATGGTACAATCATTGATGTGATACTTTCAAGATTCGTAAATCACGTATCTACCGACGTTCACGTATCATACTTTAGTTACCATAAGCCTCTTGTCACAGTGATTAATAATGGTGAGATAATGTAACTAATACTCACAGTGATATTAATAGTGAAGTATATCAACATTCTTAAAATGTACTGATGTACAATGTGTACCATATATTTATGTATATTTTTAATAAGTATATTATTTTACCGAATCAATATGAAAAATGTGAATAAAATAAAGAAAATACATGCATTATTTCAATACTATATTAGATGTGTTTGTTTACCCAGTTTGCGTACTATATAAGGAAAGACAACTGTAACAAACTCCAATCGTGCGACAAACACATTTTTTGTTCAATTTTTTTAAAAAAAAGTCGAATATTTTCCTTAAAATTTAGTTTGAAAAAGCCTTATCTAAAAAGGTTTGCAAAATATATCTAATTCGCTCCATTAAAATGTGTAAACGTGTCAGAAATATGCTAAATGAAAGTTATAGGATTATACAATGAGTAGTTTTTGAAAAAAAGGTACATAAATTGAAAAAGAATGAAATTTTCAGAAAACAGTATTTATATAAAGTATATAAAGATTTGAAATTTTTAAGCTTTTAATATTTTTTAGTACTTTTCAGAAGCATATAAAATATTTTCTTTACTCTCTACACCTACAAAAGAATCTTCAAATTTTCATTTTTTCATTATTTTTAACAATTTAACCTTTTCTGAGGATCTCAAGATGCTATTGTTGGGCTACACTAATCGTACCTGCATCTAATTTTTCGAAGAGGACGCACATTTATAACTTAGAACAATTTCACAATGTTTTAGGATTATTAAGTTTGGTTTATGACTAATACTAAGCTGTGCAGTAGCCATATTTACCCCTAATTTTAGTTTTTATTTCCCCAAATATAGATCTTGGAATCAATGACCATGTGGTGTTATTAACTGACTCATTTCGGCTCTGAGTCTTTTCATGTAAACATTTTATTAAGAATATAGGACCCTATTGGACTCAAAACGTTGGTTTCATTTAATTCATCATGGGATGCGGCACATATGGATGTGTTTATGATCATAGTGCCTTTCATTACATTCAGCTTCTGTTTTTTGAAGCTTGCAACATGACTTTTATACCCGCAGGACACAGTACATGCTGAAGGCTCTTGTTTGAAGAGAAAAGACGAAAATAGCCGAAAAAGTAGTTTTCATGCTATATAGGTCATTCATATTATTTTTAATAACCATACTATAATACCTTTGAATTTTTTTATTAACCCTTATTTATTAACCATTTCTCTACTGACGATACGTTTATGTACCACTCATTTTAAAATAACATAGAATAACCAATTTTACGAATATTCTAAAAATACTTAGCAGGAATATTCTTTGAAGTCTACTCTTCCAAGATATATGACTTTACGGGTTCTCTATGATTAGTATTTTAGTGAGGAAGGCGAATAGTTTTGTAGCAGAAATTGGGTCTTCAGTGGATTGCAAATATTATCATTTTGTTCCGAAAAAATAGTTAATGTCAAAATTTAAGTGTCTTATTTTTTGTATGTTAATGAGGATCTTAGAAAATGATTTGACTCTTTATTTTAAGTGAACAGTATATATAATTAATTTTACAGTGGAATATTTTTAATTAATTAATTACCTCTAAAGGATTAAATTTCCCAAAGTCGAGTATTTTGTTTATGTATATTCTGTAATTTTGAATGTCTAAAAAATGTTACTCTCACTGTCAATGATTTAAAAAAATATTGCATGAATAACACTGTAGTAAATATCATAATGCGGTAGATAAAGGGTTAAAATGACGTGAGTTGGTTACGGCCCATAAGACTGTTTGCATCACTTAACTTTTTCTCCTGTTTTGCTTTTGAGAGGACTTGGTACCCTAAAAATCACAAACTTGTCGTTTTTTTATTTTCATTTAATCTTATTCTTTGCATTATTATCTTTCGATTGATATATTACTTGTGCATGTCGGAAAGTTAGAAGTTGAATAAAACTTCATTTGAAAACAAATTAGGCAATTCAGCCACACCCCCTTTTTAGAAAAAAAAAGCTAAAAAATGCGTTATGATAAAAAAAAATCTATTTTATAAATAGAAATAATAACTATAAAAAAGAATGTGTAGTATTAAAAGCAGAATATTTCCGAGGCAATACAATAATGTAATTTTTCTTCCTTGTGAAATGTGTGCATGTAAAATTTTTAAATTAAGGCATTTTATATTAATAATTTTATAATTTCAGTTCTTATTCCTGATATATTTTCATACAAATGTAATACTTTAATATTATAAGAAAAAAAACAGCTAAAATTTCTGTCGTGACAGAAAATTTTTTTTTTTAAGTTTTTCTTGAGTTTTCTTGTGCAATTAGTACTCTCTAAAAGTTGATCATTTATAAAAATGTGTGGGTTGAAAACATATGAAAATGCAATTATTTTAAAGAAAAACGTATAAGTAATATCTTAAAGTGGTATTTTAAGTTTAATTAAGCTTATAATAATTATTTTTTCAGAATTATAAACTTTAAAGTGGTTTTTCTCAGTTTGTGTTTTTCGAAACCTTAGTCCATTCAAAAAGCTACTCCTTCGACAATTATTTACCAGTCACTTCAATTTTTTTCCTGCGTGTTAAAAATAATGCATGTAATAAAATTAAGGATCCGTTTTGCTATAAACTGAATACTTTTTTAAAAAAAAAATAAAATGTAAGACATGTTGGCTTTTTCGTTGATTTTTAGCCTGTATATCAACATTTTATTTTTTTTCTCGAAAACGAATGAAATTATTCTAAAATCGATCCCTTAAGTTGTTTAGATCATTCATAAGAGTATTATAAAAAAAAATCAGGTCAAAAAATTAATTTTTACAAAAGGAGTAGGATTATAAAATTTTCCCAATTTTCTTCAAAAAATTAAAATTTTTAAAATTGTGTGAATAATATATGAAAATTTTCATCTGGTAACATTTTCTTGAATAGAAACATTGTATAAAATGTTAAAATATAATTTTTAAATACGTAAATAAAGAAGTTTCCTCAAAGGGTGCCAAGTCCCCTTAAGATCCAAAACACATGTATCCATATTCTTTTGGATATGAACAATATAGTTTAATTTTTCTACTAAAACGCCATATGGATTTGAGCTCATCAGAAACTTATGCTAGAGGTAACACAGCTGCTCCTAGAAGAGCTAATTTGATGCACATCAAGCAGTAGCTTCATTTCAAAAATAAATAACACTTCTAATTATATTTTATCATATCATGTATCATTTTAAACAAAAACAATTGAACTTTAAAAAATATAAGAAAGTTCAAATCGATAACTTTTCAAAAATTCATGTGCCAGACCATTTTAATAAAAAATGAACCGAAGAATAAACCAAATGTTACATACTGGATAAAAATCAGCGTTGATGTTCGAACAATTATTCATTTCACAGTACTATGGTACACTTCAATTACAATTGAAAAGAAGGGAGCAAGCACACGCTACAAAAACCGAAAATAAAGTATGAAAACCTTCTCACCATTCCTTATAAAACCTAAATCGAAAACACTTTCAAAAGAAGCATTTTCGAGTCTAACGACAAAAATGTTTTGCCACATTAGATGGGAAAGTGAAAAGAAAGCAGAGATTTTATTTTTTCTTACAGCACCAACAGAAGGCAGGAACACGATAGTTTCCATCTTGTATTTGAAGGAAAATAAATCGCGTCTCTCTCATCGAGTTTTTATTACCTGGTAACTGGATAAGAGATTTCGAAATAAAGTTGGGTTTCTCAATGCGATTACTTCCAAGAACTCGTTTCTTTCTCGAGATTTATTTCAGTAAAAAAAATGGGTTATCTACTATTTATTTGATACTTGTTTTTATTTCTCGAAAAAAGAACTACTATTTCAACCTGGAGAGCAATTCCTTTATATCTGAAGATAGACTTGAGTTACAACACCGTGAGTTACTGCCTCCTTGCAGAATGTAGGATTTTAAAGAAATGTTAAAACATTAGGAGTTAAGAGTTATTACATTACGGCTTTAAAAAAATGTTAAATTGTTTAACTGATAAAACAGAAATGGTATTAATAGTAAAACATTAAATTCACCTAGATAATGCTTTTGAACATATTAGTGATTTTGTGTGATTTCACTTATGATCAATTATATAAATTATTTTTTGCAACCTTTTTTTTAATTCTAATTTCATTAAGTTTATGAAAAGATAAATTTGTAAATGCAATGTGTTCATTTATTTTGAAACTGGGATACTGTTATTGTATTTAGAATAGAATGTAGGAAAAAAGAATTTTTTTTAATTGTTACCACAAAAATAAAATGTAATAAACATTTTAATTTAACTGGTCATATTTCGATTCATTTTGGATACAGAAAAAGTGAAACAAACTTTCAGCTAAAAACGTCTTAAAATTTCAAAACCGAGCTTTCATTATTTCTAGTTTTTGATAATTCAATTTATTAAAAAAAGCACGTTACTTTCAGATGTATATTTTCTCAAAGACATTTTGAAATGACTCAAAACTAAGTTTTTAAATGAATTAACATAATTTTATAAAGTTCAATTAATAAAATCAAACTTAAAAAAATATTGTTAACGTTTTTGTCTCAATATATTTTTTTTCCTTTCTCAGATTCCCGTCGTCGACAAAGAACATTTAGGAGCTGACGGATGATGATGCCTCAGAATCTGTAATGTGTAAACGTTTTGGATATTTTTGAACGGTAAAAGGCATTGTTTTAGAAGAGTGCTTCTCAGACTTTCAATATTTGTGACCCACTATTCAATCATAATTTTCATCGCACCCCTTCCATGCAATAACAATGTATTGAATTCAATAATACTATACTTTGACGATAAATCTACAATACGACTATAACCTCTTTAGTGTCAACGGTGTATATAAACGTCTCACTCAGTCAAAGCATTAATTTTTCCAGACGTCTATATGCGTCTTTCCGAAGCACGATCTTTCACGTGCCCGACTATTTATAAAATTATTTCGAAGACTTTAGAATGTAATAAAAAGAACTTGGAATTGTTTTCGAAAGAAATACTTATTTCAGATTATTTTTGCTTATTTATTCCTCCCCCAATATATCACATTCAAACGCTTAAGTGGAAAACGATGGCATTGGGGATCAATTCTAAAGCGTACAAATTAGCAAAATGAGAGTGTTAATTTTTTATACAATTTTATGTATGACAAGCTCATGGGATCAATGGTAATTATATAAAACTTGTTTTTAACTCGGTGTTGTTGAATTATTTATGAATACATTGCGTAGTACTGATACATTTATAAGTGTATTATATCTAAGTAAATGTGCATTTATTTCGTATCATGTCAGACTATATGAATATTTTATTTCTTGACCTTCAGTAAATTAATAATGTTTTGAAATAATCTTTTGTTTTCGCGCGCGAGCGACTTTTCAATATGTTCGTCTCCCTCTCGTAGAGTTATGACGCCCCCACCCCTTCTAGTGGGATGTGCTTCATAGTTTGAGAAACTCTGTCGTAGTAAGTATTTTCCATCCCCTTCATCAGCAGTATGACGGATTCATTGCGAGGCTGGCATGGGGAAGGTACACCATGTTAGGTGGGCTTTTTGCAAGGTAAGATGCCTCACGATTTGGGCACTATCATGTAACATGGCATTTTGACATAATGTGTTGTTATTTTTCAACCAATGCCCTCTTTTCCACATTTCTATGTTGGCTTATACTTTCGTCCATTCCCTCTGCGCCATTTTTCATTGTTATAAGCGGAATATTTGTCCAGATGTAGTTATTTGTCGAGTCTGTGACTTTCATTTTTCATACAGTGTCTAACGATATGTAGAAAACATCAGCATTTGAGACCTGCTATCCCCGAAGAGTAACATAAACTGTGTAATATTGTTGGATTTGGTTTCTCTAAAATATTTCACAACGGAATCTGACTTTGCTTCAAAATGAGAATCTTTATATAATTCGATTAAATTAATGTCTGCGGCAATCTATTTATGATAATATCTCTATAAAGTATAAGTGTTTCCCAAGGGAAAAGAGGAAAAGTTAAATACATAGAACAACTTTATTGAAAATCAAAAAAAAATAAAATCGAAATGGATGTTTTAACATACGTACCCTCGTTTCTATAATTATATTTACCTTTTGCTTTAGAAAGATCGTAACTAATTCTTGAGAGATTCCTACACATCTTTCTTCGCATCATCGTCCAAATAGAAACATAATGCTCTCTTAAATAGAAAAAAGTGTGGAAGTCCTGAGAAAAGTGTGACAAATCCGTACTGTATGGTGGATGTTCAAACACTTTCTATTATAATTCTGTACGATTATCTGGATTTCATGGGAGACGTGTAAGCGAGCATTGTCATGGAGATCTGATATTGTTTGCCGCTCTTTACAAAAACTGTTACCAGACCTTTCGACTTGAGCATTGCACTCCATAGACTACTGTCATTTGCCAATAGATGTCCATATTAAGCTCACTTTACGCTATAAAAGACCATTAGACCACGTATTGTTTCGCTATTGAAGCATTTATGTCTGGCATGACTTTAATTCCAATCAATTTGTATATCATAAACAGGTTCACTATTGAACACCGAATGTGGTGTAAACCTCCTACCCACCTTTATATCTCTCTTTGAAGGTGTTAAATTAAATTACTAAGAATACGATTGATTACTAATCTAGCTCAACTCAAGTAAGGTTTGCCGAAATAAGAGATCCGAGAAGCACACGTATTCGAATTCTTAATTGTCATTGACTTTAACTAAGTATCTCAAACTGACGCTGACTTTAAGCGTAAGGGAATTATATTTACCGCTGGCTTATATCAGCTTTCTGGTACGTCTCGCAGCAGGACGTCTTCACGAATCTAATCTCTTTGAAACTTCTAGTTTAGTTTGCAACGTTGTTAGCTCAATAGCCTACCATCATCTCTCTTGCTATCTCTCAACCTTCGACTTAAGGTGCCTGACTAGTGTAAAATCGTCAATTTTGATGAACATGACAAAAAAAAATTTATTTGATATTTTTAATATTTGAATTTTCTTCTTTATAAAAATATCTTACTTTTGCTTGTACTCCAATTATTTACGAAGTTATAGCAGTTTTTATGTCAAGTGAGAACAACAAAAACGAACCGGAAGTTAGAAATCGAAACCGGAAGTACTTTGAATTTGAAAGATTTTTACTCTTTTTTGGAATTTTATTGAATTTATTTATAAAATATTAATTTTGGTAACATTAAAACTGAATATGGTGATATTCTTTTAAAAATTATTTAATAGTTTTTAGTAAAATTTGGCAACTTTACAGATTTGTTGTCATTTTTCGATTTGCTTATGTTGTAGCTACTCGATTCTTCGCTCCTCGTTTAATTTATTATTTTGATATATTTTATGAAAAAAACTGTCTTTCTTAAGACAAAATATTGATTAATTATGGCTAAATAAAGATCTGGGAGGTCTAAGAAGCGCCGATTTACTGGAAATCGTTATACCATTCGTGCCACAATTAATGAGAATGATGAAACATCTGAGCTCAATTCTACTGATTCCGCTAGTGCCAAAAAGTTGGAATCAAGCCATACAAGTTTGGAAATTTTCTCAGAAAGATTGTTTGAAACTTCTAAAGACAATAGAATTGTCAGCTGGACAACTTTGATTTCATTTTTTGCCATAGTTTGTTGTCCTGATTGTTATTCTCAGGGCTTGGAACTTATAGAAGACTCTGTCAGTGGATTATGCTCACATATGAACCTAAAGTGCAAAAACTGCTCCTTCTTTAAATGTTTCCCTACGACAGAGAAGATGAAGGGTTCTTGTCTTATAAACTCTTCAATTGTTTTGGGGCTAAGGATAATCGGGAAAGGATTTTCAGCTGGCAAAAAAATTATGTGCTTTCCTCGGTTTACCTTTCCTGTCAAAACTTGCTTTCCGCAATCAAGAAAGAAAACTGTTGAAAGCAACTGAACGCGTTGCTCAAGAAAACATCAACGCTGCATTGAGTGAAATCAAAGGCTCAAATAGTTTCACTAAATGTGGAATATCCATTGATGGTACTTGGCAACGCAGAGGCTACTCATCTTTAAATGGGTGTGTAAGTGCCATATCAGTTGACACCGGTAAAATTTTAGACATTGAAGTTATGACACAATATTGCCACAGATGCGCGAAAGGCAATAGCCAATCATCGAAACATGTATGTTCGAACTACAAAGGTTCCGCGGGGAACATGGAGGTTGTTGGAGCCTACCGTATATTTGAGAGATCAAATGTGAGGAATGTACAGTACAATGAATATACGGAGATGGGGACTCAAAAGGATATGAATCTGTTAAAAACTTTTATGGAATTAATACAGTAACCAAACTCGAGTGTATAGGTCATGTACAGAAACGTGTAGGGGGGCAGTTGCGTCAATTAAAAAAAACGACGAAAGGTTTGGGACGGAAAAATAAATTAACTGATAAATTAATCGACAGAATTCAGAACTATTATGGAATAGCTATTCGAAACAATGTAGGTAATCTACAAAAGATGATGAGTAGTGTAATAGCTGCATTTTTTCACTGTGTATCTGGAAAAAACAATTCATTGCATGGACAGTGTCCTGAAGGATCTGAGAGTTGGTGTCGTTACCAAAGGGCAAAAGCAGCTGGGAGTCCCCTCAAAGAAATTGAGCAAGGACTTCCTAATAAAATTATAAACCAAATAAAGCCTACATATCTAAAACTGTGTAATGAAACTTTGTTGAAAAAATGTCTTCATGGTAAGACACAGAACTGCAATGAAAGTTATAACAACATTTTGTGGAATATTGTTCCCAAAAATATATTTATTGGACTGGAAACATTTCGTTTGGGTGCATTATTAGCTCTAATACTTTATAATTCTGGTTATGCTGGTATATTATCAGTAATTCGAAATGTAAATGGTTCCCTTCCTGAAAGTGTTGCTCAAGAGTTACTTAAATTTGATAAACAACGGATTTCAACATCTTTAAGACATTCTTTACCGATTGCGAAATTGTCTCGGAAAAAAAGAAAAGCAGCTAGAAAAACAAAAAGTACTAAGGATGAAAAAACAGAAGGCTTAGTATATTCATATGGAGGGTTTTAAAGTACTTCTTTGCAGGATTTTTATTCTAATTTATGATAACTTTTGTGATAAACAATATTTTTCAAGAGTTTTTTTCGTGAATGTTTACTGGTAAAACAACACAAATATATTTTGTATGATATATTTCTTAACTTCTAAAATAATATGGAATAATATATATTTGTTTTTCTATGTAAAATATTTTTATTTTTAATGCAATAAGGTTTTTTAAAGTGCTTTTTATACGTCTAATCTGTATTTCGTAAACTGTGTACTTAGACTTTAAGAAAAAGCTTTTTGACACTATAAAATTGTTAAAAATATTAAAAGATAAAAGTTTGAAGAAAGTATATAATATTCATAATTGCTTTGAAAATGTTTGTTCTTTTGATATATAGAGGTTTTAGGTTTTTCAGCAGTATAGTTTTTTAAATTTTGAATTTTAAATCTTTAAATGCATTTTTCTCTGAAACAGATTTTTTGATATTTTACAACACGTTAAGCATGATATCTCAAAAGGTTCTGTAGATAATTGTCTGTAATTTTGTGTAATTGTGCATTATTATAGTATGTATGCTGTGACGTAGGGATTAAGAAAAAACAGCATATTTACCTTTTTTTATGATTTTTTTCTGTGTGATAAATGTGAAATTTTTGAAAAATTTGCATTGCGTGCACTTTTTGACTTCTAGTTCAGTAACAAATTAAAATTTTTCAAAGATATTAGGTCAATTCATTAGTAACTGTTTTTTGAGTAAAATTATGTGGGTTTTTTGAAATATTATGCATTAGAATTTATTTTACTATGTTTAACGTAACGTACAAATAACGTCTAATTTAAACCTAAAATTGGCCATATTTAAAAAAAATACATTGAAAGAAAATTTTTTTTGCTGTTTTTATTAGTTTTCAGTTATAATTAAACAAAATATGAGTTTAAAAATAAATTTTCAGCAAAATTTCAAAAAAAATGTCTTCGCAACTAGTCAGGCACCTTAAGTACCTTATCTCATTTACATATCCCAAACTTCTTTCTGGAGTTGATTGGAAATAAACGCAAATTTATATTCCCCAGAAAGACATCTCAGAAGATTAGTGGAAAGGTTCCGTATAGATTCGTCACAATCCCATCCAAAAAGAAAACGGGATTTATTCGAAGGTCACGAACGGCCTGAAAATAAATTACGTAACCAATTCCTAGACTTGATTTACAGTCCCGACGACTTTAATTTATATATCTACCAATCGGATACTAAAAAATCTCCTTCCTTAAGGGAAAGAAAAAGAGTACAACCTAAAACTACTCTTTAAAGGACGTAACATTTACAGAATTAAATATCCCTACACCACGCCCATTTGGCAAAGAGGCGAGGGAAAAACCACCTAAGTGGAAAAACCTGCCTACGTGGTTTCCTTAACTACTTAAAAATTTACTAAAAATTATAACACATATTCGGACTTGCATCTTGCTTTTTTCGTTGAATAACAATTCTGAGGGTCAGCTACCCTGAAACGAGAATTTCTTTGTGTTAAAAACAAACATCTATAATACATACAGATTCCTTCATTTTTTACATAACATTTTCATATATATCAATTTAAGCATCTGGTTCCTTAACATTCCCATTCCATATATGATGCGCTTGCTAGTATTAACTGTTAGCTCTACCTAAGTACGCCGCGTCCCAAGTCACCAGATGTAAGATAAAATATACACATATATATACATACAATTTCAAACATTTTTCAAATAACAATAAAACAAACAACCAAAGGAATTGTCGCATCTTAGCGAAGTCATACATAGAAGTAAATAAATGCATTTCTACAAATGTTTTCTCCATATTTATACAAAAAATTAACACAAAAGCTGATTTTTCTCATCAAGAAAAACACACACTCATTGCAGTGTGCACTTTTGCTTGGCTTCTTAAATTAAAAATCCGCCCGTGACTTGCTTCATTGCAAAAATTCTTGGCTTTACTGCAATATAATAAGAAACGATACAATCTGACAATTTTCTTTGTCCTTTATTCTCTCCTATCCACTGGATTTCCGTCTAAGGCTTCCACACTGAGACTCCTTCTCCTGATGTTGTTCTGTGGAATACTGGCTAATACGCTGTTCCTCCGCTCCTCTGGTAATCCTTCGGGTTGTCTTACTCGGCTGCGTAGGTAGTACGGACAAGGTCTCACTGCTGTCGTCTGTTTCGACCGGACAGTTCTCCTCTCAGCTGCCCTGTTGTTTCCGTCTTTAGTTGTCTTTGTCTCCCGGGCCTTGCTGTATTGTCCGCTTTCTTCGTGCCTGCTCGCTACTGTAGGTGACTTGTCATGCCAGGAATCTTGTTGATGATTAAGACCTGCAATGGGCTGTGATCTCTGGGAGTGGTTATTAGGTATTCTATATTTATGATTACGAGATGAAACCGAGGACGGAATTGCTCTTTTTATCCCCTGTTTTGGTTCAGGGGTTAGTCTTTTCTGGTCCCTATGTTCGGACCCCTGCAGAGAAAGCTTTCTGCAAATTTTGTACTTTTTAATATTTTTCCCGTCCCCTGATCCATTTGAATCTACTTTACGTTTCAATCTCAGATCCTCCCATTCGGCATTACCCTTACTTGATTTATGGCCGTTATTCTGTTCACTTAAGTTTTTCCTAGATCATTTGAATTTTCCTAGCTGCGATCTACTTGACTTATCACTCGACCTCTGTCCTTCATACAGTGTCTCAACATGACTGTCCGAACTAATCGTTTCGGATTGTCGTGGACGGTACACACGCAACTGGTCAATGTTAACTGTTACCTTTTTACCCCTCTTTAAAATAATTAAATTGTTATTCCGAACCTCCAACACTCTATATGGCCCTTCAAACTTAGGCATAATCTTTCCAACCACTCTCCTACCCGCAGCACTTATAAAATGAGTTTGTACCAACACCAAATCATTTACTTTGATGTTAACTTCCCTCCTTTTCCAATTATAATATTTTCCCCAATTTTTGTGTTGTTTCCGCCTATTCTGTCTTGTTTCATCGAATAATTTCTCAATGTTTATTCCTACATATTCAGCACCCTCTGTGACATTTATTAATTTACTAAAAGGTGTTATAATCTTTCTACCTAAGAATAACTAAGCCGGAGTTTTATTTGTTGTTTCGTTCACTGAAGTGCGCAGCGCTAAAGCGAATTTGGTCCCAGTTTTCGAGATTTTCTTTTACAAAACAGGCTATCATCTGGACTAAATTGCGATTAACTCTTTCCGTTAAATTCACCTGTGGCCTGTATGTTACCGTTTTCATATGCTTTATGTCCAACCTGTGACTTAAGCGTTCAAATACATCTGATATAAATTGGGGGCCGTTATCACTAATTAAAGAAATCGGAGCTCTGTAACGTGAGATATAATTCTCAAAAAGGGCGTTAGCTATGGCCTGGGCCGAAGCTTTTCGTAAAGGAATAAGCTCACTCCACTTAATGAAATGATCCGTTATTACTAATACAAATCTATATCTTTCGCGTCGGGATACGGGGTAGGGGCCTAATAGGTCTAACGTTACAATTTCAATGGGGTAATTCGATACTATTGGAATTAACTCTCTGAATGGATGACCCGCTAATTGAATTTCACTTCGAAAGCGGTCTACTTTTTCAAAGCTAGTGGTAGCGAAAATGTTTCGGATGAATTTCGGGAACTGCTTCGAAAGTGCACCGCAGTTTTATGCCTTCCCCCTTAAAACTGCGGAAGGTCTTCAAATGGTTTTGCAGGGGATGATTTTATTGCTTTTCGTTTTCTGTGTTGTTCGAAAGGGGAGGTTTCTCATTCACAGGTGTGGGCCTAGGGCGAGGATTCAGAAATGGACATTTTCTCCACTTCATGGCCAACAGAAACTTCTCCCAATTTATTGCAAATATATATTCTATGACCCCGTAGAAACAGAAACTGCCGCTGTGACGAAACGCCGCAGGAAAATGAAAATTTAACCGGCTCTGTAAACCTTACTGTCACGGAAAAAACTACTGTTATTGCGCCGCAGTCCTTCTAAAGCAAGAGAAAAATCCCTGGAAATCAAGAGACAAAGTGAATCATCCTGACTTCAATTGTCTGAAAAAAAAAAGAAAAACCATTTCCTGTTAAAAGTTTTTGCAATAGTGTTATGTGCATTTTTCATGTACAAGTGATAGCAATCCTGCTATAGTGTGTTAGTGCTAGGGATAATTGTATAATTTTATTCCATTGATTTTTTGGTATTGTTATTCAATGATAATTCCTAATTTTGCTGTATATTAAATTATTTCTTTTGATATAACGTTTAATGATTAATATTTTGCGAATTACACATTGATAATTACTATTTTGTTTGATATTTTATTGAGTTCCTATTCAATTTAGGTAGCATTACATGCCTGATTATTTTAGTTTTGTTTAGTATTTTCATTGCATTGAATTTTTGTATCATTACAACTGATGATTGGTAAATTGTCTTTATATTATTTTATTATTTGAATTAATGTTCCTTGTTGGTATTTTGAATATGTAATTAATTAATTCACCTACTTTAATTGTATTTTGAAGTGCATAATAATTTATAAGATTTTAAACCTAGCCATATTTTAAAGTGTATTCCCATATCTGTAAGAGCTTTGGTGGACAATAAGGCCTGGACCTTAGTTATTTATTTTATTTTTTTGCAACTCTTAAATTTCTCAGTCATGCCATTTCTAGGAAAAGAGAAAAAAACTGATCTCATTAATCTTGCTATTGAGTCAGGTGAATGTGAGTCGAATGGGGAAGAGCTTAAAATAATTGAATTAAGGACAAAAATTTTAACAAATGATGCTTATAAGGAAGACCCTGAATTTAAGAAATGTATCTTTGAGGGAATCGTATCAAATAGGATAGACGGGGAAAACAAACAAAAAGAGCAAACACTGCGTGAATTTGAGCTGCAGAAAATACGACTGCAAAATGAGACTCAAAGAGTCGTAGGTCCACAAACCCTACCCCAAACAAAAATTGAATTAAAAAAGTTGCTACCAACATTCAATCCTGAAGTTGATAATACGGACCTGTTCCTCACCTTATTCAAACGGCAAATTACGCTATTGGATCTTTTTAAAGAAATGTGGGTACCCTATCTCATTGGTGCCCTTCCTAGTGATGTAACCTCCCTCATTGCCCGTGACCCTGAGGAGAAATGCAGGGATTACTTCCACATTCGAGGAATGCTTCTGCAACAGTTCAAATTAACCGCAGAAAAATTCCGGGAGCTGTTTTCACGTCACAGAAAAAGCCCAAAGTGGACGTGGAAGGATTATTATTTTGAAATCCGAGCATATTTTGAAAGTTGGCTCAATGAGCTTAAAATTGATTCATTTGACGGATTGAAGAATTTGATGATTGTCGATCAAATGAAAAAGAGATGCTCTTCATAGTGTAAGGAACATTACCTGGAAATCTGAGACGAACTTATCTCCCCAGAAATGTTAGCAGATAAGCTGGAAGCTTTTGGCAACATCCGACGTTCCCTACCCAGTGGAAATAGGAGACACGTGAAGGCAAGTGAAATAGTAAATGATGGAAGACAGGTATCATTCAGGAAACCTGAACGCCCTCCCAAAACAGAATATTGCCATGAGGTACTAAATGAGAGGTCCCCTCTCAGATGCTATAGCTGTGGGAAACAAGGAGTGATAAAATCTAGGTGCCCCACCTGCAACCTCAACGCCTCACAAAGAACAAACGTAGCAACCAATCACATCAATGCTTACACAGCTCAGACCAGAATCCCTCGATTGACCCTAATCGACATAACTTTCTGTGGAATAAAAGGACGTGTATGTGCATACACAGGATCTTCACATTCAATTGCTGGGGAAAGGATGTTTCAGATATTTAAGGATAAGGGACTCCTTTTCCAGGAAACCACATTAGCAATGTCCTTAGCAGATGGTCAACAGACCACAGGTGAGACCCTCACCACCCAAATAATGGTAGAAATTGAGGGAAGATCAGTCTTGACCAAGTTCATAATTCTCCCAAAGGCAAAGGGAAATAGAACACTTCTAGGAAACGATTTCATTAGTTCTGCTGGTTTGGTTCTAGATGTACAGAATACTTGTTGGTACTTCTAAGACAATCCTACCCACAAGTATCTATTTGGAGAAGAATTGGACACCCCGTCCATAGTTGAGATGTACAGCAACATCTCCTAAGAAAGAGAATGGGAAGGTGAAAGTTTGACATCTGCCCAGAATGAGAAACTTAACCTCCTATTGGAATCCTTCCAAAATGTCTTCGAACCAGGGAGAGAAGCAACAAATATCGTGGAGCACATTAACACGGGAAATAATCCTTCTATCTCCGTACCGCCATACAGAATATCTCCTGTAAAGAACTGTCCTGACTGCATTAAATACAAAGCTTCAAATCAGAAGCCTTCCGGGCTATTACAGATACCTGTGCCAGCCCAATGTTTTGAAACCTTGGCCAATGATCTCTTCGGGCCCCTACCTGAGAGTAAAGAAGGTAAAAGATGGATCCTCTCCATTGAGGATTGTTCCACCAAGTGGGTCGAACTGTTTGCACTACCCAATGCCACAGCTATAGAATGTGCCATCACCTTGATTGAAGAGATTCTACTGAGGTATGGCATTCCTCACCGCCTTATCAGTGACAATGGAAACCAGTTTGTGTCAGCAGTGATGCAACAAATATGCTACCTATTAAACATCCATCCATCCGTGATCCCTGTATACCATCCACAAGCTAACCCAGTTGAACGAAAGAATCTGAAACCACGGCTGGCAATTCTCGTTCAAGACAAGCATGACTGTTGGTCAGAGAAGCTACCCTTTATCCGCTTTGCTCTCAACACAGCCAAATGCGAAACGACAGGACATACTGTAGCCTTTCTGAATTTTGGTAGAGAGTTACGCACTCCAAGTGAAGTTGTTAAGGATATCCGAGTCGTTATCCGGATCGATAATTTTGTGCCAGAGATAACTCCCTATCTCAAGAAATTCGCTAAGTTTTCCACTCAGATTAGAGAGGTGATTGAAGAGCAAGAGTATAGTAGGAAAATTTATGCTGATAAAAAGAGAAACGCTGTTTCAACATATCAACCTGGAGAACATGTCTTTGTAGCATCACATCCGCTGAGCATCGCTGCGCAAGGAATTAGAAAACTAATGCCACGCAGAGACGGTCCCTACGTGATTTTAACACAAAGATCACAATCAGGTTACGATGTTGTTAGTCTTGATAATCCGGGGGAACCTCTTGGTGTTTACCACACCTCTGCTTTAACTCCTTTTAATAATGACAAAGTAAAACCTCTTATTCTACTTCGTAAACGTGGCCGTCCACCAAAGGTCACACAGACTCCTGGTTCCTCGTCGGGACGCCGTCGAAACCAGAGGGGGGATGTAACAAATGGTAATTTTTTATTATTTATTTATTATAATGATTTAACCATTCGTCCCAGCGTGTTTAAAATTGTAATTTATTATTTCTCTCGTGTTTTATGTTAATGCTTTTATTAATGCTTTATATTAATGCTCGCGCGCGTGCTTTTATTTATAAAAAATAACTGTAATTTTAATTAAGGATAGTTTTGGAACTTTCGATGGCAATAGATAAGGAGATGGAATATTCAGTTTGTAGAATAAAGTCTTGAGTTGTATGTGACAAGAGTTGTTGACATTTTATTTCGTGTTAAAAAGTCCATTTTTTCATAAAGATAATAAGAGCATCACACATTTCGTGCAGGTATATATGCTGTACTTTTCTTGAAAGGTCTGAATCCTTAAAAATTGGGATCGTGAAGATTTTTCAGAGAGCATAATTTTTGGTGAATATTTAATTCATCTGCTCTTCACAGTTAACTATCATGAAATTGTATGTTTCCTGTGCTATTAAAATTTATTGGCAATATTTGGATCTAAAGCATTTCAATTTTAATTTGTATTATTCTTAAATTAAAAGTTATTCGTTTGTGAATCACATGGCAAAATAACATCTCAACAACGAAATTCCTTACCAAACTGAGGAAATCCCATGAAATTGGACTCAAGAGAATATTAAAAACATGTACCTTTATCTAGCTTTAAGTTAAAATTAAGCAAAACAATTACAAATGAAAAAATTTGAACAAATAATAACTCAATAATTCTAAATTGTTTTATTACTCACAAAAGTGTTTTAACATACAAATAAACTCAAATAAAATAGATAAAAAAAGTGGCAAATGATTGTAAGAGGAATTATTTACAAGTGTTTAATTCAATTTATTTAATTGTTGTATAGAACAGCTATACATAGTGAGTATAATTTTGCCAATTTAATCTTAAGAAACAATGAAGAGAAAATATGCAATTTTGGGCGAAATATCACCAAGAACCAGATATTAACTAATTTTTTTATAATAAATTATGTATTATATTAAGAGAATTAAGCTACTTACAAATTTGGATCGAATAAAAATATCTTAAATCTAGTTTAATAGTTTTCCTACAAATTTAGTCTTTCTTAAACGCTTATGCAAACATTACAGCAAGATGGAGGCGATTAATAACTCGATTGCTCATGTGTTGCCGAATTAGTATTGTTGTTAATCTTTGTTGAAATGCATTATTGTTTACAACAATACAACTTTTTCTGATCTCTGCAAAAATGTTGCATTGCTGTATAAGTTCTCTTTTTTTAAACTTCAGTTTTTCAGTACTTAAGTAACAAAGAACAACTTTAATAGTTTATATTACATTTAAATGAAGTAAATAAAATGCATTGCACCCTAAATTTAATCATGTAGTTTCAATTAAATGAGATTTTGTTAATTAAAAATCATTTATAAAATTATCTAATCCTTTAAAACATTAAAAAATTTGCTAATATTTCAATTTTTTTATTTCGGTTTTATTTCCCTACTGTATGTTTTAAATATATTTTTATTAGTAGTAATAACATTATTAACCGATTATGTGAGTTAACCTCTTAAGGGTCGTTTACGTTTGAAAAAAAACGGCCAGAAATGTGCCTATTTTTAAAACAAGAAAATCATGTGAAAATAAGTGCATGTGCAATATATGTGTTTTTTTTTTTAAATTTTGGGTAAATGTTTGCTTAAAATACAAAAAAATTATTTTTTAAGAAAAATAATGTTTCAGGTTATTATGACTGAATATTGGTTTTCCAGCAAATAGAAAAAAAAACAAGTGGTTTATATATTAAAGGAGAATTTTATTTTCCTTATGCATAGTGTAAATACACATTAATAATTTTTTCTTGTGAGATATATTTCAAAGCGTGGCATGCAAAAGTATATACTTAAAGTAGAACCCTTCCTGAATAACTCCATAATGCATGCAATATGAAAAATATATATTAATTTTGTCATAGAACGCAACCCACGTGTATTCATGAAGAGCGGAACTAAGTAACTGAACTAAAATTATTAAAAAATATCTATAATATATATATATATATATATATATATATATATATATATATATAGAAAAACAATAGTAATTCATGAAGTTCTATATTTAGGCGCAATGCAGCCGAAAATATAAAAGTATATATAATCCAAAATATAAAAATACTCAGATAGTTATAGAACCTAAGATAACTATACTAAATAGGAAGAAATAGGCACAGTAGTACAATAACAAACTCCTGGCCTTAGGAACCAGTATTGCAGGTATAAACAAGTTTTAGGGCTAGACAATCTTCACTTGTACTTTGTCATACTACGAACCAAGAGGAAATGAAAGAATAACATTCGGAGGAGTGATGTTGAAGGTTGGCTAGCCATAAAACTTGTTTAAACCTGCAATCCTGGTCCCTAAGGCCAGCAGTTTGTTATTGTACTACTGTGCCTATTTCTTCCTATTTAGTATAGTTATCTTAGGTTCTATAACAATCTGTGTATTTTTTATATTTTTGACTATATATATATATATATATATATATATATATATATATATGTCATATATATATATATATATATATATATATATATATATATATATATATATATATATATATATATATATATATATATATGATTGTGCTATATATAGTTTTATTTTTTTAGAACATCTCAGTCCTGAAATGTCACGTGCTGGAGAATTAAAGGGGAGAATTTCACCTGGAGATTTTGACGACAGCGAGAAAGAAGGGGTGGGGTTAATATACATTTAAAGAATCCTTTAAAATTCCATAAATTGAAAATATACATAATACTTTAATGACAATGACCGTACATGCTTGTTCATAAAATCCATTTTATTTTATTTTTTGCAAATATTTCAGAAACAATTTTAATTTCTTTCAATACTTTAAAGTCTATCAATCAGATTAATTAATTTTTTATATGTGAAGAGCATTTCCCAAAGTATTTACAAAGTTTGAATTCGATTTCAGGTTAATATTTTTCTTGCAGTGCTTTTCTTGTGATTTTTTTAACTATTTTTCAGGTTTTACATTTACTTCGTAAAAGTTGATTCACAAAGTAAAAGTAAATATTTTTCAGAATTTTTCAATTGCATTCGTTGTCAACTCAAGTGACATTAGTGCTCCATACTTTGTAATCAAAGGTGATTGATTTAGAACATTTAAAACAACATCGGTTAAAGAAAATGGCTTCCACATTTCTACCTTGTACTCCAGCTTTATACTATTTCATGGAAGGATTTTACCTCCATACGGTTAAATTTTCGGTTAACAGACTCGATTAAATATTTGTATTAATTGTAAAAAATCATTAAAAGTAATTCTTTAAAGTAATATAATTTTTAATGAAGACGTAGCAACCAATCACATCACTCCTTACACAGCTCAGACCAGAAGCCTTCGATTGACCCTAATCGACATAACTTTCTGTGGAATAAAGTGACGTGTATGTGCAGACACAGGATCTTCACATTCAATTGCTTGGGAAAGGATGTTTCAGATATTTAAGGATAAGGGACTCCTTTTCCAGGAAACCACATTAGCAATGTCCTTAGCAGATGGTCAACAGACCACAGGTGAGACCCTCACCACCCAAATAATGGTAGAAATTGAGGGAAGATCAGTCTTGACCAAGTTCATAATTCTCCCAAAGGCAAAGGGAAATAGAACACTTCTAGGAAACGATTTCATTAGTTCTGCTGGTTTGGTTATAGACGTGAAGAATACTTGTTGGTACTTCTGGGACAATCCTACCCACAAGTATATATTTGGTGAAGAATTGGACACCCCGTCCATAGTTGAGAAGACGTCGAGCAACACCTGCCAATTAAGAGAAAAGGAAGGTGAAAGTTTGACTTCTGCCCAGAAGGAGAAACTTAACCTCCTATTGTGGAATCCTTCCAAAATGTCTTAAAACCAGGGGGAGAAGCAACAAATATCTTGAAGCACCACATTAACACGGGAAATAATCCTCCTATCTCTGTACCCCTATACAAAATGTCTCCTGTAAAGAACTGTCCTGACTGCATTAAATACAAAGCTTCAAATCAGAAGCCTTCCGGGCTATTACAGATACCTGTGCCAGCCCAATGTTTTGAAACCTTGGCCAATGATCTCTTCGGGCCCCTACCTGAGAGTAAAGAAGGTAAAAGATGGATCCTCTCCATTGAGGATTGTTCCACCAAGTGGGTCGAACTGTTTGCACTACCCAATGCCACAGCTATAGAATGTGCCATCACCTTGATTGAAGAGATTCTACTGAGGTATGGCATTCCTCACCGCCTTATCAGTGACAATGGAAACCAGTTTGTGTCAGCAGTGATGCAACAAATATGCTACCTATTAAACATCCATCCATCCGTGATCCCTGTATACCATCCACAAGCTAACCCAGTTGAACGAAAGAATCTGAAACCACGGCCTGCAATTCTCGTCCAAGACAAGCATGACTGTTGGTCAGAGAAGCTACCCTTTATCCGCTTTGCTCTCAACACAGCCAAATGCGAAACGACAGGACATACTGTAGCCTTTCTGAATTTTGGTAGAGAGTTACGCACTCCAAGTGAAGTTGTTAAGGATATCCGAGTCGTTATCCGGATCGATAATTTTGTGCCAGAGATAACTCCCTATCTCAAGAAATTCGCTAAGTTTTCCACTCAGATTAGAGAGGTGATTGAAGAGCAAGAGTATAGTAGGAAAATTTATGCTGATAAAAAGAGAAACGCTGTTTCAACATATCAACCTGGAGAACATGTCTTTGTAGCATCACATCCGCTGAGCATCGCTGCGCAAGGAATTAGAAAACTAATGCCACGCAGAGACGGTCCCTACGTGATTTTAACATAAAGATCACCATCATCTTATGAGATTGCTAGTCTTGATAATCCGGGGGAACCTCTTGGTGTTTACCACACCTCTGCTTTAACTTATTTTACTAATGACAAAGTAAAACCCCTTATTCCTTTTCGTAAACGTGGCCGTCCACCGAAGTTCCCACAGACTCCTGGTTCCTTTTCGGGTCGCCGTTGAAATCAGAGGGGGAGGATGTAACAAATGGTAACATTTATTATTTATTTATTGTAATGATTTAATTATTCATCCCAGCGTGTTAAAAATTGTAATTTTTTTTTCTCTCGTGTTTTATATTAATGCTCGTGTTTTTATTTATAAACGTTAACTGTAATTTTAATTATGGAAAGTTCTGGAACTTTCGATGGCAGAAGATAAGGAGATGGAATATTCAGTTTGAAAAATAAAGTCTTGAGTTGTATGTGGCAAGAGCTGTTGATATTTTTATTTTCGTGTTAAAAACATTGTTTTACTGAAGGAGCGTTACAATTTTGTAATAATTCAGATACTTGAAATTTTAGCTAATATTTTCGAAGGTAATATTGATAAAAGTTAACAAGTTTTCTTTTTTAAATTTATTTATCTAAAGTACACTCATAACTAAAAAGGTGATTCACTAAGGAGCATTTATTGAAATGAAACAAACTGCATATGTCTATACATTACAAAAGAATATTGCATTTCTTAATTCTTCAAGGGTCTAGTGACTGACTAACAGAATCTTCAGCATATTACAACAAAGAATCCTGATGGATGTTCGTTTATCCAGTTAAGAAAATAAGTGCACATAATCCGTTAAAGCTGAACTCGAGAAATATTATAAATAGTTTGCTAAATTAAGAATTAAGTAAGACAGTGTTTCTCAAACTGTGGGGCTCGCCCCCCTGGGGGGAGCGATGACCTTACGAGGAGGGCGCGAGCATATCGAAAATAAAAGATTTAAAAAATAATTAGTTTACTGGAATGAAATAAAACAAAATACTTTCAGACATAATAAAAAATACACTTTTACTCTGATATAATTTATAGGCGCGCGCGCGCGCGATATTAAGTCAGCAAAAATAAAAATTTCTTCAATACCTAATTATCTATCTTTGATCCTATAACCAAATAAAAAAAAATTTATTTGATTTACTGTAATCCCATGATGAGATATTTTTTTATTACGCTTTTTTTTAACCTAACATACTACTCTTTCAGAGAAAAAACAGATCCCAGACCCAGAATCGAAAAAATTTAGGAACATAAAAAATTCATCACTGTCATTATTTTTGAAATACTGCACATTATAGCTGTAATATGTTTGACCTTCTAAGTTATTGGTACAGTTAGTTATGACCCCTCTTTTATGTGTTCTCTGTTGCGCTTTTTTCCATGCAAAAGAGATTTATGATATTTGGAAAACCACGGAGAGGGAGAGAGCACACACACAAGCACATGAAGGATTACTTGGCCGAGACATATTTTTATAAATATTCTCAACATATAAAGCATAACGAAAAACGTTTCACACAATTTTTTTTAGCAGTAACATACATATTATCATAATAAATATACTTTTTACCTGGAAGTGGTCGCGCGGGACACACAGATTACGAAATCATTAATTCTGGCAAAACTGTTTATTTATCACCAAAGAAAAATTGAAAAGTCCTTGAAAGTAGGTAAGTAAACTTTCTCTTAGTTAAATTATTCACTGTAATCACGATTTGTATCGTGTACAATAAAATAATTATAAAAAAAAAGGATTGGGGTGACTCAATAACCCCGACCGTATCGAGTGCGCGCCTGCTCCCTGGCTAAAACATGTTGAAGTCTTTTCGCTTTAAATATTAAAAATAATACAATTATTCTTCTTCGATATTTTATATTATTGATCATTATTTAACATCAGTGGCGCACACACGGGGGTCCGGACCCTCCCCACCAAAGCCTTTGATTTTTTTCCGGATTTATTATATATCTAAGTATATAGTACGTAAAATTTAATTAATTACTTGTTATTAATTATTAATTTTATTAATTAATGCTAATTATTTATTTAAGAATTAGTTTTTTATTGTGTTTTGTTCGCGAAAATCGACAAAATCAAAAGGAACCTGATACAAGATTGGTGAACTTTCGAACCCGGACCCCCCTTGAAAAATTCCTGTGTGCGCTACTGTTTAACATCAATTATAAAATCTAATTCTGTGAGGCTTAAAATTACAATTCGCTTTAAACTAATTATAATTTGAGCAACCATTTAAAAAAAATCATTTTACGTTTTGTAAACATTGTCGAGCACTTACTTGGCTTTGCTTCCCTTACAATTCAGCTATTATATCAATAATGTTTTATTTTCTTATAAATGTGTGAACTCGTGCAGAGAGCGGTTTTCTTCAGCCGGTATACTTTTAATTTATCAGTGCTGCACAGAATATTTTTTAACTAATTAATTAATACTAAATTAAGAACAAGTTTATTAAGTATTAATGTTGTTCATGAGCTTGTCTTGGAAAGAGAAGTTTTTATAAGGAATGCTTATATGATTAGAAATTGACCCTCTGAGTTCTTTTTCTATATTTAGCAGATATCTATATTTTGTCTTCTAAGCAGCTACTGCATTTTGCAATCTGTTCAATTTAAAAAATTAGAGAAAGGAAAAATAGCATAATAATTATCCTCTTATTTTATTTATTTATTTTGCTTAAAAGTAGTATACAAAATTTAATACTTATGTTACTAATTTGTATGGTTTATAATTAAGATCGCCTATTGTAACTTTAGCGTCAAAGTGCATTATTATTGCATTCAGTACATTATTAATGTATAAGAGGGGGGCACGAAAAAAATTGTGATCGAAAAGGGGGGGCGCCAGTATTGAAAGTTTGAGAAGCGCTGCAGTAAGATAATGTGCTATTATGAATTGGGAATAATATCGCATATAAAGAAATAATAATCCAGACATTCTAAATTCTTTAATTACATTTATAAGTGTTTTGGCACAAAAAATCGCTCGAATAGAATAAAGAAATTGGTTAAAGATTGTAAATGAAATCATGTTTAAGATTCTGAACCATGTGTAGATTAATTTTTGTAAGCAATTTCGTAATTTTAAGAAAGAACAAACTGAAAATCTGTAAATTTTTGAAAAATCTCATTATATGTTAAAAATAACTATTTTTTAATACCCTTAAGGAAATTAAACTACTTATGAATTTGGGGTGGATTTGGAAAGGTCCCGGAGATGGATTTAATAATTTCTCACAACATTTTCAAATGTTAGCATTTTTCAAAAAAGCTTATGCAAACACGACAGCAAAATGGCGGCGATTAATAACTCGATTGCTAATATGTTGCAGAATGAATACTGTTTGTTGAAAATTATCTCTGTTTACAAGAATACTACTTTAGGTAGAATTTCGTTTTGAGGCAACAATGAACTTTGTTTACCGAGCTCTGTGTTTAACCCTCAAATTGGACAGCACGGCTTTTTCCACCCTACTAGAGAGGCTTCGAAAACGGACCACACTGAATTTTTCCTAAGGCCGGGGACTCACCAAAAATGAACCAAACAGATTTTTGCCCCTTCAAGTAATGTGTTCAAAACCGGTAAGATTGTATTTTTCCAAATTCTTTTCCCCCTTTAAAGGTTTAGTATCTTGAAAGATAATTAGAGACGGTCGGGGAGACACAATGGGCATTGAGGGGGAACTTTTATGGGCCAGGTGGAGACCCGAGATTTTACGATTACCAAAGGAACCGAAGAATTTCTTTAAACCCTAAAGTGTACGGAAATAAATTGCAAATCAACCAGTTGAGAATTCTCAATTTTTTACTTTACCTTAAAATTCTCAAATGGAATTAAGTTTTTATAATGTATGTCTAAGTTTTTAAAAAATATCTGTAGTATTTAAATTCAAATTATATATTAAAACATTGAGGATAATTTACTGTTTCATTTTTTTTTTATTTTAATCAATACTTTCAGGGAATTTTTTTTAAAATGATTATTTTGTTATGTGCCAAAAAATAAAAAAAAGGTTCAAAATTTAAAATCTTTTAAAATTTCGGACACTTCTAAACATGAATAATTTTTAAGCTTCTGTATTACATTATTTGCAAAATATTTATATGTATTGTTAAAAAAAACCCTATTTAAATCTTTTAGTTTTTCTTAATTTTAAAGCCAGGTATTCAGAGCATCTTACATAGAATCCCTTGTTTTGTATTCTTCAGATAACAAATTATATTTTAATTTTGAATGTCTGAACATTAATTTCATTCAAAGAGAATTTTAATTTCAAGTTTATATTTTTTAACTTGAATCTTCAAATAAAGAGAATTTAAAAGCATCTGGACAAATTTAGAGTTAACATTTGCGCATATAAATAAATATAAAGATCCTTTTTAAATTGAAGTTAAAAAATATATATTTATGCATAATCCCTCATCATTCATGTTCCATTAGTGGTTGACTGAAGAAAAGGTTATTAAAATTTGGACATTTTTATAATCTTAACCATGCAAAACTAGGAATTTTGTATTAGCTCCACTAAAATTCTGCATTGGAATTTCGAAAAAGATATTTATGCGTGTCTCACATACTCAGTTGAAAAACATATATTTACCATAAATACTAATAATTCTTTGGATATTTAAAATTATCATTAGATAAATTTTTTAATATATATATACAGATATATATATATATATATATATATATATATATATATATATATATATATATATATATATATATATATATATTTGACTTCTAATATTTTTTCAGTATTCCTTAAATTTCATATAATTTAATTAAGGGGATATTAAAGTCGCACTCTCTCTCTTCTCTACTCAACTTCTTGAGGGCTTTTGGCGACGGTCCTGTGGCCGGGGTATCAGGTGGTCAAGGTATCGAATCATGGTTGGCATGTCTCGAGTTCGAGCCCAGTGCCACAAAAGACCCACCGTGTAGGGCAGCGATGTACGTTAAATCTATCGAGAGCTGAAATGTCCTCTCGTTGGTGTGGTGTGGTAGTTAGGAGAGGGGGTGCCAGCTCAGATGTCGCCCTCGTCATTTGACCATTTTTCAAAATTAAGAGGTCCATCACTAAAAGCCCTCGTGTAGCTGAACAGTGCGACGTTAATATTCACTCACTTGGCGACGGACCTCGTAATTTTAAACCATGGTCAAGTGACGAGGATGACGCTTGAGCATCGCTCCCTTACACGGTGGATCTTAAGTGGTGCTGGGGTCGATCTCATGACACGTCAGCTACGAGTCCGTTACTTTGACCATTAGGCTACCGCGGCCTCACAATGTGGTTGAAAACTGCATGTTATGAGTAAAAATATGCTGAAACATTTGATAAACTTATAATAGATTTTTGCATAGAAGATTGATGTGTGATATGCTACAATGACAATATGTAAAAGTTATGAGAATAAAGATGACAATTTTTAAAAAATTCAATTTAAGTTTCAGTCTGAAACTTATTCGTTTTTTTTTTCGCATTTAATATTAAATAGTCGCGATAACAAATTAATAGTTTAACGCATCCATAGATTATAAAAAATAAAGGTATAAACGACATTGTTGGGAATAATAAGTTTTTATAGTTTTTTGAATTCAGACTTCTTTGCAGGAGTGTAGACTATTAAAAGTCTGATGTAGAAGTTAGAAAACTAATATTTAAAATATATGGAAAACAATATCTGCAATTCCATGATCTTGACGAGCAGAAGACGGCATTTTTACTTAGTAGGGCAGAGTAAGCATAAGGTAGGAACTTGTGGAGTAAACAACCAGGCCTCTGCAGTTTTGGCAGGTAATAAACTCCCATTTGTTGCTTTCGGTATGGAATATAAAAATAACAAATACAAAAATAAGTCATGTAAAATTTTATATGTTTTAATAACAATGATTTGTGTACTTAATTTCCAATTCATTGTCACGAGTTGGCAGTAACTACGGTACTCTATGGACGTACTTCTTATATATATATATATATATATATATATATATATATATATATATATATATAATATATATATATATATAAAAAAGTACGGTTGATAGAGTACCAATAATTTTAACGCAATTTTATATTTCGTTCTCGTAAACTTTACTCCTTTTAAAACATGTATTGACAAAATACTCTCCTTTTGTATATTTATAAAATTTTAAAAATATAATGGTTATCTTACCCAACATATTAAATCAGGGGCGGCAACTATGTAGCTAAGTCGTGCCAAACCAATCTGTCAGTATCATTCAGCGTGCCACATAGTAGGGAATTTTTGAAATCCTTCGATTCTTACGGTAATATTTGCAGATTTAAAGAATAGAGGTAAATAATTTAGATTTACAGTTTTATTTTATATTAATTATGGATCAATAAAATACATTTATTAACATAAAAATAAACAATATAAAATGCTACTATTTCTTCAACAAAGATAAAAAAAATTAAAAATGTATGTTAAGTAAATGTGAGAAAACCCAAAAACTTAAAAACATGAGCAAACAGAAATGATTTTAGAAACTAAAATTGTAGTTAATTGCCGTTTCACACGAAATATTGGATTGTGTTAAAAAATATTTTTAATTAATTCAATCTAGGAATGCAAAAATGCTTTAAAATGAAACCGAATTTAAAATCAAAAATCAGAAAATTAAAATTTCTTAAAACCTAATTGGTTTTTAGATCAGAAATTGAGCAAGTTTTCCAAATATATGAAATATATATTTGCAATAAATAGGGTGAACTGTCTGTTGGCCGTGAAGTGTAGAAAATGTCAATTTCACAATCCTCGCCCTAGGCCCTTTTCTGTGAATGAGAAACCTCCTGTTTCGAAGAACACAGAGACCGAAAAGCGATAAAACCGTCCCCTGCAAAACCAATCGGGACCTCCTGCGGCGTTAACAGGGGAAAGCACTAAACAGCCATTCGTTTTTGAAGCAGTTCGCGAAATTTATCGGAGCGTTTTCGGAGTAGATAGCTTAAAAAAATGAGATCGCTTTCGAAGTGAAATTCAATTAGCAGGTCATCCAGTCAGAGGGTTATGCACCATTGTTGCACAGTTTCTGGTTTTAAAAATTTCAATTTTTCATTACTTTACTAATTAAAAATGACTATAAAAATAAATTTATATTAAACTTAGAGTATTTAAATTAAATACATGGCACTAAATTTAAACACTAAGCCACATTTTAATTAGATTTGTATTTCAAATTAGAAAACTTCAACAAATGGTTCAGTACTTAAAAATAATATAATATTAAAGGACAATGAAATAGTACATAGTTGTTTATAGAATGCATTTTTTTCATGTAACTCTGCAAAAGAAATTTTTAAAAAAATTTAGGAATCTTTTTTATTTCTTGCACGACTTAAAAGTTAATTCAAGTGGGAAGAGAACCTTTCAGAGTGAATGAGTGAACATTAACGTCGCACTGTTCAGCTACACGAGGGATTTTGGTGACGGACCTTATCATTTTTAACCGTGGTGAAGTGACGAGGATGGAGATCATTTCAGAAAGCACTTTTGAATGTCAAATTAGATTTCAGATTAATATCTTTCCTGCGGTGTTTTATAAATATAAAAATTATCTTAACCCTAACCTAATTGCATTTTTAGTATTTACGTAAATTACCTTTAAAAAACAAAGATAATAATTGATCAGGATTTCACTATTTTATTCCTTTTCAACTCGAATCACCTAAGTGTTCCATAGTTACGTGAGTTGAATAAGAGCATAAAATATAATATTTTTCACAGGTTTCTACAATGCTTACTTTTTGTCTTCTATACTGCACAATTTAAATACCCATTGGGCCTAACAAATTCTTTGATGCAATAAATTTGTTTTAATTAATATTAAGAGGCCCGGTTTTTCTTATAAAAAGAAACTTTCAAGAAGGAAGAACTTCTATCGAGAAAATCTATTGGTGAATGATATGACATATTTTTATTTTGACTGTTTGCGAAAGATTTACTAGATTGGTGTTATATCACTGAAAGTTTAGCTTCAACTGACTGTAACTTGTTTATAAGTAAAAGTTTCACTCTGAAGGACTCTGGTAATGCAATAACTGCAGCAAGAACATGCAGATACGATTTTCAATGAACACATCTGCAGCGAAACGCTAATAATATTTGAAATTAAGGTTTTCACAATGGTTGGGAAGAAACTACAAGAATTTGGAATGATTAGTCTTCGATGAGTTGACAGAATTGACTTCATTTATGAAATTGCTCCATAATTAGACTACGATTTTATAGCACTGCAACATCAAGTAACATAATTCATCCCTAACTTAATTCCAGAACTTTTCCATCAAGTATTACATAAAATAAGAGCTGGCAGTGGTGTACTCTCTTTTCTGGACGTCTTGGATGCACCGAAAAACGTTTTTGCTAATTTTGTTAATGTACGTTAGAAAAAACTAGAAGAGAAAGTAGTTGTTGTGGCTAATTCCAGTATAGTTGTGACACTACTGACCGGCAGCCGTACTACACATTCTGTTTCATAAATACAGTTGAATTTTCACATGAAGATCCACCCACCTGCAATTTAAGCTAAAATAGCTCTCAGGGCAAGATTTTTCGACAATGTAAGTTTTAAGTGGGGATAAAAGTACACAAGAAAGCTACATATGCATTAAATCGGACTCTTTAGGACTTACGATATAAAGCAGATATTATGGGATGAATGGTTGTTTTATTGGCTGGTGATTTCCTACACTCTTCCAGTAATCCAGAGGGTTACTCCGGTAGAAGAAATCAGAGCATGCATTAAGGGAACAGAGACGTTTTAAGCCTTCAAAAAATCGATTTTTCAATTTTCATCTTAAAAAAAAGTAGATTTAATGCTGATTCCAAAAATGTATAACATGTATAGGTTTAAAATTTAATATCCCAGTAATTGCGGTTTTAAAATGCAAGCAACATCTGTCACGCCTCTTGTTTACGTTATCGCACGTCAACTGCCACGCCCATCTTACAGCTTACCGAAGCATGTTTTTATGTAGATTGGAGTTTTTATATCGCTTAATCTGATTTATTTATTTTATTCTTGTGGTTTGAGAAGGACTATAACTACTCAACTCAATCTTGTTTATACACAAGCTGTGCGATTTTTGAACGTTTTGCTACCTCGTGCTTGGTTTACAAACACATGAAGTACGAACTTCTTATTTTGACTGCTTATATACTATTTTGTTGTTTACATTCAATTTGTTTGTAATTTGCGAGAATTTTAAACATCTACAATGCCTCGAACAAAAAAAGTTTGGCCAAGTCAAACGTCGTTTAATTCGTAGTAAAACTTCAGTAAATGCTGAGAGTGAACGACTTGATGTCAGTGCATCTAAAAGAAAATTGAGAAGAGTGAAGGGTCTCTTAAGGACTATGAAGATAATTTTTCAGTTGATACTCAAAGCAGGTATGTTATTATTGACTTAAATATGCTCAATGATATTTTCAACAATATTGCAAAATGCAGATATTGTGATAAATCTTACTGCTTTGATGTTGCTGAAAATAAAAGTAGTCGCAAAGGCCTTGCGACTAGTGTGTCAGCAACTTGCAAGTATTGTGGTTCTGGTCATACTTCAATGACTTCAAATACCGTGTCAGATGGATATGAAGTAAATATAAGGTTTGTTTATGGCATGAGGTGCATTGGAATTGGTAAAAGTGCAGCTCAGATATTTTGTGCGCTGATGAACTTACCTCCTCCTCCAGCTAAATTTGAAAGATTGTATACGCCAATTTTTAAAGCGTTGGAAACTGTTTCATCTCGTTCAATGGTTAACAGCGTTAATGAAGCTGTCATTGAAAATGAACACAATAAGAGCATAGCAATATCTCTTGATGGGACCTGGCAGAAAAGAGGACACACTTCGAAGAATGGCGTTGTAACGGCAACTTCTCTCGATAATGGAAAAGTAATTGATTTTGAGTGCCTTTCAAAATATTGTTTTGAATGCAAAAGTACGAACAAAACCTGTGATAATTGCCAGGTAAACTATCATGGATTTAGTGCGGGAATGGAGAGTGAAGGAGCATTGCGGATTTTCAGTCGCTCCTTACCAAATTACAATGTTCGGTATGTTCAGTACCTTGGAGACGGAGATTCGAAGGGGCTCCTAAGGGTTCAAGAATCAAGCATATACGGTGATGAATTTCCTGTTGAAAAACTAGAGTGCATCGGCCCCGTCCAAAGAGGATGGGAGCAAGACTGAGAGCCCTAAAGAACAATTTAAAATCCACCAAGCTCTCAGACAACAAACCGATATCTGGACGAGGAAGGCTGACAGATGCAGAAATTCTTCTGCTGCAAAAATATTATGGCCTAGCCATAAGAAGAAATGTTGGAAAATCAGTCGCAGATATGTCCAAATCCATCTGGGCAATATATTTCCATAAACTGTCGACAGATGAAAATCCACAACATGCTTTGTGCCCTATGGGAGAAGAAAGTTGGTGCGGGTACAATAAAAGCATTGTATCAGGTGAAAAATACACCCACAAACATTCCCTCCCAGATGCAGTTCTTTTTAAAATTAAAAAATTTTTAGAGATTTAACTGCAAAAGAACTGTTATTAAAATATTTGCATGGCCGAACTCAAAACCCCAACGAAAGCTTTAATAACTGTGTATGGAATCGTGTGCCGAAAAAAACATTTGTAAGCAAAAAAGAACTTTGCAAATGGGTGTTATGGACGCGGTTATATGCTTCAATGAAGGTGCATATGCAAGAACTGAAGTATTAAAAGCATTAAAAATCAATCCAGGCGTCAACACTTGTGAAGGCCTTCGTAAAATTGACTACGTCAGAATTTGTGAAGCTGAGATGGCTGTTCAAAAAGCTTCCAAAGAAGCCAGGACAACAAAAAAGGCAAATTAAAAGGAAACAGGATGCTTTAGAACAGTCAATGCAAGATGAGTACAGTGCTGGAAATTGTTAGACTTTAAATTTTAGGTAAGTGTATCATTTTATTTAGTTTTTTTTTCAATTTTCTCAAAATGGTTTTTCAGTTTTTAGGTACATGTATAGAAAAATCTATTTGTTATATTTTATTGAAACTTGGTATGAGCTTTTGTGTTATAATAATGTATTTAATGCTACTAAATTTATTTCTGAAAAGTTAGTATTTTTACTTTTATTGTTCAATTTCTGAAAAAATTGCCATTTTTATCAAAATTTCAAAAGTCAAAATTTTTAAAAAAATTTCTAAGCAAGGAAATATGAAAAGAACTATTACATTTAAATAAACGTACAATTTTATAACTAAAACAGCATGTTTTGTGGTGTTATATATCATAAAAGGAAAGATACATGTACCTAAAGAGCACCATGTATCCGAAAACTTCTTTTGGTGTGTACTTTTTCGAATCCTTATATTTCTTAAAATATTTTATATATTTAATAAGTTTATGTTGTAGTATATTAAGAAATGTACATAGATTGTATGACACAATTTTTTATTTATGGAGTCTTTCTGTTTTTGAAAATAATGTTCTTTCGAAAAGCCAAATTTTGCTCATTTTGTGTCATCGAGAACGTCCCGGTTCCCTTAAATCCTCAAGCTTATGTGCGAGTTCAAAAAATTTCCAATCAAACTCAGTGTTACAGTTACTATTAACAAAGCGCAAGGGAAAAGCAAGGGTGCATTTGGAATCTTGCATTTGAATTTAGCCATGCTTTTCCCATGGCCAACTATATGTAGCTTGTTCGCGTGTATTCAATGATTGAAATCTTGACTATTTGCCCCTGACGGACGAACATATCATATGATATACATTAGCATCCTAGAATGATATACTGTTTTGACCTCTTTTAAAGAGAAATTATATATTAAACGTATATACTTTCAACACATTTTAAACTATTAATAGTTTAAGTTATTGAAATTTTATTGTTAATAATTATAATAAAATATATTTCAATTTTAGAATTTTTAAAGTTTAATGGTCCCAGTCAAGCAATAAAAAATATCTTATTTCATTTACTTTCTAATGATAATAACAGTTATTTAGCGAGTGATTATTTAACAATTTTTTTTTAACTTAGACAGTTATTTAGCGAGTGAAGCCGCAGTTAGAAACTAGTATACATATATATAAGTCGCGCAGAAGCCAAGTCCATCATTAAAGTATTTACTCGTTGCTTCCTTTATTCTATGATCTAGAAAAAAGAAAACAACGAGTAAAGAAACCTTTAATATCTAAGAAGAATATTATTCATTTTATCAAAATGTACAAGAATCAGAACATATAAAAAAATAGACTTAACCGTATTGACTTCTGAGCGACTCCTACAGAGGTGCTTAAAAAACTGTTTTTGAATTAGACGCTTCCCACCGCCATCTGTTGGATCGAGTGACACTCGTCTATTGAACTTGTTTTATAGATAAGTCAGTACTTCTCAAACTTTCAATGGTGGCCACCCAATTTCCAATCATGATTTCCATAATGCCCCCCTCCATATGATAACAATGTATTGAAATCGATAATAATGTATTCTAATGCTAAAACTAGAATACGTACAAATCATCAAGATAAGTATTAAATTATATATAAGATAGGCCCATGGGTGAATTAACTTAGTCCATTAATTTAGTATTGATAATAAAATACATTGTGCAATACTGATATATTTATAGGTATATTATACCAGTGTAAATATGTATTTTATTTATTGTGTCAGAATGTACTTTTCTTTTTCTTCCTTTCAGTAAATTAATATATAAATTTTTAAATAATCTTTTATTTTCGATATGCTCGCGCCCCCCTAGTAGGAATATCATGCCCCCCAAGGGGGAGCGCCCCACAGTTTGAGAAACACTGTTACAAGTAGAATTTTTACATGGAAGTAAATAAAATGTTCTTGCTCCCCTTATAACCCTTTCGACAAGTTTGTGTAACGCTCCTGTTGTGAATTTACGCGAACTCACGTGGAACCTTTTTGTAAATACCGTTAAATCCAGCTTATAGCACGCATCCATGCTTTTTAGGGTTATTCGCCCTATAACGCTCGGTTTACCTGAAATGGACGCACGCTATGCTCTTATATTTTATTCCAGGTATTATGCCAAGCTTTCGAAAAATATTGCATACAATTCTTCAAGTTCATAAAGTGACAGTACTTTTAAATAAACAATTGTTAATACATGTAGAATTTCTTTCTATGCTTATCTTTTTTCAATTTTTAAAACTCTCATTTTTATACCTTGTCGATTATGTGCACCGGGAAATTTCGATGGATCTCGTAGTGTTACAAGTGAGCATTATACGCCGGATTTTAAGGTAATTTTTCTCAATCAATATTTTAATTGAACTTTTTCTATTTATATCCATTTGTAAATCTTGATTAAACTTTCGATACTCCTCTACAGATCAGTGCCTGCTGTTTTTAACGTTCTAGAAGGATTTTACTTCCGGAATACTATAACTCATGGCCCATATCGGGAGAGTTTAGTTTTCTAACCTATTCACATCATAACTTTACAGGAATTCCTTTTGGAATTAGTTTATTTGTTCTTATTTTAATCATCTAAATAGTCTTATTCAACGTAAATAATATTTGTTCAATATACTCATTACTTGTCAATTTTTTACCTGTTATTTTAGGTATGTAATCAATCTGTGTAAAATAACTAATTGAAATTAACATTTAAAATATGTAAAATACCATCGTATAAATTTGTTTGTAAAATGTAACCCTTCGTAAAATACATGAATTAAATTATCAAACTTAATTTGGAATTGTAAAATTATATTAATGTACAGTGACTTTTATTTATTTTAAGGCACTCGCTTTCAGCCTCCCCTCCCCCAAATGTCATGTTTAATATGGTCAAAAATATTCGAATTTCCTCATATATTTTGAAATATATCATTTCTAAGTTGCTAATTCTTTAAGGAACTTGGTACCCCTAAAATCACAAACCTATCGTTTTTATTTATTTTCATTTAATCTTATTCTATGCATTATTATCTTTCGATTGATATATCACTTGTGCATGTTCGAAAGTTAGAAGTTGAATAAAACTTCATTTGAAAACAAATTAGGCGATTCAGCCACACCCCCTTTTTAGGAAAAAAGCTAAAAAAAGCGTTTTGATAAAAAAAAATCTAATTTATAAAGAGAAATAATAACATTAAAAAAAGAATGTGCAATATATAAAGCAGAATATTTCCGAGGCAAATCATACAATCATTTTTTTCTTTGTGAAATGAGTGCATGTAAAATTTTTAAATTAAGGCATTTTATATTAAAAATTTTATAATTTCAGTTCTTATTCCTGATATATTTTTCATACAAATGTAATACTTTAATATTATTAGAAAAAAAAAACAGCTAAAATTTCTGTCGTGACAGAAAAATATTTTTATAACGTTTTTCTTGAATTGTCTTGTGCAATTAGTACTCTGTAAAAGTTGATTATTTATAAAAATGTGTGGGTTGAAAAATATGAACTTTAAAAAAACTTACTTTAAAATTTACCTTACTTTAAAATTTTATGAGTATTGATGATTAACAAACATCATTCTGCTGAAGAATCTCTTCAATTTCGCAATAATTCAGACACTTGAAACTTCCTTTGATTTTTTCAGTCTAAGAAATAAAATAATTTTTGACGGAAAATAAAGTACACTCTATAACATAAAAAAGTGAAGCACTAAGGAGCAGTTATTCAGATGAAATAAACTGCATATGCTTTTACCTTGCTATAGAATATTTAATTAATTTTTAAGCGTTTATAATGATTGACTAGCTGAAGCTCCAGCTTATTGTGACAAACGTCTTGATGGTGTACAAAACAGGATACACGTTTTTCAACCTAAAGAAATAAGTGCACTGAACCCTATGAAGCTTAAATAGAGAGAATATTAGAAACCCGTACATCTGATTGATAAGTTAAGGAATCAGAAAGAAAAATTATAACTATAATTGGATAATAAAATAACTTAAAAAAATAATAATTCCGGTATTCTAAATTGCTTTCATTGCACTCATAAGTGTTTGGGCATATAGGAAAGCTCAATTTAAATGGATAAATACATTTCTAAGTAATTGTTAAAAGAACCGTGTCTAAGTTAAATTCAATTCACTTAATTTTGGTAAACAATATTTATACATACTATAAACAATTGTATCTATTTAATTCTAAGAAAAAACGAACTGAAAATAAGTAATTTTTAGAAAATTTCAATGTAGGTATAAAATTAACTATTTGTTATAATACACTCTCTCTCTCTCTTTATGATATTAAGAAAATTAAATTACTTACAAATTTCGATCGAATGAAAATATCTTGAAATAATATTTAGTAGTTTCTTAAAATATTTTCAGAAATTTATTCTTTCTAAATTGCTTTTGTAAATGTGACGGCAAGATGGTGGCAATTAATAAGTCGAATTGATAATATGTTGCTGAATGAGTACTGTTGTTGACATCCGTTGAAACATATTATTGTTTCTGTAATTTCATTGTAAGGTAATAATGAACTTTGTTTTTGGATCTCTGTGTTTAAGATTCATTGATGTATAGAATCTGGTTTTGTAAGGTGGTCACTTCACGTAGCATTTTCCCCATCTCTGTAACTTTAAAAATGACCAAGTTTAATGAACATTTTTTAAAAAATTGGCAGGTTTTAAGTCATGATTTTTTGTATACTTATTGTATTGTTTTTTTAATGAGAGCATTTTTCAAAATTTTGATTAGTTGATTTAAGAAAATTCATACGGGGAGTAACACGTCAAAATTTTTAAAATGATGAAAATTCTTGTACATTTTAAGCCATAAATATTTTTGAATAAATTTTTGACAAAATCTCATTAAAATATTCGGTTCAAGTGTAGTATAAGGGGCCACTTGGCGCAGTCCTTTATTTTGGTGACTAAAAGTGGTCGCCACGGTACTTCTTTCGGTATTATTTATTATTTATTTTAGAATGAATTCGATATCTCACGATGACATTTAGATAAAAATCAAAAAAAATCCGAAGAGAAATCGCCAAATTCAAAGTGGCCCCCCTATAATACACTTGAACCAAATATTCATTTGTATAGTGTTAAAACATGTGCAAAGTTTCAAGGCTATAAGATAATAAGTTTTTTTCAAAAATGTTCCTTTTGTGTGCAAATTTACAATTTTGAGAAATAGTGATTTAAAGTAAAAACTTACTGTGTTAACTACTGCATACCAGAACCAGAACTTGGATTGCTGGTGTTATCGGCTAGATCATTTTCTTGTCTATATTTTAATTGTGTGTTCTTAATTCCAGCTTCTTTTGTTCATTGTAAAACTGCCTATTCTGCTTTCCTAATACACACAAGATCTACTTCTTGCAACACTCGACATTTGTATATTTCAGAGTTTGAATATTTAATGCATCTAAAACTTTTAATTTGGTAATGAAGCCTTGATTATGTAAACATATACACTGCTGGACAATTTCTAAGGACGGATAACACTATCATCCATAGCAACCACAAAATGAAAGGAAGCAAAATGTGGAAAATTAGAATAAGTGCGGGATATTAGTAAGAAGTATGATACGTCTGTTCATCACGTGATAGCTTTCATAAGAGCTTTAAAGGTTTTGACGCAAGTGGACAGTTTTTGTTTCAAGTCAAAGTTTTACAGGAAAGATTTAATAGACGAAATTAAAATTTTTGGCATGTCTTCCCGACATCACATAAATGATTTTATGCGTGGCCGAATTATTGGAAAGATCGAAGAAGGGCGAAAAATAACAGATGTTGCAGGGAGTTCGACATCGCTCACAGCGTTGTTTCACGGCTGTGGAAGTCATTTAAAACTACTGGAATGTGTAGTAGACGGCACGGGGGAGGTCGTGTTAGAAGTACGACGCCTGCAGAAGACAGATATATCGTCCTATCAGCAAAAAGAAACAGGCGCACCACAGCTCAGCAGGTGGCAAATCAGTTTCTTGCTGCCTCAGGAAAGCAGATCTCCCCAAAAACTGTTGCCAGACGTTTGAAGAGAGGAGGACTATACGCACGCAGACCTGTTGTGTGTGTCCCATTGACCAGACAGCACCGTACTGCCCGTTTGCAATGGTGTCGAAAGCATCACAATTGGACATAACAGGACTGGGAATGTGTACTATTCTCAGATGAGAGTAGGTTCAGTCTGTCATCGGATTGTAGTCGCCAACTGATCTGGCGCGAGAGTGGTACTGCTTATCGTCCAGAAAATATCCAGGAAAAGGACCGATATCCGACATGCAGTATCATGGTGTGGGCCGGCATCGTGATCAATGGCCACACGCGCCTACATGTGGTTGCGAATGGGACTATGACGGGCCAACAATACATTGATGAAGTTCTACTTCCTCATGTTCGTCTTTTCCGTGGTGCTGTCGGTGATAAATTTGTTTTTATGGACGACAACGTAACATGTCATCGAACACTCGCTGTTCAGGATTGTCTAGACGGCGAGGGTATTCAACGTCTCGTATGGCCAGCGCGTTCTCCATATCTAAACCCCATTGAAAATGTGCTGGATGCTTTGGGGAGGCAAGTTGCTGGTCGAAACTATCCTCCGACAAACAAGAACACCCTCATCCGTGCACTCACAGATGAATGGGATAAATTGTCTCAACAGCTGCTGGATAATGTTGTGCAAAGTATGGTACGACGTGTGGAATGTTGCATCACACTCCGCGGTGGACATATCCCGTACTGATAACTTTCTTTAAGGTGCCTGCTGACTTTTAGATGCATTGTTCCATTTCTCCGTACGCAGATCAAATGAACATTTTTTTTTCTTTCAGATGTTTCACAGCTTTTGTACTTTCCAGAACAATAAATATTCTTTATTCTAATGTCTGAACAGTGTGGCAACTATATTTTATCCTACTAGGCCTCATGTCCCGCTTAATGTTATGCTACATAGCAATTTGTGATCCGTCCTTAGCAATTGTCCAGCAGTGTAGTTTCATATACTCGAGTTTTTAAACTTCCTAACTGTACAAATACTATTTGCGCTTCAAATTAATTTTGAGTTTTATCATGCAAGCATCTAGAATAAAGTTCAAGACTATAGATACCTTTAAATACTTTTTTTATGCAATTCGTAAGTGTAATAGCTAAGTTGAGTTTATGTTTATATGTGTCACATTTCAGGATCTACATCACGAGTTACCTCCCATGGGGCATAAACCATGTCTTAGATTCAAATCTGTGGAGATTTTATCTTAAAAATGTAGCCCGAATAACTCTCCTTATGGCTGAAAAGTTTCCCAAGTTGTTTTAAATAGCCAAAAAAATAGTGTTTTTGCAATTGGTCTATTTCTGCATCTGTCAATCTATTACGACACCATAGAGATTGTTTATCATCGAGCTCTTTGTTTTTTTAATTTTGATTTTAATGCAATAAGTCGTGTTTCCATCATTTTTTCTCAACATGACCAACATATTCTATTTTTTTAATGTTGACATCTCTTAACGGCTTAGATTCTAAAACTGCTTTGTATACTTTAGAGACCCCATGGAGTCCAAGTATTGTGTAGATCGTAAATTGTGTAACACCTGTGAGCGATGGAAGATACGTGAAGGGCACCTTCAACTTTCATTACCCTACTATTTCCAACGTAATTTTCCGAGCACTCATCGATATGTACATTGCCGTTGAAAGTACATGAGCATTTCCTCAAAAATAGTTCAGCATCAACTACTTTCTCAGTGTCCACACTAACTGCCGTAACAACAAAAGTGTGTATTCTAGAAGTGTGGCCCCCTTTTTTGCCAGGTACAATCGATAGCTACCGGTACATTTGGGCCTCCATTATTAACCCTTTAACGGACACAAAGCTAAAATACATTTTTCAGTGATAAAGTACTTGGTATAAGTAATGTTCTCATCCCCTATAAACATTATTTATTTACAAAAAAAATTCTGATCAAGGGTTTTTTCCCCTGGGTGGTGGCTAGACGTTATAGCCACTGCGCACTTGGGAAATTAAACTTATTTTTCAGGACAGAGAAATAATGAATTATATTACAATAAACTTTTCAGGAAAAATTGACATTTATGTAATAACTATTTTAATAACAATTAAATACAAAGTATAAGTGTAATTAAATAATAATAGAATAATTGTACAATATAGACTACTTACTGAGAACACATATATAGAATACTTAGAGTATACATTGAAAGTGATATATATATATATATATATATATATCGACATTTTATCTTTATTTAATTTTAGTATAAAATGTTAGAAATAAAGTAATATTTTTGAGGATTTATAAATTAGTTATTTCACAAATTTGATGAGGTTGTTACCGTGAAACTTTATAATATGAAAACGTTTTTTCCAAGCAGAAAAGCTGTAATGGAAGATTTTCGAAACCTAGAACCTTGTACACAACATGTTGTAAAAAAAGTTTTATTTTTCCAACCCCCAACATTCACTCGTGTTTCTAAGTGTGGAGCTATTTTATTTTTGTTTTTTAGGGTTTCTAAAAGCGAAACTTTCTAGGTCATTTTTCTGTTCTATGCAGGCAGTGTGTGGATAGAGTTTCTACCACATATTAAAGCTTTTCAAGAACCTAAATAAAACTTTTTTTAATTGCGAATTTGCTTAAGTCATTCGAATGAGAGAAAAGTATACTTAAGACAGGTCGAAATTTTTTTCAAAGATCAGAACTTTTATTTATAGTAATCAAAATATCATTTGTAGATTTACACCAAAAAGCACTGTTTTTAACTACCCATCAGAGGACATGAAATGCAAAAAAGGTATCGTCCAGCCACTTATATTGATTTTTGTGATTTTTAGCTTCAATTAACTCATGTGGAGGGACCCATCATCCGCTTGGAGAACAATTTTGTAATGTGTGGCTAGACGTGTTAGTCGCTGCCCTCTAAAGGTTTAAATGATATTGCTTCGGCCACAGCTAAAGCCATAGACACTTTGGCTACTTTCTCTGTCAAGCTATTTAATGCATGCATGAACTCGTAAAACCGCTTGGGTGGAGGTGACAAATTCATAATTCCGCAAAATATTTTCGCAGCTGTTTCTTTTTTAATATACCGAATAACATACAAAAGCCATGTGTATGTTCACTTCAAATAATTTTTTTTATTATTAGTAAATATGGTATTAAGAAATATTTAAATAAGAGATAAAAAAAATCACAACATACCAACAACTTTGTAGCCAAACCCTAGAATTGACGACTAAAATTTATATGAATACCTTCTTTTATACATTTTATTTATATGCTTTATGTTGTATCAAAGCACAAGAAAATAGTGGATTGTCTATCATTTCGCAAAAACATTCAAATGAATCTAAAAACGAGAAACATACTTTTTAATAAACTGACCAAACCTAACTTTGCTTTTGAAGCTGAATTATTCATATTGAAATTGTGTTAAAGCTATGCAACATTTGATTCCTGGAAAGTTGGTGTTTGTATATTTTTTTCTGAACTTTCGTTTTTCAAATCTCTTTTCAGTAAACTGAGGCATATTTATAAAATATTTTTGATGGAAAAATAATTCCACTCACAATAGCAGGAATTCGGTATACTACAACGAGGTACAGTTAAAGTTAATAACTTTATGAAGTATATGGAGTGACAAATGCTATTATCCTAGCAACGATGTAAAAAACAGCATATGAGTTACCAGAAAGCAAACAAACAGCTACTAATATTCAATTCACTTCTTTCTCGAATAAGTTACTGATCAAAATAAATTATTTTAATGCATTTAAAATATTTGCTAAGACTGAAAAGAAGCCTTTGTCTTTTGTTTGGATTTGAAAGAGGCGGGACAATCAGCTGCTTTGGGGTTTGACAGATATAAACAAATTTTTAAAAAAGTATTAAAAATACTTCTAATTCAGCTAGAACAAAAATTGAAATTGCATTAGACCGGTTAAAACTGATTTTTTCATTGATTTTTGTGAAGTGATCCTTTTAAATTTCAGTTCTTCATTACTTTAACAATTAAAAATGATTTAACCAATTTATATTAAATTTACAGGAATTATATAAAATACATTGCACAAAATTGAATCATCGAGTCCTAATCGAATTATTTTTTAACTTATAAACCTTCAACAAAATTATACAGTTCTTATTAAACATTTTGCTCATATTTCAATATTTGTTTCAGTTTTACTTCACAGCTGTATGTTTTATGACTATACTAGCTGGTATACCCGTTCTTCGCACGGGTGAACTGAAAGGTTAAACAACACAGATTGAAGGATAAAGAAGTTTTTAATGAGTTAATTTTAAGTGAATTGCAAATTAAACAAAAAAAGCTTTTCACATATCTCAGCTGAAGAAAAAAAAGAAAGAAAAAAAATACCTTTGTTAAATTTTAAGTCTGTAGATCTAATAGCTGATAAAAGGATTTTTTTATATTTATAACTCCCCGTAAAACTCTTGAGGGTTGATTTTTGAAAATACCTCCCTAAGCTGATCTCTGCTCAGCAAAAGTAACACATTGTTAAAAGTTTTCTGACGCTTAAAATATTGTAAATAATTTATAACTGAAAGTGTCATACATTAATATAAATTTCTGTTGAATTTATTTTATGTGAAAATTGTAATACTCGCAAAACAACACCGTTTCCTAAATAACAATGGCGATTCAATGGAAAAAATAGCGAAATGTTGACAATAGAGTCAAGTTGGCAAATGTCTAGCTACTTTCATAGCTCAAACTTTATTAGAGCTTTGTAAGACCCGCCGTGTAGGAGAGCGATGCACGTTAATGCTTTATCTACCGCATTATAATCTACAGAAATTTTTTTCATGCAATATTTTTTTAGGTCACTACATTGAAAATTAAGGGACATACATAAACAAAATACTCCACTTAGGGAAATTTAATCGGTTAGAGCTAATAAATTAATTAAATATATTCCACTGTAAAATTAATTATATACACCATTCACTTAAAATAGTCAAATCGTTTTCTAAGGTCTCCATAAACATAAGACACTTAAATTTTGAAATTAATTATTTTTGGGGCACAAAAATGATAATCTTTGCAATCTGCTGAAAATGCTCGCAGCTGAAAATGTAATATCTGCTACAAAACTATTTGCCTTCCCCGTTAAAATACTCATCATAGAACCCGTGCCATCATATATCTTGGAAGAGTGGATTTCAAAGAATATTCCTGCTAAATTGGTGTGGCATGGTAGTTAGGAGAAGGGGGTGCCAGCTCAGGTGTTGTCCACGTCACTTGACTATGGTTCAAAATTATATGGTCCGTCGCCAAAAGCCCTCATGTAGCTGAACAGTGCAACGTTAATATTCACTCACTGAAAAAATACAGTACAGTAGTTATAACTATTTTTATACATAAAAATGCAATATCTGCTTATTCAATTAAAATTATAGCATTATAATTAATTACTAACCACACAAACAAATTTTGAAAATTTATCCAAAGGATGTAGTGTGAAAGAGAAAGTTTATTCAGACAGACCACAAATGCGTCTTATATGCATATAGATTTGTTTGAATTCTTGTGTATTATTACTTTTGTAAGCTTCATGACATACTTTATGGTGTACCAGTATTTTAAAGCTGACTGAGCAACAGCAACATTTAGCTGGGTATAGCTAGTTATAACATAAAATTAAATCTTAAAAAGATATCAAAAATAAAAAACGACTCAATATTTTGAATAAATCAGTATAAACATTTTCATACAAACACAATATATATATATATATTGTAAAATATTTATTTTGCTATTTGCATTTCAGACAGACATCAAACAAAATTTTAAAAATTGTCAAAAACAGAAAAACAGATAAAAAAAAAACATATTTAAGAAAAATACCACTGATTAATTTTGCCAAAGACATCGCAATGTGCAAAAAATATTTGTAGTACATAATAACCAAAAAAATGTAAGCACTAAAATATTAAAAAAACAAAACTTATATATTGAATTAATTAAGGATTACTCTGGAAGGAAAGATAAAACAGGCTAAGATAATACTCATAATATTAATTTCATATTGGTTAACTACTCATTTTTGGCATGATTTTGAAATCACGCCAAATTGGTATGTTGCGGCCAGTCTAATGTTATAGTAATGCACAGAATTAAAGGTACTTACGTATTATTGCAACCTATTGGTGACATTATACAAAATGAAGCACATGATTGCCAATTCAACGCATACAAAGTTGGGATTGCCAAAGTGGCGAGTTTTTGAACGTTGGCGACTGTGCAAAAATACCCAAGTACTAAAAATTATCCAAAGTATATATATATATATATATATCGAGCATAAAAATAAATTGAAAAATGAAGTACAATACTAACATTAACTGACATAAAAAGAACTGAACTAACTTTATCAATGCAAAAGCATAATTTGAAAAAATAAGGTATTTACTTATAACCCCAACCTTTTGGCGACATTATATGAAACAAAGCACATGACTCGCAATTCAGCATATATATGACATGCGAAATCAGGGTTGCCAACTTGGTAAGTTATTTTTGAATGTTGGCGATTGTTAGGATAGCACATAGGTGCCAAAATAATTTATCTTACCACTACCTGCTTCCTCAACATACTCATTTTTGGCATGATTCTGAAATCACGCCAAATTGGTATGTTGCAACCAGTCTAATGTTATAGTAATGTACAGAATTAGAGGTACTTATGTATTATTGCAAACTATTGGTGACATTATACAAAATGAAGCACATGATTGCTAATTCAACTCACACAAAGTTGGAATTGCCAAAGTGGCGAGTTTTTTGAACATTGGCGACTGTGCAAAATACCCAAGTACTAAAAAAAAATTATCCAAAGTATATATATATATATATCCCGAGCATAAAAATAAATTGAAAAATGAAGTACAATACTAACATTAACCGACATAAAAAGAACTGAACTAACTTTATCAATGCAAAAGCATAATTTGAAAAAATAAGGTACTTACATATAACCGCAACTTATTGGCAATATATGAAACGAAGCACGACTCAAAATTCAACATATATATATGACATGTAAAATCGGGGTTGCCAACTTGGCAAGTTATTTTGAATGTTGCCGATTGTTAGGATAGCACATAGGTGCCAAAATATTTTATCTTACCACTACCTGCTTCCTCAACATACTCATTTTTGGCATGATTCTGAAATCACGCCAAATTGGTATATGTTGCGGCCAGTCTAATGTTATAGTAATGTACAGAATTAGAGGTACTTATGTATTATTGCAAACTATTGGTGACATTATACAAAATGAAGCACATGATTGCTAATTCAACTTGCACAAAGTTGGAATTGCCAAAGTGGCGAGTTGTCTTGAACGTTGGCGATTGTGCAATAATACGCAAGTACTACAAAAATTATCCAAAGTATATATACATCCCGAGCATAAAAATAAATTGAAAAAATGAAGTACAATACTAACATTAACCGACATAAAAAGAACTGAACTAACTTTATCAATGCAAAAGCATAATTTGAAAAAATAAGGTACTTACATATAACCGCAACTTATTGGCGATATATGAAACGAAGCACAACTAAAAATTCAACATATATATATGACATGTAAAATCGGGGTTGCCAACTTGGCAAGTTATTTTGAATGTTGGCGATAGCCAGGATAGTACATAAGTTCCAAAAATAATTTATCTTATGACCACCTGCTTCCTCAAAAGGTATTTAAGCCATTTGTCTGTTTTGCTCATTCTCTGATGTCTATTCCAGTTTGATATGTAATTACTACCAGCACTGCCTTTGCTTGGGCAGTATGATTTTCTGCATGGCAATTTTATGCACTGAAGCCAGTAGTATTATACCCTTAAAGGTTAAAATAAAGACACATGAAATTGCAAAGAACCATATTATTGGATCAAGTGTAGTATAGGGGGCTACTTGGCGCAGTCCTTTATTTTGGTTACTAAAAGTGGTCCCCAAGGTACTTTTTCGGTATTATTTATTTTAGAATGAATTCGATATCTCACCATGACATATAGATAAAAATCCGAAGAAAAATCGCCAAATCCAAAGTGCCCCCTATACTACATTTGAACCGAACTGAAATATAACCCTTATCAATGAGAAGTTTTAGTTTGTCAAAATTATAATCTTCGCATTCTAAAGAAATAAATAAATAAGTTATAATTTGCAAAGCAAAATCACGCACATAAACATCCCGCGATAATACCTAAATGTTGCCAAAACAACAAAACAAGATTTAGTTGGTGAAAGAATTTATCCTTAAAAAACTATTTATTCGAAAAATAATCCTAATTAAATATCAAAGAATAGAAAAATTGAATAAATATTCCAACCGATAAACAAAGCTACAGTAAAAATATGTAATAATCTTGAAAAAATGCATGTAAAGTATAAATTGTCCACTTAGTGAGAAACGTGACTACATATGACGTCATAACACTGGAAAATCACTTAAAAATTAAAATTTAAAAAATTTGGAAGGAATTATGAACGCCAAACCTATTTAAGAACCTTTCTGGTGTAATTTTGTGTACGTGTACCAAGTTTCACGTTATTTGGGTGTCTGGATCTCGAGTTATGAGGGAACAGACAAACAGACAACAAATGCGTCTTATATATATATAGATATTTTTATTTTCAGTAAAACTTTCATAATAAGTACTTTGATTTAAGCATCGCTTCTTTTGAAATTCCATTTATTCATAAAAATGCATAATATTAAATAATAATGATCGTACATAGGTATTTATAGGATGCACTTTTTTCCTTCAAGTCTACGCAAATTTAAGAAATAATATTTTATTTCTTTCACAGTCAACGGATAAACTTAAATAACTTACTAAAATGGGAAGAGAGTGTTTCTAACAAATCCGTTACATTTTAGATTAATATTTTCCCAGCAGTATTATTTTGAAATTAAAAATTCTTTTAACTCTAACGAAATTGTATTTTTCAAATTTACTTCAAACAAGTTTTTTTTTTTGTATTTCTGAAATACAAATAAAAGTTATCATGAAATTTCATGTTTCATGGAGTGTCTGTCAACTCGAGTCGAATAAATGATCCAATTTATGTAAATGGAGGCAAACGAAGTGAAAAATTTAGACACATCGGGGTACGGAAATAAATTTCCAGTTATGATTCAACTTTCGTACTATTTAATTGAAAGACTAAGGGATTCGGTTAAATGCCCAGCACTTTTTTTAATACTAGAACATCCGGGATTTTGATTATCTTTAAACGTCCGCCGGTGTCGTTTCGACACCTTGGTAAAATAATTTTGTAAAATAATTTTAATAACTAAGCAACTGCAGGACTACTGTTCAGTAGGGTTTAGTTGCGAGACTTTTTAATATTATTTAATGTAATTAACATATTTTATAGTCCTTTATATCATAAAAAACTGACGTTGACATTATATTTCGCGAAGCCTTTTGGTCCACTGCTATGTTGCAAAACATTTCGAGTCGCAAATTTGCCAGGAACATTACTATTATGCGATATCCATTCTGTTCCATCACTAGATATATATATATATATATATATATATATATATATATATATATATAAAAAAATATGTATTATTTATCAAAAACAAGAAATAATAGATAAAGAACATAACAAGAAATAGCATAATAAAAATATAAAAGCTGAACATGAAGAACAAAATTATAGAGAAATAAAAGAACTACAAAAAAGCAGAACCTAGCGAGTCAGAAAGCAATTTCGGACTTAGGACCCAATAAGTGGGGTTAAACTAGTTTAAAGGCGAGAACCTTCCCCCTTTGCAACTCGGTAGGAAAACCAAATAAAATAAAATAAACAAAACTTCAGAGTATGGATAACTCAGAGAGCATGATAAAACCAATCACTACTATTATGTAACAAACTCTCCCAAAACTCTTAATGCAGAAAAAAATCACAAGATAATTATGTAAGAAAAGTAGAAAAATGCTAAAACAATTAAATAAGAAAAGTATCATTCAAAAATTAATTTAACAAAATTTCTTTACTCACAAAACATTTACGAAAAGAAACAAGCGTCTTGCCATTAATGAAAGTCAATTATTCACTAAGTTAAAAAATTCGAAAATACATAACCACATCATTTGAGCTGACTTCTATACCAGCCAGAAAAGACAAGTATAAAATGACGACAATCAAATATGATAAAATTTGAATTGGTTGATTGTCAAAAATGTAAATTTGCTAGGCTATAATTTGGTTGGTTGTCAACAATGTGTAAAATGTTCAAGATGTGTGTGGAAAAAATGTAAACTGTGATATGAGTGTTATGATATAATCTTCACAGCAAGACCACTAACATGCTGACTTTGAAAACCTATTGTTGTGTGGTGGATTTGGAATTCGAAATAGCAAGCCGGTTAATGTATTTGTGATGAATATAAGATCTCAAGAAATTAAAAGGGTATTCATGATCTAAACAACATTGAAAAATTTTTTTTATATTATTGTATTTATCTATTTTGTGGGTAGTTAAGTTATCATTTCTAAATAAAAAATTCAAAATGATATTTCTGTAAATTAATATATGTAAATTACTGTTCCATACGGGAATTTTAATTATATGAAACTTAAACGAATCTCTTTTGTCAGAAATGTTACTGACTACAATATTGTTAATAAGATGCAAGTCTAATTCCAAGAATTCCACCCTATTAGAGTTGAAGTTAGTTTTAAGGAGCTTGAGATAATCAGGGTAGAATGTAATATTTGGTTTGTATTCACTATTTTTACCAAAAATTATTATATCATCTATATAACGATAAATTAAGTAAGAATCATTTACAACATGATCTATTTCAAAAAAATGTAAATATAGGTTCGCTAAACAATTACTAGCTGGACCACCCTGACGTAATCCTTTGATCTGTTTACAAAGATTCTGATCAAATGTAATGAAATTTTCTTTTAATACGAGGTTAACAAGAATATAAAATTTTTCTTTTTTCATTGAAGTATATAATTCATATTTATCATAAATTAACTGTAGAACCTTAATCATATCGTCAATATCTATAGAATTAAAAAGGTCCTCGAAATCAAAACCATGCATAGAAAAAATCATCATATCCTTAGTAACTCTAGCAATATCTAAGCTATTTTTAATAATTGCCGTGTTTTGTAAATTATCAATTAGATTTTGAAGAAGAGATTGTAAGATCTTCCCAGACTTCGTGATATATGTATTGTATCCATTAGTGATACTACGGAATTTTATAGGGCTTTTATGAAATTTTGGTGTTAAAAAAATACTTAGATATTTAATATTATTTAGATGGATATTCAGTATTTTGTTAAAAGCTAAAAGGCGATTATCATCTTCTCTATTATTGTGAATTGATTTTTGAAATGAATTATTATTTAAAATGTGGTTACTTAATAATTTACTGTAAAAATATTTACAAATTATGGCATAATTAGCAGAGACCTTATCAACATATGTAATAACGAAGTCATTTTGGATATTTACTATTGATGATTTAAGATCTTTATACATAATTTCATTTTCAACAGTAAAATCTTATTCCTGAATTTCTGTTGTTACATAAGATCTAAATTGATTGAATGCTTCAATCGGCATTCCGTATTTAATTGCCATTTTAAGGTAGAATTTTTCTAAATCTTTTATGATTTGTTTCATAACGTTAGATTTATTTTTTGTGATCATTAGTCTAAAACCGGTACCTTTTTCCATAAAATTTCTTAACAAATCATCTTTCACGATGCTAAGGTCTCCTGTGACAACGTGCTGATGATAATCATCAATATAGTCTCGATATAGATTGCATCTACATGATTCCGAACTTACAAGCTCCGAGATTTGATTATATATATATATATATATATATATATACCAAGATTTACTGTAATATTATCAATTACATCTGCAGTTCCATAGGATTCTTCTCATTTACTTTCACTCTATCTTATGTCTTTATCGGAATCTAAATTAGAGCAAGACAGCTAACCACCACCCGATTCATTAACAGAAATCTCTTGCAATAAATTAGCAATTTCATCAGAATTTACATCATTTCTATGAGCAATCGCTTCAGGGAATGTACTCTGCACAAGGTTCGAAAAGAAAATGATTTTTTGTTTTGTTTTATGAGAATATAACCAAATGCTATGTAACGAAACACTTACACAACAATTTTAGAAAAATGGATTCGTTTCACCTATTTACCCAATAATGCTGCATTCAAAGTCAAATAAATGGGTGGTAGCACTTTGGGAAGTTTATTTTATCACTAGTAATGACGAACGGTAATTGTTACGACCCGCATGTGCAGAGGGCGCTAGTAGTCATCTTTGTTTACATTTCGTCAGTATGCTTGTAATACATCCACGGGCGGACGTACCTACCGTCCTCAATAAACAAACATTTTTAAAGTATACAGTCCACGCCTTTTGCTTTAGCAGTCGTTATACATAACTCAAAGTCTGCTCATAATCCGTTATAGACATTTCTAGAATAACCACACCTTTTGTGGTTAAAATCAGAGCTATCGACATCACCCAGTTTTGTGGTCGGTATCGAGCCCGAGCCAAAAATCAAAATGGCTCCAAAAGAACTATCAGAACTCACCGTGTTTAACAGAAGGAAAACACATCTGCTCGATCAGATCACACGCATTAGAAACTCCTTGGAAAATGTGGATTCACCATTGAATCAAGTTGAAATAAGAACTAAACTCGCATCGCTTTCTGAAGTTAAAGCAAAAATAGACAAACTTCGGGCCGAAAGCTACATGGTTCTTTCGGATGAAGAGCTCATGGATTTCGAGGCCAGTTTGGACACGATGGAAGTGGACGCAGATAATTTAGAGGTGAGTCTCAATACCTTACTTGAATCTTCTAATGTGGATACCTCTGAATTATCTGTGAAAAATGATTTTGCTAATTACAATGTGAAACTGCCATCCATTAATTTACCGGAATTTTCGGGACAATATATTGATTGGTTGCAGTTTAAATCCCAATTTGTATCATTAATTCATGATAATGCTTGTTTATCAGACTCGCAAAAACTATATTATTTGCAATCTGCCCTGAAAGGCCATGCAAAACAATTCCAAACAGTAAACGATTCTTACTCATCTTTATTTGAAGCTTTAGAAGGTAGATACGAAAATAAAAGATTAATTGTAAATAGTCATATTGCTGAACTTTTAAATCCTAACAAAATAAAATTTGAATCTGCTTTTCATCTCAGAAGTTTAATAGATTCAATTCAGAGTCATCTTAGAGCCTTAAAACAACTAGAATTAGAACCTAACGCTTTGTGTGAATCAATGTTAATTTTTGTTATAACTCAACGTCTAGATGATGAATCGCGTAAACAATATGAAATGGAATTACATTCTAATGATTTGCCTAAGTGGGATAATTTTTTAGACTTTTTAATATAAAGGAGCCAAGCCTTAGAAAACGTACAAAGAAATTCTTGGTTGAAAAACAAGAACGAATATTCTCAAAAATTCAGATCATTTGTCGTGAAAAGCGATGAAAAAACCTGTCCGTTATGTCCTTTAGAGACACACCCAATTTTTAAGTGTAAAATGTTTCACGAGATGTCTGTTCAAGAACGAAGCAACAAAGTGAGATCCTTAAACCTATGCTTTAATTGTCTAGGCCATCACCTTATTAAGAACTGTTTAAAACTGAACAGGAAATGTAGGGTTTGTAATGCGAACCACAATTCTCTTCTTTGCAAAACAAGTGTGCCCCGACCGATATCAGAACCACACCAAAACAGAAACCTCCCCTCTCCACAGAGTTCATCAGGGGTCATTTATGACCCGAGTCCCGCCACTGTAATAAACCCTCAAACCGCGACGTGTATTTACAATGAGGTTGGGGAGAAATCCATTTTGCTTTCGACCGCCAAGGTCAAAGTTCAGAGTACGACAGGGGGTTGGCTTGTAATGAACGCGATCCTCGATTCAGGGAGCCAAAAATGACTTTGTAGCTTGGAAGCGTCAATTTCCTCGAGTTGAAAAAATACTCTATGAATTCAACTATTGTAGGCTTGAATGGAGCTTGCATTTCAGTGAGGAAAAGAATTTCCGCTGAAATTTCGAACGGAAGTTCATTTAAAAGAAAACTTAACTTTCTCATAGTCCCTAAAATTACTGGATGCCTTCCTACACAGCCATTGGATTTAACAAAAATAAAATTGCCTCAAAATATAACATATGCAGATGCGGAATTTAATATTTCCAAACCAATTGATATTCTCCTGGGTGGTGAAATATTTTATGAATTATTAAAAAGTAAACAAATAAAATTACATGACAATTCAATAATATTGCAGGACTCCGTATTTGGTTACATTGTAACAGGTTCCATTCAAAACGAACCATCGAACTATTATTTTTGCAATTTCATCCAAGATCAGGTTGATAGAAATTTAACAAAATTTTGGGATTTAGAAGCAATAGGAATTAAAGCAGAGTCTAGTTGTGACCCTGACGACTAAGTCATACAACATTTTAAATCTTCAGTACGTTTCAATAGTGGTCGTTATGAAGTTGGGTTTCCATGGAATGGCCATACACAAGAGTTAAATGACAATTTTTCCGTAGCAGAAAAACGTGTTAAATCCTTAACAAGAAGATTCATTCGTGATCCAACTCCGTACATACAATATTCCAAAATTTTGAAAGAATATGAATCTCAAGGAATAATTGAAAGGGTTCTAGAAACTGAAAAACCAACTGATAGAGCAGTATTCTATTTACCGCACCAAGTGGTCTTTCGCCAAGAAAGTCTAACTACAAAAATGCGCATTGTTTTCGATGCAAGTTCCCATGAAGATGGACAACCATCTCTTAATGACTGTATATGGTCAGGTGAGAATTTAAACCCAAACGTATTCCACCTTATAATTTCTTTTCGCTTGAACACGATTGCTATCACCGCAGATATAGAACGTGCATTCTTGGAAATCTCATTACGTGACGAGGACAGAGATGCAGTTAGATTTTTGTTTCCAGACATTAGATCAAATCAAAGAGATCCCTACAAGTTTCAAGTGTATAGATTTAAGCGTGTGATGTTTGGAGTCAACGGAAGCCCCTTCTTGCTCTCCGCAACAATTAAGCATCACATCGAGAATTACCGTGAGCAATATCCAGCAGCAACTGAAATGCTTGACACTTGTCTCTATGTTGATAACGTAATCAGTGGTGCTGATGACATCTCCCAAGCCTTAAAAGTATCAAAGGATGCTGAAACAATCATGAAGAATGCCAGCATGAAATTACGCAAATGGAATTCAAATGATCAAACATTGATGAGAACTTGGGAAAAGGAAGGCCTTGAGACACATCCTCGTCACCCGGACGACAGTTCTAAAATCCCTTCGTCAAAGGTTTTAGGGATACCATGGGATGTTGTCCACGACTATTTTACAATTGATGTTAAAGGACTTCTGCAATTGGACACGTCAAAACCCATCACAAAAAGAATTGTGCTTCAATCAGCTGGGAAAATATATGATCCAGTTGGGTTCTTGTCACCCTACACAATTAGGCTCAAATGCCTATTACAAGAACTTTGGCTACGGAAGTTATCCTGGGATGACGAGCTACCGCCAGATATTCATGCAGTATGGTCACAATATGGTGGTTAGAACTTCCATTTTTATCAGAGTTGAAGATTCCGCGGAAGATCCTCGATTCCAGTGGAGATTCAAGTGAAGTCCAAATTCATACCTTTTCCTTTGCCAGTCAAAAAGCATATGGATCAGCCGCCTTCTTGAGAGTCAAGCACAAGGACAGAATCAGCGTTGATCTTGTAACATCCAAGAGCCGTGTTGCACCTCTGAAAAGGTTATCCCTGCCTAGATTGGAACTGATGGGCGCTCTGCTTGCTGCACGCTTAGCGAAGGAAGTCAAGAAAATCCTAGATCAGAAGTGTTCAACCAGAGCCTTTTTCTGGACGGACTCTCAGGTCACCTTACATTGGATCAAAGGTCCAAGCCATAGATGGAAACCCTTTGTTGCGAACAGGGTTCGCGAAATCCAATCCCTCACCGATCCTAACTCATGGTTCCACTGTTCCGGCAAGGACAAACCAGCAGATCTACTTACTAGAGGAATCAGCGTAGACGCTCTTACAACCAACTCCAAGTGGTGGAATGGATCCTCGTTTCTACGTCAAATTGACTCCCAGACCAAAGGACTAGATGAAGCGATCCCAGAAAGGGTGTATTCAACGGAAATGAGAAAGAACTCAAATCCAAAAGAGGATATTTCCTTGACATTGACAGTGACTGAAAACAATTTCCTTGAAAACATTATTGATATTTCAAACAACTATGTAAAATTAATTCGTGTTGTAAGTTTTCTTTACAGATTCATACACAACTGCAGAACCAGAATTACAAAGATAAAGGGACCCCTTACTTCACAGGAGGTAAGTCATGCTGAGAACTAGCTGATCCACTCATTGCATGAAAGGGAGTTCTATGAAGAAATGCGCAAATTGTTGGCAGGTGAGCCTATTCCTATGAAAAGCAAATTAACTCCACTTAATGTTTTTCTTGATGAGAGCAACATCATTAGAGTAGGAGGCAGACTTGCCAATTCAAATTTAAATGAGAAGGCTAAATTTCCCATGATTTTACCTAGTAGAAACGTTTTAACTGATATTATATTGAGCCATTATCATAAAAATATTTGCATGCAGGACCCCACTCACTTTTATATCTTGTTCGTCAAAAATTCTGGCCACTCAATGGCAGAAATAACTGTCGTAGAATTATTCATGAATGTGTGAATTGCTTTAAGAACAAGCCCATCACTATGAATCAAATTATGGCTAACCTACCGAGAGATCGTGTAACACCGAATTATCCCTTTAATGTCACGGGCGTTGATTTTGCAGACCCATTCTTCATTAAGTTTAAAAATCAAAGAAAAAGGGCATTAAATAAAATTTATGTAGTAGTCTATGTATGTTTATGTACAAAAGCAATTCATTTAGATTTTGTGACAGATCTCACATCCCAAGCATTCATTGCAAGTTTAAAACGTTTATTTGGTAGGAGAGGAAAGTGTGCAAAAATCACCACCGACAACGCTAAAACATTTGTTGGTGCAAATGCCGAAATTAAAAAATTGTTCAAAATGATTAAATTACCTGATCACACATTAGCAGAATTTCTGACAAATGAATCGATAGAGTGGAACTTTATCCCACCCAGGTCCCCAAACCATGGAGGGCTATGGGAAGCAGGAGTAAAGGCGTTTAAATTCCACTTAAAAAGAGTCGTGGGGAACGCACATTTAACTCTCGAAGAGTTCATCACAATATTTTGTGTAATTGAGGCTGTGCTAAATTCCCGACCACTCACTCCTTTGACGTCAAATTTCGATGATTTCGAAACACTGACCCCTGGACACTTCTTAGTAGGTAGACCCCTAACATCCATAGTTGAAGCGCAAATAACTAAAATAAGCGAGAATCAGTTGTTGAGATGGGAAAAAGTAAAAAAAAATTACCGAACATATATATAAGCTTTGTAAACGCGATTATTTGAATAATTTACAAGAACGTCACAAGTGGAAATTTAACAAAAATAATGTTTCTGTAGGAACCTTAGTTTTAATCAAAGATGAAAATCTTCCTAGTACGAAATGGAGTACCTGAAGAATAACTGAAATTTTTCCTGGCACCGATGGTAAGGTCCGAGTTGTGAACCTGCGTATGCCAAACGGAAATATATTAAAAAGGACAATCAGAAATCTTTGTATATTACCTGTATGAATTTTGTTATTAGTAATTATTGTATGTGTATAAATTAACTTCAATCTTATATAAGTATCATAAAATGTATTGTGTATTTGCATTTAATAATATGCATGCCTTTTTGCTTTGTAAATATTGTGTATTTTGTATGTAAGTATCGTGAATTGCATTACGTATTTGTATTGAAATTTCATTTCAATGGCGGAGACTCTATTACGACCCGCATGTGCAGAGGGCGCTAGTAGTCCTCTTTGTTTACATTTCGTCAGTATGCTTGTAATACATCCACGGAGCGGACGTACCTACCGTCCTCAATAAACAAACATTTTTAAAGTATACTGTCCACGCCTTTTGCTTGAGCAGTCAAGTTATACATAACTCAAATTCTGCTCATAATCCGTTATAGACATTTCTAGAATAACCACACCATTTGTGGTTAAAATCAGAGCTATCGACCCCACCCAGTAATTATTTAAGAAGATAAATTGCCTTGGTATCGAAATGACACAATTGGTCGTTCTAGCTACATTTAGTTGTAAAATTTCTTCTAATTAACCTCAAGCCGTAAAACTTTTGCTGCGTATTAATTGCCATGGAAATGTTTCGAATTTCCTGCAAAAATGTGCAAAGGAAAGAAATTGTCGTTGTCAAATTGACACTATTGTTAAGGGATTTATTTTTTGAAGCTCTTGCTTTTATATAGCGATAAAAAGATTACAAATCTTTCGTCGCCCACTTATGCTATTTTATTCGAGCAAAAATAGGTGCAAGAAGTTATCAAACTTGTCTTAGACTTTTTACACATAGTAGAGTAAAAAAAAACGTCTGTCAACAGGGATTCGATTATGTCTTGACAAATTGCTTTAGCAGTAAAACTTACAAAATTCCTTGACCGTAGTTTCAACACACATATGTACTCCTAAATAATTTCGTCTCAAATTATTTGATACCTGAAAAGAGGTATTTCATCATCGATGCAGTAAACAAAATATATGGTTGTTATGTAATTCTTTCAGTGATCACAAATTTTTCAATGCCATCCGTCCAAGAATTAAAAGAGAAAAACAATTATAATATGAAAAATTTCTATTTGCGAGATATTTAAATAAAGTAGCTGAATAAAATGCAATAGAAATATTTTTAGGAGTTCTCAAAATGAATGTTTAATATATTGGTAACTTTTAATTTTAGCCAAGATCAATGTGGCTCAACTAAATGCATAAAATATTGTACACTATTATTTGTTAAAGAAATGTTTTTCCAGAGTCTACTTTAATTTTATCATATGTGACCTTAACGTATCATTCTAAATATTCACTTATAAGTGAATTCGGTTTTTAAAATGTCTGGAAACTATAAAAATTCTATATTGGTCTTCACAATTCAATATGAAGGAAATATTATATTCATAGTAAAAAAAGTATTACATTATCAAAAAGGGGAATCATTAAAGAGCCTTCATTAAAGTAAATATTAAATAAGACTTCATCAAAGTGTTCACTGTAATTATGTTAATAATTTATAGTAAATGTAAACCATGTAAATTTCTTATTAAATATTATCAGAAGTGTGTCAAACATTGGAAAGAAAAAAAAACCAAGATTATGTTAGATATTTGATCGAAAAAGTAATTTTAAAAAATAAAAGAACTTAAATATCTAAGGTTATTTCACAAATTAACTACACGTAGAATCCACAACAAAATTAAAAAATAAGGCTTTATAATAAATATACTTTATTCTAATGTAATTGAAACTGGAAACCTGATCCGGTTATATAGTATTAAAATATATTCACATTTACTCACCAGATAGGAGCGAGTGGATCGATGTTGAAACAAGCTTTGGATTATTTCCAAATCATCCAATTTTGGAAGGATCTACAATCACTTGGTAGCGAATGATTGTGCCTTCGAGCAACCCATTAACTCAAAATCTTTGTTAATCTGTGTAAAAATCTTTGTTAGAAACAACAAACTGTTGTTTTACTGTTGTATTACAGCATTCTAAATTCCTCTCGGTTGATTGATTTTTACCAGTCAGCCTTTCGTTACACTGAGACCACTCAATCGAAAAAAGTCATTTTATCACTACTACAAATTGAAAAACAAATTACATAAAACACACAACAAAAATTTCTTTTTTTTACATTTAATAATGATACCATATTTAGTATTAATAAACATAATTATAATTTTAAGAAAATCCTTTGTATTTCTAAACGTATGCTTTGTAATAACAAAAATACTATATTAAAATATGTGTACTTATATATGTTATGCAAACGTTTCCAAGTGTGGATAATTAAGTAAAGGAAATGACAATCAAAAAGAAGCACAAAATCACACATTTCATACATTTGCCCACAGATTTATTTTATAAATGTTTTTTTTTTACTTTTGCACAAATTTTATCCACATTTTTAAAGTTGTTTTATGGAGTAACTTTTACGCTCTAGTGTTGACTTCTACATCGTTCAATCATTTCGTACTTGACGTATATTTTTATTAGCTGTTACCCTCCCGCTTCACTGTGTGTTACATGATGCTGTATATAAATATGTTCTGTTGATATGATATTTAACTCCTGGCATTACACTTTCGGTTGTACTAAAACATTTTCTTCTAAGCCTCACATTTTGATTTAAAATGGACAAGATTTTAATTTCTAAAATTGAAGTAGAATTATCTTTCGTGCACTTATAAACCCTCCCTTGATGTGGATTGACATAAAATCCATTTTTAATGGACTTCTACTCAGTAAAATAAGTATGGTTACCAAACTTTATTACTGTAGGTTTAGTGTCTCAAAAACGGAATTTATATATATATATATATATATATATATATATATATATATATATATATATATATATATATAAGCCCCAGGAACTTTCCGTACTCCTCATACGAGTGAATTTCCATAAAATCCGTTCTTAGTGAATCTTTGTTCAACTAAAAAAAAATGCTTACTAAAATTTTAGGTACTTGGGTGTAACAGTTCACAAAAACAGGAATTTTTATTTATAAAGATCTCCCAACTCTTACCCCCCTCCCACTTCTGGTAGTCGATTTCCAAAAAATTCATTCTTAATGGATTTTTGGTTATCAAAAAAAGAAACCTTAACAAAATTTCAATGCTATACCTCTAACAGTTTAAAAAATTGATTTTTTTAAATCAATAAAGCCTCCCTTAACACCTGGCAATTCTCCTTAGAAGTCAATTACCGATAAAACCACTCTTAGTCAAAAAAGAACTCTTCAAAAAAAACCCGTATGAAAACATAATGCTGTAAGTTCAATGGTTCAAAAAGGGAATAATTTTTAATTATGCGCGAACGTAACCTTCGTTGGTATTCAATTCCTGCAAAATCATTTTTGTAGGATCTCTACTCAAGAAAATTAGCGTACTTCGAAAATTTGCAGTCTGTACGCGACTAATAGTTGAAAAATGGCTATACATTTATCTATACCAACTCTTAACCCCTCGCACACCTTCCCCTCAACTTCGGGTTCGAGGGCATATCTGCTCCATGGAAGAAAAATGCTTACCTAATTTCAAATCTGAATATGAAATATTTTTTATAACCTTTATACCTATATTTTTAAACCTTTTCAAATCCCATTAAGTATCGATTTTCGCAAAATACGTTCTTATTGGATCTCTGCTCCACAAAAAGGGAACATACCTACCAAATTTTAAGTCTGTAGGTCTAATATTTCTAGAGATATCGTGATGCGGGAGAGAGTCGCTTTTCTCCTTTATATAGGGTGTTGCCAAATTCAACCTACAAACTCAGAGACGTGAAAGATGTCAGCATTAAGAAGACAAACAACCGTAGAGCATGAGGTTGGAAACTACACTTGGTAAAAATCGCTAAAATAGTAACCATCGGGGAGACGATGAACCAGACGAAGAGAGTGGACAAACGAATGTGGGGACATGCATTTACTCCCCGAATGGCACAAAATACCTTATTTTCCTACAGGGAGTACAGGCCTCCGCATAACAGGACATGTGGTTTATACATAATGGTGCAGTAGCACATTTTTGTGCACATTGTGGGCTTAACCACTTCCCTGCTACATATTCTGAGGGGTGAATTGGATGCGGTAAAGATGTTGCTTGGCTTCCACGCTCCCTGCATCTCAAATTGTCGAATATCTTCTTCTGAGGCGATCTGAAATAGCTTGTGTAGGAGGCGTCCACGGCTACAGTAGAGGATCTCATGTCACGGATAATCGTTGCTTCAGCTGACATTACCAGTCCACCGAATTTGTTTGAACGCGTACAACAATTAGTCGCCTGTAGGTGTCGGCAGAGCCATGTCACCTCATCTTCGAACTATTTCTTTGACAGTAACTCTCATTGCATTTCTGACATCGAGTTGTGATGCATTGTTCGTATTGTTAACGTGCTCACTTGTAATAAATGTATTCCTTACTTCTTATTCCACTCGACATCACACCATTTATAAATGTTTTGCAAAGCACTCCGACTAAACGCGGTTTGTGACCCCATGTTCTACGGTGATTTGTGGTCCACATGCTGCTTACTATCACCCCTCTGAATTTGTCAGTCGAATTCAGCAACATCCTGTAATACTATAGATAACTTCCCCATTCCCAACACTTTTGTCACAGTCGCTTTAATTGCAGCTTTTTATGAAATTTCTCGCATAGCATCGATGAGGTAAAATGGTGATCGTCTTTAAAAGGATTTTTTTTATTAAAAAACATCCTTGTATTTCTCCCACCCTCAAAAAAAGTTCAATTTTTTCAAATAAAATTGCTCCTCGGTATAATTAATATTGTCCGTCTTCAATTTTGTACCAATTGTTTCTCAAGTGAAACAATGGATATCTAGATAGAAAAAAAATTTGAATTAAATTATCAGTAATAAAAATGTAGTTTAGGTCAAAGATTACGTGTTGCTATTATTCGTTCTTATCACACTTTGCGTGACTTTAAAGTAATTGTAGGCATAAATATCAAAAATATTTATTAAAAAGTCATTAAATGTATTAAAAAAATTCTTACTTACATTTAGTCTTAGACACATTTTATTATGCAAAATGTTCGATTGGATGTATTTATTAAGCCAGTGTTTCTCAAAGTTTGGGGCGCAACCCCTGGGGGGCGACAACTCTACAAGAGAGGCGCGAGCATATCGAAAATTAAAAGATTTAAAAAAATAACCGGAAAGAAGCGAAACAAAATACTTTCTTCCATACTAGAAAATACACAACAACACTGATATAATTTATGTGTATCATCTGGCGTTTTTTCTTCATCAAATAGCTATCTTTGATCCCAAAACCAAATTAAAGAAAAATATTTTGTTTAATTTGCTGTATTTCCGCAATGAGAGGCTTTTTTTATTACGTTTTAACATAAAATATTTCTTGTTAAAAGAAAAAACGAAACCCCGACCCTGAGAAAAATTCTAAGAAGATAAACAATTCATCACTGTAATTATTATCGAAATACTGTACATCAGTTGTAGAAAGAAAAGAAAGACATGATACACTTTTCAACCAGGCAGCATAATGCATTTGCAGATCATTTAAATGACCTTAAAACTTACTGGTACGGTTAGTTCTACATTAGTTCCATCCCCTCTTTTATGTGTTTGTTTTTCGCTTAGGGAAATTGTAAATAATAAAGAGTTTTACGATATTTGGAAAATAATTGATTGATTTGAAGGATTATTTGGCCAAGATTTATTCTTATGAGTATTCTCAAACATATAAAGCATAGTGAAAAACGTCATAATCCTTTTTAAAACATCCGTATTTTTTTCTGAATACACTTTTAACCCGGGATCGGTGGAATTAAGAAATCTTTGAATCATATTCTTAAAGTTCTTTGTAAAACAATCATTCCAGGACTTATGTTTCCTTGGATTCTTTAAGGTATGATTTGCACCATTAACGAGTTGAGACTTCAAAATATTTAAAGAAAAGGTGGAGCATTTTTATAAATACTAAAAAATTTCTTTTCGATAAATTTCGTTAATGCAAATTTCGACATTCTTGAAAATGTTCCAGATTTAAGTTTAACATGTTTAGTTTCCATTGTAAAATAATTTAAGTTTGGTGTGCTTGTTAGAAATCAAGGATCGGAAATTAAAAAAGAAATTTAATCTATCTTTCTTGCTCAGTTGTAGGTTTGTATGCGTTGTTGTTTAGGCTGGGTTAAAACTGTTTTCGTTTTGGCATACAGGCGTGACATGTTTGATTCAGTGCAAATTTTTCTGCCAATAAGAATTAATACAGTACGTTTCACACATTTAACATCCTCTTATTTATTTTTAATTTTTTTTTTGAAAAAATTTAGAGTAAAATAAATAGAGAACCGAAAGTATGTTCATTTAATGAGCATGTAACATAGAAATAAACATGAAATAGGTAACGCAATTTTCTCAAATAAAGTATAATTTTACTTGTGAATGTGACTTACAGGATTTCTCTGAAAGAAAAAATAAACAATATTATACTTAAATCATAAAAACTCACACTATCCCTAAAACGTGCAATTATTGGAAGCTTTTAGCCTTCATCTGGTCTCTGGTGCCTGTTATAAGCGGATGATAATGTGTGTTCTTATTGCTGTTCGTTTCCAACGTGGGAAGCTAATGGAAAGTCGATGGGTTAGTCATTACCACTCCGTGAGCATTAGGTTAATGGTGGTCAGAGACACCGATTTACTTGACCATCCAAAGCATGACGCAGATGGTAATAAGCCACAGTAGAATAGTTCTCAAAACATAGCATTGTTCTTTCTGTATTAAATGTAAAATAATAGATTGTACACGACTTTCGAAATAAAAACATCTTAGATAAAAATATATACAAATTCAACTTTTCCACAGTTTCACTTAAACAATTACATGCAGAAAAAAGTATTTCAAACCATAAAAATATGAAAGATGAACTAATTAATATATAATTTTATATATATTATTTTATTTATTTTTGCATGGGAAACGAAAATATTTTATATAACGTTGGCCCTTGCTAAGGTATGAGAGGCTACCGTCGCCAACATGTCATTATTCAAGATCATTCGCCAATGAGAAACCTAAGTGTTGAAGTGATGATGCGATTTAAATGTATTGATGCTAAAAGATCTTACGTTGTAGTGGTGTAAATATCTAGAGAGTGAGAGAGAGAGGAGAGCCTACTCAACTGCCGTCCTCTTTACTTAGCAGTGGTACAAATTGTGTGATCGATCATCAATATCTCCCACCAAGCTTCGAAGTGTGACATAAGTAAATAATCATTCTATAACAATGACATTTTTATCAAGATTTAAACCAATGTTCTTTTGTTTTCTTGCGTATTTATTTCAGACATATCATCTTGACGTTCACAAAACTTACGACTGTTCCTGATCGCGAATTCAACAACAATTCTCAGCAAATTTAAGGAAAAAAATGTTCACATCTTGAAATTTAACGTTTAGTTAATAAAACCTTCTTACTGCTATGTACTACTTTCTTAACAAATAACTAAGAATAATAATTCATCTCGTGCTTTTTTTCACATTTTTAGAATTGAACAGTGTTTTACAATATGTAAGGTGTACCCTATTAGTGGGGTGTGATAATCTTAATACGAGATTTTTAAAAAAAGTAATTATTGATTGAAAGAAATCAAAACAAAATACATTCTGAGATAATGAAAAATGCACATTTGAAAGGATATCATATAAACATACTTGTAGTACTTATAATAAGTACTGCACAATGTATTGGATCATTATTCATCAATATTAAACTAAGAACAAGTTTAATAATTACGAGTGATCCCCATAGATTTTTCATATGCAAAATTATGTACAAAATGTAATACTTGTCTTGATAATTTGTACGGTTTCTAATTAAAATCGTACCGTAGCTTTAGCGTCAAAGTACGTTATTATTGAATTCAATACATTGTTATTGTATGGAGGCGGCACCATGAAAATTATAATTGAAAATTGGATCGTAAACATTTAAAGTTTGAGAAACACACTCTCGTTTAAAAAATTCCTTTAATAGGTGTTGGAAAACTAAAATCATATTTTTTTGACAATTTGAGATGTTTACATTTTTAAATTGTATTAATTTTAACCATTCTAAAAATGCCTTACTTTAACCTTTAGGGTAATTAGAAGTCCTTAAAACATAATTTTAAATAATCGTTGAAACTGGACCATGCCAATTTGAATGGCGAAAAATGTAAACTAAGTACTTCATTTTTACATTAAAGTTGAACGTCTGATGTAAACCCAAACATGTATTTTTTGTTGTAAATTGAGCCTTTTACTTATTTTTATTTCCTAGCCGATTAGAAGTCTCACTGTATACATTAAAAACAACTTATCTCAAAATGTAAATGTTCATGTTCGAAGTATCTTTTCTGTAAAACTTCTGTTCACAAATATTTAAATGTTTTTTGATATATTTATAATGATGCCTAATAAATACCAAAATGAACTTTTGGTAAAAAACTCAAAAATTTATTTTTTACAAATTTTGAATGTGAAAAAGTGGCCACATTTTGCAATGTTTGATAAAATATTTCATAAATTATTTAAAAAATTCAAAATTAGCTAATAACTCATTTCAGTATAGTGAGAAAGGTATACTTTAATTGTATAAAAAATTTCAAGCATGTACATATAACATATTTTCAGGAAAGGTATATCGAAAATAGACAATTTAATTTGGACAGATTTCCAACCTCCCTTAAATTCCCTCTCGAAAAAGTCTAACAACTGTAGCAAAAATCACTTTAAAAAATACGCATAAAATACATCTTATTAATAGAAATTATAATTCGAAACTGGATAATACTTCTTATTCAGGATGAGTTTTAAATTAAATAACCTATAATATGTCCCGAAAGATGCAGGAACAAATTTGAAATAACATTTAAGTAAAAAAATACTTCTAATGAGGATAATTCCATTCTTTAAAAATGTATGAGTAAAATTTCTATGCTATTACTTTAAGAGTATCTCAAAATGAATACAGAACTATTTATTAAATATTTTGGAGAGCATACAAATATTAAAATAGCACAAAGGACATTCAAGGGTACAAAGGGCATTTGAAAACGTAAAATGTTTCTGAAGGCATATAAATCTTTTCAAGCATAAATCATTTACTTTTAGAACTTTGAAATCACGTGAAAAACATTTATTTTGTTTCTTCTTTTTTGTGCATTCAATAGAGTAAACTTAATCATTTTAAGAAAAATCATTCATCATCTATATTCGTGAAGCTTTATGTGTTTTTATGTTATTTATAGAAGAAAACTGTTTAAAAGGAATCACTAGAAACACATATTTTCGAGACTTCTAAGTGAGCTTTGTTAAACTTTTTTTTTATTAAAATATTTAAATGGAGTAGTTTGCTTTGTGGAATTGTCCGAGTATATTTCAAAAACATTTTTCGAAATATAAATACTTTAGAGAGAAAAATATTTTTTAAAAGGACTTCATGACCAGAAAATATGATATAAAATTTAGGACTTTGAAATAGAAAAATTCATACGTATGAGATTTATACTTATGAAAAAAATTTGAATTTGAATTAAGTTAGATGTTTCTTTATTCCAAATAATACTGCTTTACACAGAGAGAACCGATAAAATAAAGGTTGAGTCACTTACGAGTTTTATAAGCAAATGTTATTCGCCACTTTATCATTGATTCCTAGATTTGATATTTCTCTTTCCAACTATTCAAAACTATTTTGCTTTAAATTATCGAAATAGGGAGAAGACTGGTCACGCATGCTCAAATTTCCGTTATAGGAAATTCGTAAGAAACCATTTCCTGATAAATTAATGTGCTTTCTCTTATTAAAATTAAATGTAAATTTTGTTAATTTTTTAACAGCGTATTTTTCTTTTGATAAGATAATAAAGTGGACTTTGGCTAAATTTTCAAACATTTTGTTTTCAGTTTTTTAGATAGTGGTTCATGATTTCAAACTTGAAAGAGATATTATTTCTGTCGAAGAATAGATTTGATTTCTAATGTCCCAGAACAGTAGCAGTGTAGAGAGAGGATGAAGCAGGCCAGCAAGACCATTAAAAGAGGTTGCGGTGCAGCCACAACTAAGATTGGTCTTCTGTGACAAGAGGAAGAAACCTGCAAAAGGCTGCAAACGGCATTGGGAAATTTTTGAGGATTATAGCGAAAAAAGCTGTGGGGCAGCCTAGTTAGAGATCCAGGATTAGCGTGAAGTGGAATTCTGCGAAATACGACTAGGCAGCTGGTAGAAGAATGATCGAAAAAAATTGAAGATAGGAGAAATTCAGCTATGGGGCAGCCGGATCATGTGAGGTGAACTATTTGAACTTTAAGGGGTCACAGGGGTGTTGAAAATGTTTCGAGAGCCCAAAATACAAACAATTTTCGATTAGAAATAATTCTTTGAGATTAAAATGAAATAATTTGATTCTTGTACACATTTCTTATAAAGGAATAAACTTTCAAAAAAGTATAAAATATCTAAAATATAATCATAATTTTAAAAATAATAAGCACATAAAAATAAGAAAATTTTTTGTAAGAAACAAATAGTAAGTTTTACGACGCGCATGATATTTTCTACAATAATAATTCTAATTACTAGCAATAAGTTGATTTATAAAGTCAAATATATCCTTATTAAATGCTAGCCTATCTTATATAAATAAAATAAAAAATAATATTTTTAAAAATAAAAAAAGTACATTTTTAAAAATTTTTTAAAAAATTCAATTTTTGTTGAAATATTTCAAAAAATTAAAAATTTATATAATACTATAAATAGCTAGGATTTGAAGATTATGACAGAATTTATAATTCTGTAAAGTTTAATACATCAAAGTATGATAGTTTTTGAAACGCAATGCGCGTAATTGAAAAAAACACAAACTGAGAAAAAGGGCTTTAAAGTTTTAAAATTGAATTTGAGAAAATAAATCTTAATACTTACACGCTAAAATGCTCCAAGATCATAAGATATACCTTCCTGTTCCTGAAACAGCTGAATTTCTTTACTCTTTTTAATTTTCTTCGCTCTGCGAGCTTCAAAAGATGATTCTAAGCGCCTCTGTTTTGACGTAAAGATTCGACGATTGTCACGTTCAGCCAGGGACACACAAACATTTCTGTTAATTTTCAAGCCAAATTTCTCTAAAATAGTAATAAGTATTTGATTTCCATCATTAAAAACACTGGTTGCTAGATTTGCAGCAATCTTTGCAATCTGAAGACTAGAACCAATCGTCTTAGGACAAAACTTCCAAATTAATGAATTTAAACTTTCATTGGGATTCTGTGTCTTACCTCCAAAACATTTCTTCAGGAGTGCCGGATGAGATAAGTCTGCAAATACAGGCTTAATTACATCTCGAACAGCTTTAGCAACTGAGGGTTTGTGTTTATAATTTTGTAAATTATTATTAATTGCGGCATTATACTTACACCATGTATTTGGATTTGTAGGACAAAACCAGTGCATCGGTTCATCATCAGTGCTGCAAGAATGACCCCAAACAGCCCAAATGGCTTTCCGCACTTCCTTTACACTAGTAGAATTGCATCGAATAGCATTACCATAGTAATGCGCAAGTTTATCAATTAAACTATCAGTTAACCTACCTTTACCGCCAATAGTTTTACCATCAGATAATTTCTTTTTACTCTATACTAATTTAAGCTTCCTAAGTCTTGTACCCATTCTCTTTTGCACATGGCCTACACATTCTATTTTCTGAATAAGATGGTCATCGCCGTATGGCTTGTTTTCAGAAAGGGCATTGAATGTTTTTGTGTCGCCATCTCCTATGTAGTTCGAATATTTGAGGTTGTGAAGCTTTTCTGATCGATTAAAAATCCTCAACATCCCGTCAACCTCCATCTTACCAGAAGAGCCAGAATAATTTTTTCTACATGAAATCTTATGCACTCTTTGCCATTTATTGTACTTGATACCAAACTTTACCCCTTTATAACTGTCGCATCCTTTGCAAAATGAGGACAACACTTCCCTATCCAAAACCTTACCTGTTTCGGCCCCTATTACTGTACATACTCCAATCAACGATGAATGACCTCTCGTCTTCCAGGTACCATCACCACTTACCGTTAAAAGGTTATCAGGTGACGAAGAATTTTCTTCGACAGCTGCCCTTTTCATGCTTTCTTCAGCGACTTCCTTCATAACACGTGAAAGTTTATTATTAATAACATCATATGAATTTTGTTCAACAGGATTAGGAAGACTCATTACAGCACAAAATGTTTTTAATGACTCTAAACCTTGGCCTTTGCATCTCATTGCTAAAATAGATCTTCTGTTAATTTCTGGAGCATTATTTTTATTCCCAGTGTTTTCACAGCTTGAAAAAGTACAAACACTCCCACAGTTTTTACAACGTATTTCAAAATTCGAACATAAACCACGAGTGGACTTTTCATTAATTGTTAATGGTTTATGACATTTTAAACAACATGATACTGATAAAATAGAGCTAAAAGTTGAAATAAAATCAAAAATACGATATCCTTTGAAGTTTTTTCACTTACCTTAACAAGATTTGACTTTAATGAAGTCTGAATTCCTGAGATTTTATTACTGGAAGCACACACTTACTTGTATCTCTCCTTTCTACAACATATGTATGAGAACATACCTTCATGAATTGGTTCCCTCTAAATCTTCTTTTCTTAGGACGTTTACCTGAAGGTCTACGATGAGTATTTTCCATTTCAAACGAGAGAATTTTGTTTTCAATTTTGATAAACGGTTTTAAACAACGCTGTTTTGAATTTCGATAAGTTATTTCAAACAACGTGCTAGCATTACCAAAACAGAATCAAAACACATTAAAAAAACGTGTGTTGAGTTGTAAGCTTCCTTCTCAATTAAGCAAGTGTTTAAAATATTTCATGATTCTTTTTAAAAACAGAAAAATAAGACGTATGCGGAAATCAAGAATAAGTGGGTGTGGCATGTAGCCATTTAAACATTGTTATTACTAAATTGCTGTTTGGAATTTTTCGAATAACTTTCGAAGCTTTTGTAGTACTATCACGTGGTTGGTATCAAAATGTTCAAAAGAAAATGAGGAACAACATATATTTTTCTCGAAAATTCGAAAAAATCCAAGATTAACACCCCTGTGACCTCTTAACTTTATATATATATATATATATATATATATATATATATATATATATATATATATATATATATATATATATATATATATATATATATATAGATAGATAGATAGATATAACGCTACAGACGACGATACCCATTTTTGAACAAATGAACTTGCAAAAGATACATCTTTCAAACACAACAGACCGTTTGTAAATTCGAAGTTAACTATTCGTAAATGAAAACTAATTTTTTAATAAAAAGCTCTGTGACCATTTTCACTACCCAAGAATTAAATATTCTTTGGGTCAGGACATCACAAACCTAAAACACAATTACTTGGAAGTATAGAAATTGGTCTAACTTACTTATAATATTAATAAAAATTTCATAAAATTTTAACCCGTTCAGGACCATGATCACATATATGTGATCACGCGTTTCTCCCTCCAACCCAATGTATCATATATGTGATTGAGCTTTTCCTTCGCATAGGCCCATGATCACAACGTTGTGGTCAGTGTTAAGAACGCTTTTATATTAATTTTTACAGAAACTAGATGGTGGTTAAAACGCGTTTTTTTTCGAATATTGTTTAAGGAAACTTTGAACTTCAATATGTACTTTAGGCTTCGTGTTTTTTTTATCTAGATCCGAAATATTTTTGAATATAAACAACTACACATGCTTATTTTTCGAGAGAATTGGGCATTTAGAGGTTCGTAATATATTGCCCGATGGATTTCTGTTTTTATTTGGAATAAGTTGGCTTAGTTTTCTAATATTTTCTATATTCGTATTTAAATGCATGGTTTCTTTTGTCAATTTTTGTTTTATTAAAATGAAAAAAATATTCTTTACAATTTTCAAATGTTTTTTTTTTTAAATATTGCGAAAATTTTTATACTCCACGTTCAGATATTATCAATGATAGTAAATTATAAATTTTAGCGTATTTCTGATTGCATTTAAAATTTTATATGAATTTTTAAAAGAAATTAGGCTTAGCAGGAAAATTTAACCGACCCGTGCGTGCGTAACTTTTTTAAACATACAAGCCTGGGAAAGCACTTCTTTAATTTTTTTACTTTGAGTAAATTTATGTGCATATAATCTATGTTAATTTATTTCTTAAAGTGCCTAAAGTAGTGACTGTGTTATATTTTTTTGAAAAAAAAATAATTCCTGAAACTTAAAAAAAGGCATGATACATGCATTTATATGCAAGTTCACCAAAAATGTTTGGCATACTTTACCTACATATTTTTTGTTTATGTTCATTAGATATATCAAAATAAGATTCAAATATTTCGCTTAAATGATGTATAGAACATTTTTTGTAAATATAATTCAATTAAATACCATTTTTTGCTTTTGAAAAGAATAACTGACTTAAGTTTTGATTTTATACTAACAAAAGAAAACAGGTAAACTAAAATATTAATTGACTATAATGTTAAAAGGAAACATTATTCTCTATTTCAATGTGTGTGTGTGTGTATGTGTGTGTGTGACACATTTGATAGATATATAAATATCCTCTCAACGTTTAAGAAGTTCGCTATAGTACTGCCTACTAAAAACCTTTACCTCAAACTTAAGTTATAATTTTATGACTGTATGTCTAACAGCTCACTTCTAACATAGAAAGAAAAAACTTTTAGTATGTACCTCACTAATGTCTTATGCACCCCATCAAAATGTAAAAACCTGTATAACTCTTCTTTGAGCTTAAATATATTTCACAAATATATATAATAAATAATATGATGGATCATACTTTCAATTTCAGAGAATTTTTTCCATGGGATTCTGAATAAACAAACAGGAAATTTTATTGCGACAACTTGGAGAAAGCAAATTGCATAATAGTTTTGTGAATACAAAGTTTATATATAAATTAAGTTTACATTTAAATTTTTTTTTCTAACTTGTAATTAATAAAACATTCACTTGAAAGTTTTACGATATACACTTTTAATGTAATCTAACGTTCCAAATATATTATAAACATAGAAATATCATCAAATATTAGGTTGGGGAAAAATAAACCTATTATTTTTTCGGTAGATGGCTGTAGTGTCGGTATCTCGTGAAGTATAGATCAAACAATTTCAAATTTATGCTCGCTGTCAATGAGATATTTTACACTAAATAAATTCTGTTGTTGTTTTTTGTTTCGTCCATTCAGTTGTGAGTTACAGGGTGTAAGCAATAAAAGTCAACACACAGGAAATTTGCTACATTTTACAATTTTTCTTTGATAAAGCCGAAAATGCAAGCCAGGTGGCTGAAATTGTGAATTGTTTATATGATGCCAATACTGTAACAGCTAATTACTTGCAATTTTGGTTTCATGGATTACGTTCGGGCATTTTTGATGTTAGAGATGCGCCTCGCACAGGCAGGTCCGTTATCAAAAATGTCGAACAAATCACTGAAAGAATTGAAGTTCACCGGTATAATAGTTGTCATAGCATCCCCAAGGAGCTAAAGATTGACCATAAAACAGTATTAAACCATTTGCGCAAAGTTGGATTCAAAAAGAAGCTCGATGCTAAGGTGCATGCCAAATAACACCAAAAAACATGATGGATCGAATTTCTATCGGCGGAACCTTGGGCAGACGCAATTAAATTGACCCATTTTTTAAGCGGATGGTGACTGAGGATGAGAAATGGGTCACATACGACAATATTGTGTGAAAACGATCATGTCAAAGCGTGGTGAAGCAGCTGAAATGGTGATCAAACCAGGACTAACGGTCATGAATGTTTTACTGTGTATTGTGTAGAACTGTAAATGAATCATTTGTTATGAGCCGCTTCCGTATGGCCAAACACTAAATTCAGATACCTACTGCAGTGCTTCGCAAATTTTCAATACTGGCGCCCCCCTTATCAGTCACAATTTTTATCGCACCCCTCTTATACATTAATAATGTACTGAATGCAATACTAATGCACTTTGAAGCTAAAGCAACAATATTTATTATAAACCGTACAAATTCATGACATGAGTATTAAATTTTGTATATGTTACTTTTAAGCAAAAAAATTAAGTAATAGGATAATTATCGTTATTTTTCCTTTCTCTAAATTTTAAATTGGAGCATATTGCAAAAAACGGAGGTTGCTAAGAAGACAAAATATAGATATCACCTAAATATAGAAAAACAACTCAGAGGGTCAATTTCTAATCATAAGAATTCCTTTGAAAAACTTTGCTCTGCAAGACAAGCCCATGAAAGTCGCTAATACGTATTACACTTGTTCTTAATTTAGTATTAATTAATTAGTTATAAAATACTCTGTGCAGCACTGATACATTAAAAGTATACCGACTGAAGTACCTGCTCTTTACACGAGTTCATATGTAAGAAAATAAAAAAAAATATTTATACAATCGCTGAATTGTAAGGAAAGTAAAGCCAAGTGCGCGACAATGTTTACAAAAATGTAAAATGATTTTTTTAAAATGATTGCTCAAATTATAATTAGTTTTAAGCGAACTGAAATTTTGATGTTGAAAACTGATGTTGAATAATGAACAATAAAAAAAAATTCTGATGAAGAATAATTGTATTATGTTTAATATTTAAAGCGAAAACACTTCAACATGTTATAACCTTGGAGCAGGCGAGCACTCGATACTAATGGTCGAGCGGAGTTATTGAGTAATCCCAATCCTTTTTTTTATAATTATTTTTATAGTACACACTAAAAATCGTAATTCCAGTGAATAATTTAATTAAGAGAAAATATACTCACCTACTTTCAAGGACACAAAATATATTTCGGAAAAAAAGTTATCACACCGGGAACTCAGTCAAAACAAGTACCTTAAGATTGTAAAAAAACGTTTGTCACTCCCAAAAAGAGGGAGATATGTGACAAATATATTTTAGTTCACGTTAAGACTGTCAAACAGGAGGATAGTGTCAGAGCCATTGGTAACAACTAAACAGTTTTGCCAGAATTACCGATTCCGTGCACTCTGTGCTCGGAGCGACCACTCCGGATTAAAAGTGTATTTATTACAATATGGATGTTCTAAAAAATTATGTAAAACGCTTTTCTTTATGCTATATATGTTTGGAAATATTCATAAAAATAAATCTTGGCCTAGTAATCATTCAAACTTCCCTAAATGAAAAAAACAAATACATAAGAGCATGGACGTAACTAACCGTACAAGTAAATTCGAAGGTCAAACTGCAGCAAATACATTCTGCAGCCTACAGTTGACGGCAATAATATATAATACTGATGAATTTTTTATCTTACTAATTTTTTTTTTTTTGATTATGAGTTTGGGTTTTGTCTTTTCTCTGAAAGAGTAGCATTTTCGGTTTGAAAAGTAACGTAATAAAAAAATCTCTCATCATTGGATTACAGCAAAGCAAATAAAATGTTTTTTATTTGTTTATAGTATCATAGTTTGAAGTAGAAGCTTTTATTGTTGATGACCTAATAACGCAGATAATATATATATATATATATATATATATATATATATATATATATATATATATATATATATATATATATATATATTATATCAGTGTAAAAGTGTATTTTTTATTATGTCAGAAAGTATTTTCTTTTACTTCATTCCAGTAAATAACTTTTTCTATCTTTTATTTTGGATATGCTCGCGCCCCCAGGGGGCGCGCCCCTCAGTTTGAGAAGCACTGACCTACTGTCAACATCTGAACCTTTTGAACCTAGTGATTGATAGAAACGGCCAGGATTGGCCAACAGAAGAGGTGTTGTGTTCCATCAGGACAACACCATGCCACACACATTTGTAGCGACTCACCAGAAACTCTGGGAGCTTAGTTGGGAAGTTTTAATGCATCCATCATATAGTTCAGACCTGGTACCAAGTGATTGCCACCTTTTTCTGGCATTGCAAAACTTCCTGAGTGATAAGAAATTGGGATCAAGAGAAGTTTGTGAAAATCGATTACTAGAGTTATTCACCAATAACAACCAAGACTTCTATGAGAGAAGTGTTATGAAGCTACCCTAAGGAAAGCAACAAATTATACAATGAGATGAACAATCCGAAACATGTAAAATAAACCCTTGAATTACATGCAACAATAATGGATTTCTTTTTCCCCAACCTAATATGTTTTTTTTATTTACTGTTGTTTTATATTATACTTAACATTTTATTATGACTAAAGAAATTCACCCACACATTTTAAATAAGTTTATTCAATAAATAATGTTTATTACTTCTTGACTCCATGTCACTCCCACTGAAATATTGGTCTATTTTTTTACCTTATGGTTAAATTAAATCCTATTATCGAGCCATATTTGTTACTTATAAGATAAATAGAATCCCAATAGAATATTGTATCTTTAGAGAAATATTTGTTATTTCTAGATTAAAGTTCCGTATGTTGCGTAATTTGTATCTTTTTATAAGTGTATGATGTGTTTTGTAAGTACTTCAAAGGGTGGGTGGAGAAACATTGTCTTTACCGAAACCAAAGTCCGAAATATTTCAGTCGATAGAGCGTTAACGATTTTAACTAAACAAATAAACTTAAAGTGAGTAACTAAAAACAGCGTATTTTTACTTTTTCCGTTTTTTTAAATAATTTTACATTATTGAAGTGGTAACTTCAGCTCAAGTGTAGTATAAAGGGGCTACATCGGATTTAGCGATGTTTCTTCGGATTTGGCGATTTTAATCCAAATGCCATGGTAAGATATCGAATTCATTCTAAATATAATAATAAGTAATTCCGTAAAAAGTAAATGGCAATCGCTTTTAGTCACCAAAAAAAAAATTGCTGCGTCGAGTGGCCCCCTATACTACACTTTAACACTAACTTCTTTAGGCACATGATTTTCTGGAGAGTGAACTTGAATAAACGCCATGCTCGGACTTGTAACGCTTATTCGGCATCTTTCGTCTTTATTCGGAAATCGTTTTCAAAGTCGTCCGTGACATACACAGGTGTAAAATGATATGTTGCTGAAGGAAGGACGTCCACCCTTCCCCCATTATTATGACTTAAGAATGTAGTCCCTATAATTTCCTACATTATCTATTGCTTCAATCGAAGTGGGGTTCCCCCCATACCACCTCTTTCTACAGAAATGAATGGCGGGATTTTTTCTAATCCTAGTAGAAGCAGGAAAATAAATCATGTGACATTAAAAAAAAAATAGGCTAAAAGAGGTAGATAAATACAGCAGTAAAATTAAACTTAAAATGTAGAAAAAGAGTAAAGTTTTTATAGAACTAAGTAAATATAGTACAATTATCATTAGTAATATTGAACTGAACTTAAGAATAAAAATCCATTTTTTATAAGCTAATCAGAATAGTAATGAACGAATAGTTCTATTAATCACGTAATGAATTAAATATATTTTGAGTTTAAAAAGAAAATCAAAACAATTAAAAATTTAAAATAACGAAATCAAGTATAAAAGTATTAAGAAAAAATTACATTAAATAATTTAAATACAAGAAGGTAAAATATAATTAAGAAGACTTACCTTGCAACAGCACCGGATATATTTGCACATAATTGCCATACAATGACAAAAGAGCTAGTATAAGCTAGAGATTATGTGATATAAATCTTCTGATTAAATTTCTTTTTAAAGATTTTGAACTAGATTCATCTCTTCCCAATCAACTTCCTGTCTTACTATCCCTTTGTTAAAATTTTTTCATGCATAAAGTTGAATATTGTTAAATGGCAACCAAAATTCACAAAGCCGGATCAGTTCTTCTGAATAAATTACTTATGATTTTAAGTGGGGATTTTAATGTAGATTTTTTTTTTCAAAAGACAAATCAAAATCTTTACTTGATTTTTTAAAATGAAAATTCAATTTAATTGTGTCAAATGATCCAAATGAAAGCACGGCGAAGTGCGGACAACACTTGACGGAGTTTTTTTAGATATTTAAATAATTTTTAATCTAAAGTATTTATAACCTATTTCAGGTACCATAAACATATCGTTTTCTTCTTAGAACACAATTACTTCACAAATATGATTGTATATTTTGCAAAAAAATATTTCTTTTAGTGACTACAGTCATATGACTAAATAATTTTATATTAAAATACTAATTTCCCATTGTTTCTTATTATCTCACGTAACTAATGCCTGAAATAACATTACAAAATTTGAAGTTATCACTTCTATCGCGTAGTTATAAGCACACACATACTCTTTTTTTATACTTTTACATATTTTCTACGTACAAAACATTAGTAATTATATTATCATTATTTTATTTATACCGAATTCATTGGGAAAACATAGTGCTGTGATTTCTCTACATGGTGCTTGAGGATCTTTGTTTTTAATAAATTAGGAATTTTTTTCAAATTAAGTGTCACCTTTTAATGTGTATTAAAATATTTTGTAATATTTTTAACTGTGATTAATCTACTTCCCTTTTATTTCTTCCTTGTATATTTCATTCCTTCCTTTTTTCAGATAAAAAGAATTTTGGGGTATCTTGAAGCATGGTTTGGCTCTACTGTCTTACCCTAAACCTTAGTATTATCTTGTGAATTACGTACTACTTTGCTTTGACGTATAGTGGAAGCCGCAGTGGCGTAGTGGTCAGGTTAACGGACGCTTGGCCGACGTGTTATGAGTTCGAGTCTAGTGTCGTTGAAACCCTGCTGTGCTGATGTGATTGTTAAATGTGTCAGGGCTCCAACGTCCACTAACAGGTGGTGTGTGTAAGTAAGGAGAGTGCGGTGTCCTTCTTAACACTTGACCTTTGTTCAACATTCCATCTCCAAAAGCAACCTTGAAACCGAATATGGAGGAGTGAATATTCACTCAATTGACATTTAGTGCTTTACTTTATGATCATCCTTTTGTGAGGTATTTAAAAATATGTATTCATGCGCGCACTCAAACATGTATATAATAGAATCATACAATTTTTTTAAAAGAAAAAAAAACACTATTTAAAAAACACAAAAAACTCCCACAAATCAGGAAATAAACTAGGGAAATTTGAATGTAGAACATGTAATCTAATAAAAGGTAAAACAAAGGTAGAAACGACAAAAACGGAAAAGAAAATTGTTTTTTCTAAGCATATAAAAAGTGTTTTGTTTGATTTTAATTCATGTCACTCTATAAAACTAAAAGAGAGTCACAAAATTTCAAAAAGAGATAAATCGTAATTTTTAACCTCCGTTAAGTGACGGGGATGAAACCTAAACGTGCACTAAAAGTAAATTTTTGGAAAAACCAGGCTATCGATAAGCACTTATGATTGTAATGTAAAGCTACTCACAACTTTTTGCATCCAATCTTCTTGTTCGAAAGAAAATTTATGTATTTTAGTGCAAGAAATATAATTGAATAAATCAAAAAAAAGTTGGAAAAATATCGAATCTCAGATGAGCCTTGAATTTACTTGTATTTCCAAGTAAAATATAAATATGTATTTTATTTGTAAATGGAAGAAAATCGTATTGAAATAAACTTAAACATATTAAACAGAAATTTAAAAACTTTCCAAAATATTATCAAAGTAAAATTGAAGCAAGATAAAATGTATTGGATGGAGTATGAATATGACTCTAAAGTTATACTATCTTTCATTCCGATGATGATTCATGAATGAAATGGTAATGATGTCTTTTGCGTAAAAATCTAAAAGTATCTTAGAATATTGAACTAGAATGTAAAGTGGAAGGGAACAAATTAGAGTTAAATTGAAAGTGAAAATGTGTTAGATAGAGTGAACATTTTTTAAAAGAATAATAATTATATACTTTTTTAAATTTTCATTATTTTTCAAATACACACGTAAGCAGTTAATTTAAGAATTATGTTATAAATAATAAATATGAGATATTTTGTAGGTATTGATGCTTATACATGTAAAGTTTTTAGAGATTATTATTTCTGTGCCTGTAATTACTTAAAATGTGTCTTTAAATTAAAGTATAGAAGTGTTTTTTTCCAAAAAAGCACTTTAATGTTATTAAAATGACAGCCATTTTATCAACATTAGTATTAAATTTTAGAATATAATTACCAACATTGCTTACTAAATATAAAAATTCTTCTTTTCTTGTGTCGTGAGCGGACTTGAGTAAATCCTAATATTCTGAAAAAGTTAAAGTCAGAGGAATACATCATTTCGTAGTTTCATTAAAATTATTTAATAATATATCTATCTTTATGCTGGGAGAGAATTATGATATTTACTATCAGTTCAATAAGAGTGTACGTATATAATTTTAAAACATTGCTGTGGCTTTCATCGTTTAACATTTGAATGAATTTCCAAACGAGATATAAAACGAAAAGATGTAGATGGTAAACTTTTAAGGAAAATACTGTTTTTTGGAAATAAATCTTCTCACAGTCGCATGCAGCACGTACAAGAAATATAGAAACAAGATTGAAAGTTAAATAAAAAATAAAATTTTTAATTTTTAGTTTATTTTCTGAATCATAACTATAAGAAAATAGTGTGGGTAACAGAAAAAAAGAAGAAAAAAAAAATATACTTCATTTTATGATATTTTTTTCATATCCTTGTAATAAATGTATTGTAAAAATTACAGAATTACATTTTAATATATAAGTGTAAAATTCAAGTACAGTCTAACACACTTAACTTTTTTAAAAAAAAATAACCTCCTTAAGTATGGCATGCGGTTTCTACATACATCCTACTGTTTGCATGAAACTCTTACACTAATACTTTCAATGGTTTTATAACTTAATATCCGCAAACTCACGAGCTGCAGTGTTATCCTTACCTTTGTGAATCAGAGAATTCAATGAATAAAAGTTCAGAAACCGGAATGAACGGGTGTAATCGCTCGATCACAAACGAGGAGTGCAAAAGCTCTGACGGAGAATCTCATTACGCTCAATGCCGCAAAATTCATTTCACATTCTGCAACCATTGCTGTAATCTCCTTATGTTACAGCCGTAACGAGTGTTGGTGCTCAGTCGGCATTAAGAACATTAAGCGCTGTAATTACAATACCTGAAGTTATGTGTTTAATGAAGCAGTGTTAAGATCTTGAATAGCGCATAATTGCAGGTCGGGCCTTCTCTGTTCCAATACATCTTGGGTTTTAAGATGATATGTTAAGATAAAAGTGTGTGTGTAGAAATATATCATTTGTCCGAAACTACCAAAGCAAAGTTTACTAAAACGTTAGTTTAACAATTAGTTTTAAGTAGCAGTTATCTTAATATAAATGTATTATGCTTAAATATTTTCAAAAAAAATTAATAGATATAAAAATGAATTTATTTACCCATTTCTTGTTCTGTTGGAAGTTAGTTTATTTCTCAAATAAAATGAAACTGGGAATGGAGATGATAATAGACCTAGAAAAAAACAGAGATTCGAACTGACAAGGCAAGTAGCAAGAAAACTGTGTGGATACTGCTGTGTTACAGAGATTTTTGGTAGGATTAATAATTATTTTTAAAAAAATGTTTCTTTTTTCTATATTTTTGTAATGTATGCTAAAATTTGATTCGATTGAGGTCAATAAAAAGGTTCAGAGGATTCAATGGGAGCCTACTTTATTTTTTTTTGTGGCGAAGGAAGCACAATACAAATAACTTATGGCAATCAGAATAAATTGTTGCAGATGAATGGTTACTACATCTACATGTGCTTTTTTTAATGAACCATACGAAAGATATTTATTAAACGCTTCCCAAAGAATTTTAAGGGAGCAGAGAGAGAGAGAGAGTGTCTTTTTTATTATGATCTGAATTTAAAATTTAAATCAATGTGTTTCAGTATTTTTGGTTATTTTTGTATGTAAAAATATTTAATTGCTGCGTAGATTAAGGTATCCGCATACCATAAAATCATGATTTTTTTAAAAAAAAATTAACAAATTTCTGTAACATTTTATTTTGTAGGACATCGTATTAGATTTATAAAAATACGAAGTGTTTTTATTTCCCTTTCACTAGAACACAAACTACAAGTGTTTCAGTAAAAGCATGATGTCATAACTTTAAACCTGATGTCAAACTTTAAAATGCGTTTTACTCGAAATATGTTTTTTTTTCTGAAACGCTCAAACGGGTACAGCGATTACTCAAAAAGTTTTAGAAATAGTTAACTGATTTTTTTTTATTTATGTACTGTAAAATAACACATAACTGTTTAAACCTTCAGATTTATCAATCGCTGTTTTATTACAAAATTTGCAATCCCTTATGCGAATAGAATCTCATTACTTTATTAAACAATTTCATATAGTAACCAAGATAAATACCTGTAGTTTTTGTAAAAACTAAAATATCGCTTTTTTTAAGGTTATTTCGGAAATTAATGGCAAAGTAACACTTCAAAATTGGAAACATGAGAATTTGTGTATAAACTCTTTTTTCAGAGTGAGCCGTGTTTATGTAATTTTTATCAACTTTTTTCCGAGTAGAAAGGATTTATGTTTTCTTCTTATATTTTGCATTTTTTTCGCAAAATAAACGAAATAAATCTAAAATCCAGAACAAATATTCATATCTACATTTAAAAAAAAATAGTCGCAAGTAGTCGAATATCTTAATATTTCTCTTTTCATCTTTTTACTTGAATGTCGGGTCATTCAAATATCTGGTAACAGATTTTTCTGTTTGTTTTTGACTAAATATGTCATTTTAATCTCGGAATAAGATAGATATGTTGAAGTTCACAATAATTAGTTTTGGGGAACGGATGCCGTAAATGCTGCTCTTTTCGACACCATTATTGTCCTGAATCAGTAGTTATAACTTTAATTATGTTTCAGCATGTTGCATTTGATTAGTAGATTTATGCAATATTCGAATACATCATTTAAAATGTTGAAATTTGTGTTGAAAATCTTTAGACTACAGGTCATTATCTGAAATATCTTGGATTCAGATTACTCCCTATATACAGTTTTTAATTTAATGCAGGTCAAAGTTCCCAAAGAATATTTTTATAAATATTAATTTATTATTTTTAAAATGGCTTCTAAATGAAAACTTCAATCACTCAACAATTTAAACGGATCTTTGCGTTTTATTAATTACTTTGACGAACAAGAAAATATTTGAAAGAGCCAAGTGAGTCTTTTCATAGTATCTTTACATTGTGCAACCTTGTCCAACCTCTGATGACATTGCAAATAACATACACCAAAAATTGTAATTTATTGTATTTCTTTACTACGTAAATTGAAGATATTTAACGGAATTTCAAAAATTACATTAACGAGATGAAAGGCTAACCGATAACAACTTGGACGGTTACATAGAAAACACGCAATATTTCCTGGAATTAAGGATATTTATCTATCACCAAAGTGGAAAACAAGAGGAATAAATCATTGGCAGAGAAATTAAGATCGTCGATGCTTCGCCATTATTTCTCTTTCCCCGTGTAGAAAGTATGCATTTAATTTAATCAACAATATTAATTTGAGAAGATGAAAAGACTGAAAGCACGTACTCGATTCCGATCCAACAAGACCTCAGAAAATAAAAAAAAAAAAAAAAAACTGACTTCGATAATGAGTAGAATTCTTTCATTTGTCGATCAATCAGAGCAACTTGGTCTTATTTGTAATACTAGAATTCTACTGAGAACTTGTTTTTAATGTTCTTATTCTACTTCATCAAATGAAATTAGAATAATTTATTTGTAGCATTCTAACAATCTGTAACAATTGTTCCGAAATAATTTCAAATTAAACTGATTGTTTTAACAGGACCCAACAACATTTAACACATTAAGAACAGCAAACAATTGTTTTACTTATAAATCATAAATAAAATCATCTTGGATGATTTATTTTTATGCTATTCTCTTTTATTTGTACGATCTGAAAAAAAAATATATTAACCCAAAATTTTCTTAGATAAATATTATGTATTTTTATTGCTAGACATCTAATTATAATTTTACGAGAACAACTTACACCTGTAAAATAACTCGTTCTACTATCAGTCTGATTTATTTATACACGCGCACTTTGTACACATCAAAATCCTTAATCAGTGGGTCTTTAGTAGCCCATGGGCATAACAATGCAGATCATGAGTCAACGGTGAGCACTTTGTTACGGCAGCTTGTAGTAACCCGGAGGTTGCATGTTTAAGGGGTTTGAGGGAGAAAGTTGTGATATCGATATAAATCAGTAATAGCCACCATGCGACGACGATCGTTTTGGCGTAATTGCTAAGATACTTGTTTTCTGAACAGAAGGTGCTCAGATCGATTCATTCTTTGTTTTCCTCTGTTACCATCTTAGTCAATGATTACGTGAATTGAATAGGTTATGCACGTTAGCCTTTTATATAAAATAATTATTTTAATTATGTGTACAATCTATTTTAATTTACCCAAACATAAATAATTATTAGAGGGTTCGGATAGAAAAAAAAAGCCGCATTTATTCAAGTCTATTGTAGAATCAACCTACTTAACGCTATATTTAAGCATATAATATAATACTCTTCAACGTATATAATATAATGTTATATAATATAAGGTTGGGGGAATATAATATTTTTGTGAGAGTATGATAAAAATATCATGTGTTAACTATTGGTGCAATTTGTGTATGTTCATAAGAAATAAAATAGCTCATTTGCTCTGGGGAATTTGAATGGTTAAAATATGTTTTAAATGTAAATATAGAAAACTCCCTTTTCCTTTCTGAAGTGGAAAGGGGAAAATAACATATAGTAGTATATCTCTTAAGTATATCTCTTCATTTTACATTCCTGTTTAGTTCGAATTTCGGGAATTCATATAAAGGAAATAATCAATCTGTCTCAATGCCAACCTGAAATTTAGCCATAATTTGAAAGCTACGAAAATACATTCAAGTAAGTAAACATTAGTATAAACATACTGAACGAAACATAATAAATTCCTTCTATCGCACATCAAGAAAATTATTTATTTACACATTGTTCCGGAAGAGATTCTGGATCTTAAGTTGCAGTAAACTGTTTTACTAAATGGGATTATATAAACGTTCGTCACTTGGTGAATTTATATTTATACAGGAAGCATTTAATAGACATCGTTGATTTCTTTCAAGATGATTCAGCTAATATAAACCGCATGCATTTTCTTAAACATTGAAAAATAAATATTTTATAAAATTCAAAAGAATAGTTAAGTTTATTAATCCTCTAACCGGATAGCACGGAAAATTCCGTCATTGTAAAGATGCTTCGAAAATGGACTGCACGGATTTTTCTGCCTTCAAGTAACGTTTTCAAAAGCGAATTAGCCTTACTTTTCTGAAATCCTTTCCCCCTTTTAAAGGTTTAACATCTTGAAAGATAATTGGGGACGGTGGAAGCAACACAGCAGGACAATAATAGGAAGTTTTATGGCTCACAGGAAACCCCGTGTTTTGACCCTGGGGCAAACGTAAAAAATCGAGGGGAAATTTCTTTAGACCCCAGGAAGTGTTTATTTGTTACCTCGTTTTTTTAAAGTTTTGTAAAGTCCCAACGCATAGGTAAAATATGTTACAATTCCCTTTCGGTTTCATATTAATTTGAAATTGTAACAAGTTGGGGCGTGTCAGTGCAATCTGCTATTTTATATAGTTAGACAAATTATCTTTTTTTAAGTATATTATTTCACTTCATTTTTCTTATTCTAATCAAAGCTTCCAGTTTTTGAAACATGATTATTTTATTATAAGGTACCGAAAAAAAATTAATAAAACATCAAACTCTTTAAAATTTGGAACTTTTTCAATTTTCCAACCACTAAAAATGAATAAATTTAAACTTCATCAAATCATTTGAAACATTTTCTTACACTTTGATAAAAATAATATCGAAAAAAAAACTAATTAAGATTTATTAGTTTTTTTTTTAGATTTCAAAGCCTAAGTGTTCAGGTAAGTTTAAGTACAGTGCCTGGTTATATATTGTTAAAATACACCGAATTATATTTGAATTTTAAGTGCTTGAACTTCAGTTTACATCAAAAACAACATGAATGAAACTTTTCAAACATTTTTTTTATTACTTGAATGTTTGAATAAATGGTAATCAAAAATATACGGAAACATTTACAGTAGACATTTATGCATATAAAAAAAAATATAAATTAATTTTAAATTCGAGCTATGCAAAAACATTCGAATTATTGTTCAAAAATATCTATTTATACAAAATACCTCAACATTTATCTTTTTTAAAGGCTAACTGAATAAGTAATTAAAATCTGGATATTTTTTGAAATCTCGACAGTATAAAGCTAAAAAATTTTATGTTAGAAATTCCAGTTGAAATTTCAAAATAAAAATGCATCGCGCAGTTAAAAATTATTTACCATAAGTTTTAGCAATTGTTTGAGTATAATAAAAATTTCAAATTTTATTATGTAGCTTCTTTAGTATCTTTTAATATATTTCGAAGATTTCATACAATTTAGTGTAAAACTGCATGCAAAGAACAAAAAATATACTAAAAAAATTGATGAATATACAATTACAATAAATTCTTACGTAGAAGCAAAACTGAGAAGCTAAAGCGTAGGAATGAAAAATTTTGAGTATATCTGAACTAGTTTTCGAAATTATTATTTTAAAGTTCAGAAAATTTGTGTGCGTTATGTTATACTTGCTATTAATTAAATGGTTAAAAAAATATGTTAATATTAGTCATGTAATCGTTTGCTGACACATTCATATAATAATAAAAATTATCATGGTCATTGATGCCAATGTCAAGAAATTTATGTAATTTTAAATTCAGACATTAAGATATTGATGTAGAAAATATAAAACGACCATCTAAAATACATGAAAAATGCTGTCTGCTATAAAATTATCTTGATAAACAAAATCCGGCATTTTCACTTACTATGGCAGAGCCGGTTTAGTCAAGGGCGATCTGGAAAAACAGAGAGAGATCTGCGGTTTTGATGGATGCCGCTCTACCTTTTAAAGTTCCCAGGAAAAATTATATATATATAAATTACAAATGCAAAAAAAATAAATCTTGTAATTTTCCATACCTTTATAACAACGAATTGTGGAATTGGCTTCCAATACATTGTTGTGTTTGACAATATGTAAGGTAACCAACCCTACTTTAGATAGATTTGTACTACTTTTTCGTAACCGTATTCCTTTTAAAATTAATTCGTGCAGCCGAAATACACCTTTTGCACCCTTAAAAATATATGTAAACTATAACGGTTAATTTTAATTTATGCAACTTGTGAAATGTTCATAATTAACCATTTCCGTCTAAACAGTTTACATGAAAAAAAAAAAAAAAAGTTTGGACTCCCTCATTCATTAGGGATTTATATAAGATTCTAACATTAAATATTATTTTTCACCGAATAGGATCGAGTGGTAGTGTATAGTGCTTCGACACCACAGGTCTGGTGTTCTCTTAACGGGCTGCGCGAGGTCGACTCTGCCTTTCATCCCCGCTACATTGGGTCTATAAATGAGTACCAAGCTTGCTTCGGGTCTTAAACACTGTAGGTCTCTCTTCAGACAGACCACCAAATCGGGACATCTGTTCATGCACCTCAGCGTACAAAGGTCACGTGTAAAAGCTTTTAGGATTTTACAACTGATCTTACAATCCATATACGTTTTATATTAGTATATTTAAAAATGATAAAGACATTTTTACGACTGTGTGAGCTTTTATGCCTCGTTTATAAATATAAAAAATAGCATTCAGCTACAGTTTTTAAAATGTACTAAAATAAGTGGATAAATGGTATATTTACATATAATGAATATTTTTGACTGCAGTAAGGTATATTTATATATTTCAGTTTCTTTACAATTTGATTAGAAGTTGTAAACCATTTTGAGAATACTTTGATATTGAGTATAAACCCATAGGCTGTTTAATATTGTAAAGTGTTTTACTTTGATACCAGCACACATTAAAATAAGGCTCATTTGCAGTTATATGATCAGCTTCAGTGATATTTAAATTTTCAAAAATAGTCTACACGTACGAAAACATTCTTTCACAACCGCACACCAAATCTCATACTATATCTTCCCTACAGCAGGAAATATTTGTGTATACTGAGAAATTTAAAACAGGATATATTTCCAAGTGTTAAATTTGTTTTTAAAATTTAGTATGAATACATTGTGGAACTATTGGTTAACTTCACTGAACAAAATTGTTTTAAGTGTACTGTTTTGAAAGACAAAATTAATTAGGGAGAATTTTTCTCACAATAGAATTTGTATTGGCTGAATTGTATGAAAATTGAGTTATCGATGTGTGACATTTTTCCTTGTAATAAAAGAGACACAAAGATAAGAAATTTAACTTGAGTAGAAAATGGTTAGAAGTACTGCCATGCACATTTGAAGAAGTATATCCCCCATTAAAATTAAAAATTATTGACTGAATGTGTGCTATGTCCATCACAAATGCCGATGTAGAAAAGATATTTTTATTTAATACAAGGAGTTCGAAAAGGAGAGCACTAGGAATGAAAATTTAGATTTTTTCCGAAAAATATTCAGTTAACATAAAAATATCATTTATATGATTTAAATTTAAATAAATTAAAAGCATTGAAATCATTTCTTATGTTATTCTAAATTAAAAATATAATTGAATAGAGAAAGATCTGTTTTATTTCATAAATATGCTCCATTTATTGTCTTAATGTTTAAAAAAAAAGATAGGGCCTTTACTCTTTTTACCTCATAACTTTTTTTAAAAACAGGAAAGTGAGCGCGTTTTCTTACTCTCATATTCAAAAATGAATACAGGATGTTTTTTTCTGGTTCAAATCGCAATACCAAAATATTTTTTTTAATTTTAAAAAAATGACAGAAAAATAAATTTTGTTTGAAGAAAATATAACTATTATTCAACTTTGAACTCGTCAATTATTTCATGTTTTTTTTTTACCCTGCATTTTGTTTTAATTTTACTGTGACGGAATCTATGGGGAAACGACAGAGTAGAACTACGGTTTTCATACAAGGTTGCCCAAGGCAACTTAACAGCTAGCTGTAAACGATTGCTCTCTTGGTTCTTACTTGACAAAGGAAACGAACAAGGTCATAAAATTGTCCCCGTTCGACCTCCCAAGTTCTAAAAGGGGGAAAAAATTGAAGTCTGTTGCATTTCTGAAGGCAATAGCAAAATAAGAGTAAAACGCTTTCGGAATAACTTTTCAGGAGGAAGGTATCCACTTAGAGGGTTAATGATCGAGTTAGCCTTTGGGAGTTTATGAAAAGTTGACTGTACTAATATTCAAAGGCTCTGTTGAAGGATTTACTTTTTTTGATACAAACCTAAAATTCTGAAGTATCTTTTCTTTTCTCACTCACAAAATTTACTATTTTTTAAGCATGGAAAACGTTAGTCGATAATTATCTAATTTGCTTAACGCCCTTTACTCAATCATTCCATCCATAATTTTCCTCAATAACGTTGACAATGGTAAATGCAAATCATAGATGACCAATCCTTTTATCCTAATTAACGAATGTTTGTACATCTTAGTCATATTCATTTCTTGCAAGAATGTATTCACTTAAGGGAAGTCGGTAGGGCCTATACCGACAATGTTAAATTGAGTCATTTTAGGTTCAAGTTTCTCAGAAACTGTTAAATATATAAACTTCAAATTTTGTCTGTATATTAATTAGGCTTTTTTATTTAAATACTGGTGAATATATTTAAAATATATTGTTTACTTTTTTCAAAAAAATTCATCGTAAAAGTATCACCTTGAAATTTTTGAAAACTGTCAAATTTTTTACGATAACTGCTTTTCAGCAAAATATTTCAGGAAATTCTCCAAAAAAATAAGCTTAGTATATAGAGTTACATATTATTTATGTGCAGTAAAAATTGCATGAGCACTCATTCTGTAGATTCTGAGAAAACTGTACCCGCAGTTTGAAAACAACCATTTTGAGATAATTGCATTTTTAGTGTAAAAAAGCACTTGATCACAAAAATAATGAATTACAACAAGTATTTGCCCTATTTTATTAAATATTAGCTTATTCTATATTACTTTTAAGGCTTTTTAGTTTTTTCTTATACTTAGATTTCTCAGAAAATACATTTATAGCATTTTTCACTTTTAAGCTATCGAGGTATTTTTTAGCGTTTAATTATTTTACTCAAATTCTGTATCAATTTTTGAGGAATTTTCAGTTCTGATACATTACTTTCATCAAATTTTGACTATAAAGCATCATAAATACCATGTGAAAATGTGTCAATACATGAAAATATGGCTTTGGTAATACATGATTATACACTATTTCAAAAAGTTTCATTAGTGTTTTATATATTCACCTGTTAACACAAGGTTTTACAGCAGCAGAATTAAAAATTTTCTTTAAATATTTGGTAAATGGTATTCAAAACAACAAAAACATAAAAACAGATTTCTTGAACATGAAATTTATGTATTTTTATATATGAAACAAGCTATGTGCAACGAAAAAGGCATTGCATTTTTAGATATTTATAAACCTTTTACTAAAAAACTATTGAACACCAAAGCTTAAAAATTTGTATAAATACACAATATATATGAAATATATAGTAAAAATTTCCAGTTCATGCATACAGTAGAAGTATAGAAAAAGGAATACACAATTTATTAAAAACTGTCATTTTCTGTGTCACGACATATGTTCATTAGTGAAAAATGTTTGAGAAATATTTTTTACATAAAGAATAAAAACATACAATACATATGAAATATATAGTAAAAATTTCCAGTTCATGCATATGGTAGATTTATATAAAAAAAGAATACACAATTTAATAAAAATCATTATTTTCTGTGTTACGACATGTGTTCATTAGTGAAAAATGTCAAAGAAATATTTAAAAAAATGTTTGCATAAAGAATAAAAACACACAATACATATGAAAAATATAGTAAAAATTTCCAGTTCATGCATACGGTAGATTTATAGAAAAAAAGAATACACAATTTAATAAAAATAGTCATTTTCTGTGTTACGACATGTGTTTATTAGTGAAAAATGTCAAAGAAATATTTAAAAAATTTTGCATAAAGAATAAGAACACACAACAATATACATGAAATATATAGTAAATGTCTCCCATTCATGCACATACAGTAGATTTAAAGAAAAAGAACAGATTACTTGAAAATATATTAATTAGAAAACACAGTAGCTTTTGTATAAATTTTTACCTCATCAAAAAGATCCTGCACTGTAGCCGGTTTTTACCTTATTTTTCTTAATATTATCATCTTCTTTCTTTCTTTTTTCTTCTTTTATCTTTTCTAATTTTCTTCGAGCGTCCAGAAAAAGCATAAATTGCTTTCATTAGTCTTTCCCTATCGAGAAGTTTCATGGCACTTACTGAAAATTCCCCTGGTTCTACGCCCATTTTTTGAAGCATTTTTAATTTCGATACATTACCATCATTAAAGGAACAAACAGCATCATAAACACCAAGTGAAAGTGTTTCAATCTGTACAAATGTTGCTTTGGGAACACGTGACCAAACGACATTATGAAAACTTTCATTCGGGTTTTGTGTTTTTCCATGCAAACATTTTTCAACAGATCAGGATGGGAAAGATCTCTAAATATAGGACGCATTGCTTCAACAACAGCGACCGGAAGACTGTTTTTATGTTTGTAAGACTTACCTGATGCTTCAGCCTTTTTAAATCCACACCATGAATCTTCCCCGATGGGACAAAAACCATGTTGAGGATATTCATCAGTTGATAACATATGCAGAAAAATGGCCCAGATAGCTTGCCGCATATTCTGAACACTGCTGTGATTTCTCCGAATAGCTGATCCATAGTATGACTGCAAGTTATCAATTTCATGTTCTGTCAAACGATTTTTCCCACTTAAACACTTACCGTCTGACAAGATTTGCCCTTTCAATTGAGCTTTTAATCGGCGTAATCTTGTTCCCATGCGCTTCATTACATGGCCAATACACTCCAATTTTTCAATTGGATATTCATTTCCATAAATGTTTTTCTTTTACTGCATCAAATGCTTTGCAATCCCCATCTCCTAAGTACGTAATATATCGGGCATTATGTAAAGATAATGACCGTTGAAAAATTTTGTAGACGCACCTTGGATTTCCATCGCTCCACTAGATCCAACGTAGTTCCTTTTACAATCCTTTTCATGAAAAGGCAAGTTTTTACAAGCGCAATATTTCGAAAGAATATCAACATATATCACCTTACCTGTATCAATGCTGGTCACAGTAACTACACCATTCAAGGATGTGTAACCACGCTTCTGCCATGTCCCATCTACAGCTACTGCTATATTTTTGTTACCTTCATTTTTCACAAATAGCTTCCTTCGCAGCATTTTGAATTGAATCCTCATAAACAAGTTTAGCAGCATTTAAAATTCGCTTACCATAAGGAGAAAACCTTGTAGGTGGTTGTGGAAGATTCATTACGCCACAGAACATTCTCCCTGCTTCTGCACCTTTTCCAATTGAACGCATAGCATACACAAACCTGGTATTTATTGTAGCAATTTGTGTTCCTTCATGAAAATTTGAAGAAGAGAATTCTACACGATATGGACAAGCAAAACATTTCAGGACAAACGTAATAGCCAGTCCAGACTTACCTTTTAAAACTTGCATGTCTAAACCACTGTTGCACATTTTACAGTGAACTTCATTCTTGAAAACAAAAGCAAGAATATTCAAATTCATGATTGCATTTAAAATACCTACGCTATCACCAAAAGAAGAAAAACTCTCATTTAAATCGGGAATTTTCTTTCTTTTGCACATGACTGCTTTGAATCATGTGCATGTTCAGCTTGAGCATTTAATTTACAATCAGTGGTACTTACTTTGCTATTAATAGTATTCTTACGTGGATAATACTTACCTTTGCGTTTCTTGAAAACTTTTTGCAAACTTGGGCATTTCAAAATTTCAGAAATTTTAAGTATCGATAAACGACAAGTGCTCAAACACAACGTGTTCGAAAGCGCCAAAAATAGGTAAACAACCTTAACAGTTACACTTGCAGTTATTCTACAGTTAATTTCGTGGGAATAAATAAAACAGATAATGGCTTTGCAAGAGCATCTCAGTTTTAAAAGGCCAATGTTTACATTTCTATCTGTCAAAGTAGGCGTGGCAAATCAGTTGATTATTTTTTAAAAAACATTTTTAAAATACTTCTAACTCAAAAATTGACTAGTATGTTATATCATTGGAAAGGGCTTAATTTGGAGATTTGAGAAATATCAAAATCTCAAAATCGATTTCTGGAAGGTGTTTACCATACCGACTGTCCTTAACAAGCCAACTTTATTTAAAGTTTTATATAAAGAAATATTTTGTAATGTATGAAGACAAGCCGTTTATATATACATTGTGTCGTTTAATATGAATAACTGTAGCATGATCTTGGTTAATTTAAATATTGAATTTATTTAAGACACACACATCTATTATTTACAGAATCATACATTTAAGCTATTGAACTTATTAAAAGATTATTAAAGTCCAATAAAGTGATTTTGTGAGAGGAGGGACAATTTTAGCCGCCAAGTTAAAGCATCATCTTTTCTCGCATCTTTGCCTCCTTCCACCGGGTCAAATCATCTCCCCTTCGCTCTCCCTCCTTCTCTGTCCCCTTTGAGGGTCAGCATCTCCCTCCTTCAGGGATCAGGCCGGTACTCTTGCAGCTCTGGTTGCATCCTGCCAGGGATGGGAAAGGTCCCCTGTGATGTTAAAAAGGTCGGTGGGTGATCCAAACTGATACTACGCAATAATTCAAAGTTGCTCCTGTGACGATGCCCGGTTGTTGATTATTTCCACAAAGACGCCCAACACAGCTGTGAAACGAAGACGTTACAACATCATAGTAGTTAGAGAGCCCTCTGCATTTATGGGGTATATGATTTCGTGAAGAAAAATGTTAGACATTTAAAAAGTCGGATCCAAATTTTTATGATCTCCTTGTGTTGTTTTTCCAATCCCGTTCCATGATCTCAATGAAAGTAAGCACACCGATTCGAACCCGATCTTTTTGAGTTTCGTGATTTGAGGTTGGCAGCAACTGCCATGCAAATCGAGCTAGTATTTAAACTCGGCTCAGGTTAGTTTTTGAAAAGGAAGGAGAAACGGAAATATAAGAAGTGTGTGAGTGGTTTAACTCTTAGAGGGAGAGAACAACTGGTTGGCAATGCAACTGCAGGTTGCATCACCATTTTAGATTAGAAATTAATTTTATAATATTAGAAGACGGTTCGAATCGGATGTCACTGGTAATGTTGCTTTTTGGATTTATTGATTTTATCGCTCCAGTAACGAGCGTAGTGACTTTATGATTGATTATTAAAGGCCAATTTTAAGAAACTGTTTTTCGTCTTCATGCCTCCTCGACACATAAATTTCACTGCTTTGCTTTGCAAAATTTAAAAATTGGTTTACCAACTAAGTGTAACAAATTTGGTTATGGGCCCAGTCCATGTACTGTGTCGAGGCAGGCTAAGCAGTTGAACCAGGCCATGAACTTTGTCTATTTAAATACTGTTCCAGTCTAGAACTATTTTTTATGAACTCTGTTGCTAGTGCGCTAAATCGAGTAACAGGTATGGAGTTTAACAACCAGATATCAGTGTTGACTCAAAACAACTGGAACACGTGGAAGCATGATATGCAGGTACTCTTAATGCATTATGGTTGCTGGCAGTTTATAGTACAGACCAAGCCAGAGCAACCTGATGAAGAAGCAACATACAAGGAAAAATTAGATCCACAACTTCGTAAGGATAGATGTTATACGTTGATCTATACTAACATCAGTTCAGATTTGAAAAATCTGATAACGGAAACAACTGACGGAGTAGCGGCATGGAAGATATTAAAAGATCACTTCGAACCAGTCACAAGAGCAAGGGTAATTCAACTATTAGATCAATTTTTTGGAACAAAATACCAACCAGGGAAGATGTTGGAATCTTCATATCTCGTGTAAAGACAGCGGCAACCAGACTACAAGAAGCGGGTCATAAATTGGACGACCTGTACATAGGCTTCAATTAATAAGGTGGCTTCCTCAGGAATTCTAGTCTACCGTGCAACAAATCTACAGATGGAAAGAAGAGGACTTCAGAGTTGTCAAAATTGAAGCAGAGCTCATATTAGAAGCCAATCATCTTCAGTTGATGAAACAAAATTTGGAGAAAGCGGAGAATGCTTACTTGAGCAGTTTCACTTCGAAGAAGTCGAAGACGTTACCTGGTGCTACGGCTGCAGCTCATGGAGATCCAAATGGCAAGAATGATTACCAAAAGAAAAGTGGTAAGGTATTTAACTGTAAAACTATTAAAAATGTTAAACAATCTATTAAGACTATAGGTTCGTGTTATGTATGTAATAAGTACGGGCATCTTAAAGTAAACTGTAAAGAGAAAAGTCTCTACAAAAATCTCCTTCAACAGTAAATGAAACTTTTAACACAGAGTTTGATAAAAGGTGTTTGGGTAATAGATACTGCTGCCACGAGTCATTTTTGTAATGACAAGAGTTTATTTTTAGATCTTAAACCGATAATTAACATGAAAATGTCGTTAGCAACGGAGGATAAAAGTTATCCCGTAGAAGGAATCGGTACACTTAGATTTAGGGTAAAATACAAGGGGAGTTTTCATGAAATAACTTTGACTGATGTATTATTTAATCCTAAGTTGAGGAGAAATTTGTTATCCGGTTCCAGATTAGAAAGTAAAGGTGCGCATTTTGTGGGTACTAAAGGTAAAATTAATGTTTTTAATAAAGACTGGATAAAATTGTTCTCGGCGACACGCCATGAAAATTTGTATTTTTTTAAGCCGGATCATTATATTATACCAAAGAGTAAAGAAATTTGTTTTTAGTGATGTAACCGCTAAAACAAAAAACGGATCAATAGAAATATGGCATCAACGCTTTTGTCATGTTAATAACGATTACTTGGTAAAAACTAGTAAAAATGATAGTGTAAAAGGTCTCCCACGCTTAACTGATAATGGTAAGACTCGTTGTATACCGTGTAAATTAGCAAAGTCCAAGAGAGTTTCATTCAAAAGATGGGGGCCGTAAGATCAAAACGTCCATTGGAATTGTTGCATATGGACCTCTGTGGTGCAATGCCAACTGAAAGCCAAGGCGGTAATAAATATTTCTTGAGTATAATTGACGATTATTCAAGAAAGGCGACTGTATTTCCCATCCGAAATAAATCTGACGTATTTCATACGTTTATAAGATTTCAGAAACGAGCAGAACGTTTTCTAAGTAAAAAGGTAATAGCAGTTAGAACTGATGGCGGACTAGAATTTTGTAATAAGGATATGGATAATTTCTTGACAGAACTGGGTATAAAGCATGAGGTAACAAATTCATATACGCCAGAAATGAATGGGGTCGCGGAGAGATTCAATTTAACCGCTCTAGATGGCATCAAAACATTGCTTAAGTCTAGTGAAGTTCCCCATAAGTTTTGGGGAGAAGCATTACTTTGTTTCACTTATGCGTGGAATCGAATTTGTCACAAAGACAGTAACAAAACGCCTTTCAAAAAATATTCAGATAGAAAACCATCGGTATTGCATCTAAAACCTTTTGGATGTTTGGCATATGCTGGTGTGCCAAAACAAATTAGAAAAAAATTCGATATGCGTGCGAAAATAGGAATTATGATGGGATACGCACAACGTACTAAGGGTTATAGAATATGGTTGATAGATGAAAATAAATTAGTCGAGACTATTAATGTAAGATTCGATGAAAATAAGAGGGGAATTAATTTTAGACAAAAAGTTAATAGTAACCTTGGATATAATTTAAACCTTCCTGATTATTATGATGATGAGGATGATTCCGATAGAGCAAAAGATTCATTAACGAGTCGTTTAGTTTCAGAGACAAGTACGGAAACACCCTCAATATCTGAAAAACCAAATGTATGTTCCGATAATCATAGCTTGATCCCATGTACAGAGGTTAAGGGGTCACATACCTTTTAAAAAGTTGAAAATGGTTAAAAATAGTGAGCTCTTTAAAGCTCTATAATTTTTTTTATTATTGTTTGCTGGAATGTAAATTTTGGAGGAATAAACAAATAGATATTACTTTACTTAAAACATATTCAACAAACACAGTGCTAATTAGTATAAATTTTTAATTAGATAATTACAAAAAGAAATTTTTGTTTTCTTTTCGCAAGTGATATGCATTACGCGCAGCTTTATAAAAAAAAGTTACCAATATTTTTTGATGAAAATTTTGCTCAGTGTTGGAAATTGTGTTATCTTTAAAATGACGAAGCATGAAACACTGATTTAAAATTTTTAGTAAACTATAACAATTTAAAATTTAACTATAAAATTTTAAAAATGTTTTTGCTATTTTGTATTTGTAATTTTAAATTTTTTCATTAAAAATTCAAACTGGTTCGTTATTTTAAGTACAGATATGATCAGAATCTACAGGAAAAATTTTATCATTTTCCATGGCACGGTTTTGAAAATATCATGCGCGTAATGAGTAAAAATGACGTTCTGAGAAAATTGACATCAAACGTAAAATTTACCACAGTTTTATATATATATATTATTCTGGTTACTCAAACAACAACTAAATTTAAATTAAAACTAATGTGAAGTTTTTTTAGTCAATAAACTTCAATTTATTAAAATTATTATAACTAAAAACATATATTATACCAATGCAGTACAAGCATCGAAACGATATCAAAAGCTACAAAATAATCAAAATGCAACAAAGTGATTCACATTTCTCCAAAATAAAGTTAAAAATTTATAAATATTACTTAAAAACTATCAATACCTTAATTAACAACTACTTATTATAAATATTAAACAATTTGTGATATGAATGCAGTGTATTACTATAATTCTAAAATGCTAAAATTCGCCACATGCATATGATGTTCCCTCTTTTTCAGTTAATTTCTTACTAGTTTTAAATTGCATTCTTTTAGCCTGTCGTACTTTTGTGCGGAGATTAAAATGTACTTCTGCAGTCTGAATTCTTTTATATCTACATGTGTAACAAATTTATGTGCAAATTGACCAACAGTCAGACCAAGCGATTGTATAATTTTTAGTCTGCCCTGATTGCCATCATTAAAAATGACAATTGCCTAATTTGTAGATATGTCAACAATCTTTCTACCACAACCTAAAGTTTTTGGGCATAATTCCCATATTAATGAGTTAATGGATTCATTATTATTTTGGGTTTTACCCCCTAGACATTTTTGTAGAAGTTTAGGTTGTGATAGATCATTAAACACAGCTTTTATGGCATCCATTACTGCCACTGGCAATTTGTTACTGTGTCTAAAAGTTTCCACACTGCCCTCTACTACTTGATTTTGATATTTACACCAAGAATTAGGATCTACGGGACAAAAACTGTGCAATGGTTCTTCGTCGCTTGAACGTATATGGAAATATACAGCCCAAACAGCTTTTCGCATATCTGACAGGCATGTTTTATTTTGTCAGATTGCATTTCCATAGTACGTTGTAATTAAGTTGATCATTCTGTCGGTCAACCTTCCCTTTCCCCCAATCGACTTCCCATCACTGAGTTTGGAGCTCATTTGTTTTAATTTTCGTAAACGAGTTCCCATTCTTTTTTGAACATGTCCAACACATTCAATTTTTGAAACTGTGATATCTTCTCCATACGGATTGGATGCAGTAATAGATGAGAATGTTTTGGAATCGCCATCCCCGATGTAAGATGTATATCTCACAGAACGATGACTTAATGAACGCTGAAATATACGAACCATTCCCACAGTCTCCATCATGCCAGCTGAACCATTGTGGTTCTTCAAACATTCTTTAACGTGAAGAATTTTCCACATTTTGTAAGCAGGTGACCCCTTTCGTCGTTTCCAAGAATCATATCCTTTACAGAAAGAAGACATCACTTCCGCATCAATACACTTTCCTGTTTTGTCTCCTATAACAGCACACACACCAACACGAGAAGAATAGCCACGGGTTTTCCATGTTCCATCTCCACTAATTATTATATCGGAATAATTTGTCAAAGTTACCTCTTCCAAAGCTGCACTTTGCATTGAAGCTTCTGCGACTTCTTTACTACACAATTGTAGTTTGTTTATAATGTTATTATAGGATTTTTTTTTCAGCAACTGGAGGAGGAAAGTCCATGACACCACAGAAAGTTGTCATTGCTGCATGACCCTGTCCAATTGTCCTCATTGCGTATACAAAACGTCTGTTTATTTCTGGAATATTTTTTCTTTTACCCAGCATTTTTGAATTTCTAAACGAACACAAGTCTTTACAGTTCTTGCATTCAATCGAAAAAACACTAGACAAACCTCTAACACATTTTTCTGATAGTTTAATATCAGGACCACATTTTTTGCAAGAAGCAAAGTTTTGAATGTTTGCAAACATGATAGTTTTATCAAACACTCTATAGCCATCAAAACAGTCATCATGTTCAATAAAAGATGAATGAACATCTTGCAGCCGAATCTTTTTTCCAGATGCACTGTTGTTTAGTGATTCATCCACACTGTGTACAGCTTTGCATCTCGTATGCATATTACCAGTAAACTTCCTTTTCTTAGGACGTCTTTTAGCAGATTCAGTCGAAATCATCCTTCAATAGTTTATAAAAAATAATACTTTTCCTAAAACTTATCTTAGAATAAGATACGGTATGAAAATCAAAAACGAGCGAGTATAAATTCAAGATTCACTTTATCAAAACAAAGTAGAAGTAGAAGTTTATAAAGTTAGTAGAAGTTGTAGTTAATATTCAGAACAACAAAATAATATTTGAGGCTTAGATTCAAGCATTTGATAATAATTAGAATGAAAATTAAAGAAACAGAGAAACGCAGCTGTCACCAGCGACATGACAGCTGTCACCCTGGAGCCAAAATGTAAACAATATGTAAATCGCCTTTTCTACTCTTTTTATTTTCTTAATAACGTCCGTTCTATTGGGAATATCTGCATGCGGTTTCTTTTAGAACACTCAGAAAGGTTTACTCTATAAAATAAAATAATAATAAAAAAATCGATTTTCAGGAAATTTTAAAAGGTATATGACCCCTTAAGTGGATTCGAAATATAGGTAGGAAAGTAACTGGATCTAACGTATATTATAGTATAGAAGGGGAAGCAACCCAATTGAAATCTTTTAACGACATAGAGAGATACTGTAAGAAGCATAATATTAAGTATGATCCTAGTTTATTTAATTTTAGAAAAGATAATACCGAATCCCAGGAATTTTCAGATTTGTCAGAGCAACAAGAAGCTCTTATGGTTGAAGTAACTATTCCTAATTGTTACAAACAGGCGATAAGATCCAGAGACGCATCTAAATGGCATGATGCAATGGATAAAGAAATTAACGTAATGATGGAACGTAAAGTTTGGGATTTAGTTGATCATCCGGATAATATAAAAATTTTAGAAAACCGTTGGGTTTATACCATTAAATATGATGAAAATAATAAAATTGTTAGATACAAGGCCCGCTTAGTTGCGCGAGGTAACACACAATTACGAGGTGAGTCATTTGACGAGGTATTTCAAGAATATAAATTAGAACTTTCAAAAGTTAAATCATTAAAGCTAAGATGTTATTCAGACTCGGATTTTGCTACAAATAGGGATGATCGAGTGTCAATGGGAGGGTTCATAACTTTTATAGACGAAACTCCAATTTCATCGCGAACTTTCAAGCAAAAATCCGTTAGTCTGTCGACCATGGAAGCTGAGTATGTTAGTTTAACAGAAGCAGCTAAGGAATTCATTTGGCTAAAGAATGTAATTGATAATAAAAGTTTAAATTTGGAATTAAGTAAAAATGTAATGTTTTGTGATAATCAAGCTGCTATAATTTTTTCAAAGTCACTGGTAGAAAATTATAGAACAAAACATATCGATGTTCGTTATCATTTTCTAAGGAATTTGATATACGACAAGGTTTTCCAAATTAAATATATAGGTACCAAAAATAATTTGGCGGACATTTTTACATAACCCATGGTAAAAGAAAATTTGTTAGAATTTTGTAGAAAATTATTTCTTTTTAGAGAATAAGACTTTATTTCTTTAAGATTAAAATATTAGTTTGTTTATTACAATAAAGATTGTGAATAAAATGTATTTTTTTGTGTTAAATTGTATAACATGTGATTAAAATTAATTTACTGATTTGTAAGAGATAATGGTGCGAGATTGGAAAAAGGGGGCCGATTGTTAGACATTTAAAAAGTCGGATCCAAATTTTTATGATCTCCTTGTGTTGTTTTTCCAATCCCGTTCCATGATCTCAATGAAAGTAAGCACACCGATTCGAACCCGATCTTTTTGAGTTTCGTGATTTGAGGTTGGCAGCAACTGCCATGCAAATCGAGCTAGTATTTAAACTCGGCTCATGTTAGTTTTTGAAAAGGAAGGAGAAACGGAAATATAAGAAGTGTGTGAGTGGTTTAACTCTTAGAGGGAGAGAACAACTGGTTGGCAATGCAACTGCAGGTTGCATCACCATTTTAGATTAGAAATTAATTTTATAATATTAGAAGACGGTTCGAATCGGATGTCACTGGTAATGTTGCTTTTTGGATTTATTGATTTTATCGCTCCAGTAACGAGCGTAGTGACTTTATGATTGATTATTAAAGACCAATTTTAAGAAACTGTTTTTCGTCTTCATGCCTCCTCGACACATAAATTTCACTGCTAGCTTTGCAAAATTTAAATTAGCTTACCAATAAGTGTAACAAATTTGGTTATGGGCCCAGTCCATGTACTGTGTCAAGACAGGCTAAGCAGTTGAACAAGTCCATGTACTGCGTCGAGACCGGCTAAGCAGTTGAACCAGTCCATGTACTGTGTCGAGGCAGGCTAAGCAGTTGAACCAGGCCATGAACTTTGTCTATTTAAATACTGTTCCAGTCTAGAACTATTTTTTATGAACTCTGTTGCTAGTACGCTAAATCGAGTAACAGATATGGAATTTAACAACCAGATATCAGTGTTGACTCCAAATAACTGGAACACGTGGAAGCATGATATGCAAGTACTCTTAATGCATTATGGTTGCTGGCAGTTTATAATACAGACCAAGCCAGAGCAACCTGATGAAGAGGCAACATACAAGGAAAAATTAGATCTACAACTTCGTAAGGATAGATGTTATACGTTGATCTATACTAACATCAGTTCAGATTTGAAAAATCTGATAACGGAAACAACTGACGGAGTAACGGCATGGAAGATATTAAAAGATCACTTCGAACCAGTCACAAGAGCAAGAGTAATTCAACTATTAGATCAATTTTTTGGAACAAAATACCAACCAGGGGAAGATGTTGGAATCTTCATATCTCGTGTAAAGACAGCGGCAACCAGACTACAAGAAGCGGGTCATAAATTGGACGACCTGTACATAGGATTTCAATTAATAAGGTGGCTTCCTCAGGAATTCCAGTCTACCGTGCAACAAATCTACAGATGGAAAGAAGAGGACTTCAGAGTTGTCAAAATTGAAGCAGAGCTGATATTAGAAGCCAATCGTCTTCAGTTGATGAAACAAGATTTGGAGAAAGCGGAGAATGCTTACTTGAGCAGTTTCACTTCAAAGAAGTCGAAGACGTTACCTAGTGCTACGGCTGCAGCTCATGGAAATCCAAATGGCAAGAATGATTACCAAAAGAAAAGTGGTAAGGTATTTAACTGTAAAACTATTAAAAATGTTAAACAATCTATTAAGACTATAGGTCCGTGTTATGTATGTAATAAGTACGGGCATCTTAAAGTAAACTGTAAAGAGAAAAAGTCTCTACAAAAATCTCCTTCAACAGTAAATGAAACTTTTAACACAGAGTTTGATAAAGGTGTTTGGGTAATAGATACTGCTGCCACGAGTCATTTTTGTAATGACAAGAGTTTATTTTTAGATCTTAAACCGATAATTAACATGAAAATGTCGTTAGCAACGGAGGATAAAAGTTATCCCGTAGAAGGAATCGGTACACTTAGATTTAGGGTAAAATACAAGGGGAGTTTTCATGAAATAACTTTGACTGATGTATTATTTAATCCTAAGTTGAGGAGAAATTTGTTATCCGGTTCCAGATTAGAAAGTAAAGGTGCGCATTTTGTGGGTACTAAAGGTAAAATTAATGTTTTTAATAAAGACTGGATAAAATTGTTCTCGGCGACACGCCATGAAAATTTGTATTTTTTTAAGCCGGATCATTATATTATACCAAAGAGTAAAGAAATTTGTTTTTTTAGTGATGTAACCGCTAAAACAAAAAACGGATCAATAGAAATATGGCATCAACGCTTTTGTCATGTTAATAACGATTACTTGGTAAAAACTAGTAAAAATGATAGTGTAAAAGGTCTCCCACGCTTAACTGATAATGGTAAGACTCGTTGTATACCGTGTAAATTAGCAAAGTCCAAGAGAGTTTCATTCAAAAGATGGGGGCCGTAAGATCAAAACGTCCATTGGAATTGTTGCATATGGACCTCTGTGGTGCAATGCCAACTGAAAGCCAAGGCGGTAATAAATATTTCTTGAGTATAATTGACGATTATTCAAGAAAGGCGACTGTATTTCCCATCCGAAATAAATCTGACGTATTTCATACGTTTATAAGATTTCAGAAACGAGCAGAACGTTTTCTAAGTAAAAGGTAATAGCAGTTAGAACTGATGGCGGACTAGAATTTTGTAATAAGGATATGGATAATTTCTTGACAGAACTGGGTATAAAGCATGAGGTAACAAATTCATATACGCCAGAAATGAATGGGGTCGCGGAGATATTCAATTTAACCGCTCTAGATGGCATCAAAACATTGCTTAAGTCTAGTGAAGTTCCCCATAAGTTTTGGGGAGAAGCATTACTTTGTTTCACTTATGCGTGGAATCGAATTTGTCACAAAGACAGTAACAAAACGCCTTTCAAAAAATATTCAGATAGAAAACCATCGGTATTGCATCTAAAACCTTTTGGATGTTTGGCATATGCTGGTGTGCCAAAACAAATTAGAAAAAAAAATTCGATATGCGTGCGAAAATAGGAATTATGATGGGATACGCACAACGTACTAAGGGTTATAGAATATGGTTGATAGATGAAAATAAATTAGTCGAGACTATTAATGTAAGATTCGATGAAAATAAGAGGGGAATTAATTTTAGACAAAAAGTTAATAGTAACCTTGGATATAATTTAAACCTTCCTGATTATTATGATGATGAGGATGATTCCGATAGAGCAAAAGATTCATTAACGAGTCGTTTAGTTTCAAAGACAAGTACGGAAACACCCTCAACATCTGAAAAACCAAATGTATGTTCCGATAATCATAGCTTGATCCCATGTACAGAGGTTAAGGGGTCACATACCTTTTAAAAAGTTGAAAATGGTTAAAAATAGTGAGCTCTTTAAAGCTCTATAATTTTTTTATTATTGTTTCCTGGAATGTAAATTTTGGAGGAATAAACAAATAGATATTACTTTACTTAAAACATATTCAACAAACACAGTGCTAATTAGTATAAATTTTTAATTAGATAATTACAAAAAGAAATTTTTGTTTTCTTTTCGCAAGTGATATGCATTACGCGCAGCTTTATAAAAAAAAAGTTACCAATATTTTTTGATGAAAATTTTGCTCAGTGTTGGAAATTGTGTTATCTTTAAAATGACGAAGCATGAAACACTGATTTAAAATTTTTAGTAAACTATAACAATTTAAAATTTAACTATAAAATTTTAAAAATTTTTTTTTTGCTATTTTGTATTTGTAATTTTAAATTTTTTCATTAAAAATTCAAACTGGTTCGTTATTTTAAGTACAGATATGATCAGAATCTACAGGAAAAATTTTATCATTTTCCATGGCACGGTTTTGAAAATATCATGCGCGTAATGAGTAAAAATGACGTTCTGAGAAAATTGACATCAAACGTAAAATTTACCACAGTTTTATATATATATTATTCTGGTTACTCAAACAACAACTAAATTTAAATTAAAACTAATGTGAAGTTTTTTTTAGTCAATAAACTTCAATTTATTAAAATTATTATAACTAAAAACATATATTATACCAATGCAGTACAAGCATCGAAACGATATCAAAAGCTACAAAATAATCAAAATGCAACAAAGTGATTCACATTTCTCCAAAATAAAGTTAAAAATTTATAAATATTACTTAAAAACTATAAATACCTTAATTAACAACTACTTATTATAAATATTAAACAATTTGTGATATGAATGCAGTGTATTACTATAATTCTAAAATGCTAAAATTCGCCACATGCATATGATGTTCCCTCTTTTTCAGTTAATTTCTTACTAGTTTTAAATTGCATTCTTTTAGCCTGTCGTACTTTTGTGCGGAGATTAAAATGTACTTCTGCAGTCTGAATTCTTTTTATATCTACATGTGTAACAAATTTATGTGCAAATTGACCAACAGTCAGACCAAGCGATTGCATAATTTTTAGTCTGCCCTGATTGCCATCATTAAAAATGACAATTGCCTAATTTGTAGATATGTCAACAATCTTTCTACCACAACCTAAAGTTTTTGGGCATAATTCCCATATTAATGAGTTAATGGATTCATTATTATTTTGGGTTTTACCCCCTAGACATTTTTGTAGAAGTTTAGGTTGTGATAGATCATTAAACACAGCTTTTATGGCATCCATTACTGCCACTGGCAATTTGTTACTGTGTCTAAAAGTTTCCACACTGCCCTCTACTACTTGATTTTGATATTTACACCAAGAATTAGGACCTACGGGACAAAAACTGTGCAATGGTTCTTCGTCGCTTGAACGTATATGGAAATATACAGCCCAAACAGCTTTTCGCATATCTGACAGGCATGTTTTATTTTGTCAGATTGCATTTCCATAGTACGTTGTAATTAAGTTGATCATTCTGTCGGTCAACCTTCCCTTTCCCCCAATCGACTTCCCATCACTGAGTTTGGAGCTCATTTGTTTTAATTTTCGTAAACGAGTTCCCATTCTTTTTTGAACATGTCCAACACATTCAATTTTTGAAACTGTGATATCTTCTCCATACGGATTGGATGCAGTAATAGATGAGAATGTTTTGGAATCGCCATCCCCGATGTAAGATGTATATCTCACAGAACGATGACTTAATGAACGCTGAAATATACGAACCATTCCCACAGTCTCCATCATGCCAGCTGAACCATTGTGGTTCTTCAAACATTCTTTAACGTGAAGAATTTTCCACATTTTGTAAGCAGGTGACCCCTTTCGTCGTTTCCAAGAATCATATCCTTTACAGAAAGAAGACATCACTTCCGCATCAATACACTTTCCTGTTTTGTCTCCTATAACAGCACACACACCAACACGAGAAGAATAGCCACGGGTTTTCCATGTTCCATCTCCACTAATTATTATATCGGAAGAATTTGTCAAAGTTACTCTTCCAAAGCTGCACTTTGCATTGAAGCTTCTGCGACTTCTTTACTACACAATTGTAGTTTGTTTATAATGTTATTATAGGATTTTTTTCAGCAACTGGAGGAGGAAAGTCCATGACACCACAGAAAGTTGTCATTGCTGCATGACCCTGTCCAATTGTCCTCATTGCGTATACAAAACGTCTGTTTATTTCTGGAATATTTTTTCTTTTACCCAGCATTTTTGAATTTCTAAACGAACACAAGTCTTTACAGTTCTTGCATTCAATCGAAAAACACTAGACAAACCTCTAACACATTTTTCTGATAGTTTAATATCAGGACCACATTTTTTGCAAGAAGCAAAGTTTTGAATGTTTACAAACATGATAGTTTTATCAAACACTCTATAGCCATCAAAACAGTCATCATGTTCAATAAAAGATGAATGAACATCTTGCAGCCGAATCTTTTTTCCAGATGCACTGTTGTTTAGTGATTCATCCACACTGTGTACAGCTTTGCATCTCGTATGCATATTACCAGTAAACTTCCTTTTCTTAGGACGTCTTTTAGCAGATTCAGTCGAAATCATCCTTCAATAGTTTATAAAAAAATAATACTTTTCCTAAAACTTATCTTAGAATAAGATACGGTATGAAAATCAAAAACGAGCGAGTATAAATTCAAGATTCACTTTATCAAAACAAAGTAGAAGTAGAAGTTTATAAAGTTAGTAGAAGTTGTAGTTAATATTCAGAACAACAAAATAATATTTGAGGCTTAGATTCAAGCATTTGATAATAATTAGAATGAAAATTAAAGAAACAGAGAAACGCAGCTGTCACCAGCGACATGACAGCTGTCACCCTGGAGCCAAAATGTAAACAATATGTAAATCGCCTTTTCTACTCTTTTTTATTTTCTTAATAACGTCCGTTCTATTGGGAATATCTGCATGCGGTTTCTTTTAGAACACTCAGAAAGGTTTACTCTATAAAATAAAATAATAATAAAAAAATCGATTTTCAGGAAATTTTAAAAGGTATATGACCCCTTAAGTGGATTCGAAATATAGGTAGGAAAGTAACTGGATCTAACGTATATTATAGTATAGAAGGGGAAGCAACCCGATTGAAATCTTTTAACGACATAGAGAGATACTGTAAGAAGCATAATATTAAGTATGATCCTAGTTTATTTAATTTTAGAAAAGATAATACCGAATCCCAGGAATTTTCAGATTTGTCAGAGCAACAAGAAGCTCTTATGGTTGAAGTAACTATTCCTAATTGTTACAAACAGGTGATAAGATCCAGAGACGCATCTAAATGGCATGATGCAATGGATAAAGAAATTAACGTAATGATGGAACGTAAAGTTTGGGATTTAGTTGATCATCCGGATAATATAAAAATTTTAGAAAACCGTTGGGTTTATACCATTAAATATGATGAAAATAATAAAATTGTTAGATACAAGGCCCGCTTAGTTGCGCGAGGTAACACACAATTACGAGGTGAGTCATTTGACGAGGTATTTCAAGAATATAAATTAGAACTTTCAAAAGTTAAATCATTAAAGCTAAGATGTTATTCAGACTCGGATTTTGCTACAAATAGGGATGATCGAGTGTCAATGGGAGGGTTCATAACTTTTATAGACGAAACTCCAATTTCATCGCGAACTTTCAAGCAAAAATCCGTTAGTCTGTCGACCATGGAAGCTGAGTATGTTAGTTTAACAGAAGCAGCTAAGGAATTCATTTGGCTAAAGAATGTAATTGATAATAAAAGTTTAAATTTGGAATTAAGTAAAAATGTAATGTTTTGTGATAATCAAGCTGCTATAAGTTTTTCAAAGTCACCGGTAGAAAATTATAGAACAAAACATATCGATGTTCGTTATCATTTTCTAAGGAATTTGATATACGACAAGGTTTTCCAAATTAAATATATAGGTACCAAAAATAATTTGGCGGATATTTTTACCAAACCCATGGTAAAAGAAAATTTGTTAGAATTTTGTAGAAAATTATTTCTTTTTAGAGAATAAGACTTTATTTCTTTAAGATTAAAATATTAGTTTGTTTATTACAATAAAGATTGTGAATAAAATGTATTTTTTTGTGTTAAATTGTATAACATGTGATTAAAATTAATTTACTGATTTGTAAGAGATAATGGTGCGAGATTGGAAAAAGGGGGCCGATTGTTAGACATTTAAAAAGTCGGATCCAAATTTTTATGATCTCCTTGTGTTGTTTTTCCAATCCCGTTCCATGATCTCAATGAAAGTAAGCACACCGATTCGAACCCGATCTTTTTGAGTTTCGTGATTTGAGGTTGGCAGCAACTGCCATGCAAATCGAGCTAGTATTTAAACTCGGCTCATGTTAGTTTTTGAAAAGGAAGGAGAAACGGAAATATAAGAAGTGTGTGAGTGGTTTAACTCTTAGAGGGAGAGAACAACTGGTTGGCAATGCAACTGCAGGTTGCATCACCATTTTAGATTAGAAATTAATTTTATAATATTAGAAGACGGTTCGAATCGGATGTCACTGGTAATGTTGCTTTTTGGATTTATTGATTTTATCGCTCCAGTAACGAGCGTAGTGACTTTATGATTGATTATTAAAGGCCAATTTTAAGAAACTGTTTTTCGTCTTCATGCCTCCTCGACACATAAATTTCACTGCTAGCTTTGCAAAATTTAAATTAGCTTACCAATAAGTGTAACAAATTTGGTTATGGGCCCAGTCCATGTACTGTGTCAAGACAGGCTAAGCAGTTGAACAAGTCCATGTACTGCGTCGAGACCGGCTAAGCAGTTGAACCAGTCCATGTACTGTGTCGAGGCAGGCTAAGCAGTTGAACCAGGCCATGAACTTTGTCAATTTAAATACTTTTCCAGTCTAGAACTATTTTTTATGAACTCTGTTGCTAGTACGCTAAATCGAGTAACAGATATGGAATTTAACAACCAGATATCAGTGTTGACTCCAAATAACTGGAACACGTGGAAGCATGATATGCAAGTACTCTTAATGCATTATGGTTGCTGGCAGTTTATAATACAGACCAAGCCAGAGCAACCTGATGAAGAGGCAACATACAAGGAAAAATTAGATCTACAACTTCGTAAGGATAGATGTTATACGTTGATCTATACTAACATCAGTTCAGATTTGAAAAATATGATAACGGAAACAACTGACGGAGTAACGGCATGGAAGATATTAAAAGATCACTTCGAACCAGTCACAAGAGCAAGAGTAATTCAACTATTAGATCAATTTTTTGGAACAAAATACCAACCAGGGGAAGATGTTGGAATCTTCATATCTCGTGTAAAGACAGCGGCAACCAGACTACAAGAAGCGGGTCATAAATTGGACGACCTGTACATAGGATTTCAATTAATAAGGTGGCTTCCTCAGGAATTCCAGTCTACCGTGCAACAAATCTACAGATGGAAAGAAGAGGACTTCAGAGTTGTCAAAATTGAAGCAGAGCTGATATTAGAAGCCAATCGTCTTCAGTTGATGAAACAAGATTTGGAGAAAGCGGAGAATGCTTACTTGAGCAGTTTCACTTCGAAGAAGTCGAAGACGTTACCTAGTGCTACGGCTGCAGCTCATGGAAATCCAAATGGCAAGAATGATTACCAAAAGAAAAGTGGTAAGGTATTTAACTGTAAAACTATTAAAAATGTTAAACAATCTATTAAGACTATAGGTCCGTGTTATGTATGTAATAAGTACGGGCATCTTAAAGTAAACTGTAAAGAGAAAAAGTCTCTACAAAAATCTCCTTCAACAGTAAATGAAACTTTTAACACAGAGTTTGATAAAGGTGTTTGGGTAATAGATACTGCTGCCACGAGTCATTTTTGTAATGACAAGAGTTTATTTTTAGATCTTAAACCGATAATTAACATGAAAATGTCGTTAGCAACGGAGGATAAAAGTTATCCCGTAGAAGGAATCGGTACACTTAGATTTAGGGTAAAATACAAGGGGAGTTTTCATGAAATAACTTTGACTGATGTATTATTTAATCCTAAGTTGAGGAGAAATTTGTTATCCGGTTCCAGATTAGAAAGTAAAGGTGCGCATTTTGTGGGTACTAAAGGTAAAATTAATGTTTTTAATAAAGACTGGATAAAATTGTTCTCGGCGACACGCCATGAAAATTTGTATTTTTTTAAGCCGGATCATTATATTATACCAAAGAGTAAAGAAATTAGTTTTTTTAGTGATGTAACCGCTAAAACAAAAAACGGATCAATAGAAATATGGCATCAACGCTTTTGTCATGTTAATAACGATTACTTGGTAAAAACTAGTAAAAATGATAGTGTAAAAGGTCTCCCACGCTTAACTGATAATGGTAAGACTCGTTGTATACCGTGTAAATTAGCAAAGTCCAAGAGAGTTTCATTCAAAAAGATGGGGGCCGTAAGATCAAAACGTCCATTGGAATTGTTGCATATGGACCTCTGTGGTCAATGCCAACTGAAAGCCAAGGCGGTAATAAATATTTCTTGAGTATAATTGACGATTATTCAAGAAAGGCGACTGTATTTCCCATCCGAAATAAATCTGACGTATTTCATACGTTTATAAGATTTCAGAAACGAGCAGAACGTTTTCTAAGTAAAAAGGTAATAGCAGTTAGAACTGATGGCGGACTAGAATTTTGTAATAAGGATATGGATAATTTCTTGACAGAACTGGGTATAAAGCATGAGGTAACAAATTCATATACGCCAGAAATGAATGGGGTCGAGGAGATATTCAATTTAACCGCTCTAGATGGCATCAAAACATTGCTTAAGTCTAGTGAAGTTCCCCATAAGTTTTGGGGAGAAGCATTACTTTGTTTCACTTATGCGTGGAATCGAATTTGTCACAAAGACAGTAACAAAACGCCTTTCAAAAATATTCAGATAGAAAACCATCGGTATTGCATCTAAAACCTTTTGGATGTTTGGCATACGCTGGTGTACCAAAACAAATTAAAAAAAAATTCGATATGCGTGCGAAAATAGGAATTATGATGGGATACGCACAACGTACTAAGGGTTATAGAATATGGTTGATAGATGAAAATAAATTAGTCGAGACTATTAATGTAAGATTCGATGAAAATAAGAGGGGAATTAATTTTAGACAAAAAGTTAATAGTAACCTTGGATATAATTTAAACCTTCCTGATTATTATGATGATGAGGATGATTCCGATAGAGCAAAAGATTCATTAACGAGTCGTTTAGTTTCAAAGACAAGTACGGAAACGCCCTCAACATCTGAAAACCAAATGTATGTTCCGATAATCATAGCTTGATCCCATGTACAGAGGTTAAGGGGTCACATACCTTTTAAAAAGTTGAAAATGGTTAAAAATAGTGAGCTCTTTAAAGCTCTATAATTTTTTTTATTATTGTTTGCTGGAATGTAAATTTTGGAGGAATAAACAAATAGATATTACTTTACTTAAAACATATTCAACAAACACAGTGCTAATTAGTATAAATTTTTAATTAGATAATTACAAAAAGAAATTTTTGTTTTCTTTTTCGCAAGTGATATGCATTACGCGCAGCTTTATAAAAAAAAGTTACCAATATTTTTTGATGAAAATTTTGCTCAGTGTTGGAAATTGTGTTATCTTTAAAATGACGAAGCATGAAACACTGATTTAAAATTTTTAGTAAACTATAACAATTTAAAATTTAACTATAAAATTTTAAAAATTTTTTTTTGCTATTTTATATTTGTAATTTTAAATTTTTTCATTAAAAATTCAAACTGGTTCGTTATTTTAAGTACAGATATGATCAGAATCTACAGGAAAAATTTTATCATTTTCCATGGCACGGTTTTGAAAATATCATGCGCGTAATGAGTAAAAATGACGTTCTGAGAAAATTGACATCAAACGTAAAATTTACCACAGTTTTATATATATATATTATTCTGGTTACTCAAACAACAACTAAATTTAAATTAAAACTAATGTGAAGTTTTTTTTTAGTCAATAAACTTCAATTTATTAAAATTATTATAACTAAAAACATATATTATACCAATGCAGTACAAGCATCGAAACGATATCAAAAGCTACAAAATAATCAAAATGCAACAAAGTGATTCACATTTCTCCAAAATAAAGTTAAAAATTTATAAATATTACTTAAAAACTATAAATACCTTAATTAACAACTACTTATTATAAATATTAAACAATTTGTGATATGAATGCAGTGTATTACTATAATTCTAAAATGCTAAAATTCGCCACATGCATATGATGTTCCCTCTTTTTCAGTTAATTTCTTACTAGTTTTAAATTGCATTCTTTTAGCCTGTCGTACTTTTGTGCGGAGATTAAAATGTACTTCTGCAGTCTGAATTCTTTTATATCTACATGTGTAACAAATTTATGTGCAAATTGACCAACAGTCAGACCAAGCGATTGTATAATTTTTAGTCTGCCCTGATTGCCATCATTAAAAATGACAATTGCCTAATTTGTAGATATGTCAACAATCTTTCTACCACAACCTAAAGTTTTTGGGCATAATTCCCATATTAATGAGTTAATGGATTCATTATTATTTTGGGTTTTACCCCCTAGACATTTTTTAGATAGTTTAGGTTGTGATAGATCATTAAACACAGCTTTTATGGCATCCATTACTGCCACTGGCAATTTGTTACTGTGTCTAAAAGTTTCCACACTGCCCTCTACTACTTGATTTTGATATTTACACCAAGAATTAGGATCTACGGGACAAAAACTGTGCAATGGTTCTTCGTCGCTTGAACGTATATGGAAATATACAGCCCAAACAGCTTTTCGCATATCTGACAGGCATGTTTTATTTTGTCAGATTGCATTTCCATAGTTTTGTAATTAAGTTGATCATTCTGTCGGTCAACCTTCCCTTTCCCCAATCGACTTCCCATCACTGAGTTTGGAGCTCATTTGTTTTAATTTTCGTAAACGAGTTCCCATTTTTTTGAACATGTCCAACACATTCAATTTTTGAAACTGTGATATCTTCTCCATACGGATTGGATGCAGTAATAGATGAGAATGTTTTGGAATCGCCATCCCCGATGTAAGATGTATATCTCACAGAACGATGACTTAATGAACGCTGAAATATACGAACCATTCCCACAGTCTCCATCATGCCAGCTGAACCATTGTGGTTCTTCAAACATTCTTTAACGTGAAGAATTTTCCACATTTTGTAAGCAGGTGACCCCTTTCGTCGTTTCCAAGAATCATATCCTTTACAGAAAAAGACATCACTTCCGCATCAATACACTTTCCTGTTTTGTCTCCTATAACAGCACATGACACTCAACACGAGAAGAATAGCCACGGGTTTTCCATGTTCCATCTCCACTTTATTATATCGGAATAATTTGTCAAAAGGTTACAACTCTTCCAAAGCTGCACTTTGCATTTAAAGCTCGGACTTCTTTACTACACAATTGTAGTTTGTTTATAATGTTATTATAGGATTTTTTTTTCAGCAACTGGAGGAGGAAAGTCCATGACACCACAGAAAGTTGTCATTGCTGCATGACCCATGTCCAATTGTCCTCATTGCGTATACAAAACGTCTGTTTATTTCTGGTAATATTTTTTTTTTACCCAGCATTTTTGAATTTCTAAACGAACACAAGTCTTTACAGTTCTTGCATTCAATCGAAAAAAACACTTTTCGACAAACCTCTAACACATTTTTCACTGATAGTTTGCAATATCAGGAACATTTTACCAAGAAGCAAATTTTGAATGTTTGCAAACATGATAGTTTTATCAAACACTCTATAGCCATCAAAACAGTCATCATGTTCAATAAAAGATGAATGAACATCTTGCAGCCGAATCCATTTTTCCAGATGCACTGTTGTTTAGTGATTCATCCACCATGTACAGCTTTGCATCTTATGCATATTACCAGTAAACTTCCTTTTCTTAGGACGTCTTTTGCAGATTCAGTCGAAATCATCCTTCAATAGTTTATAAAAACCAATATCAGTTTTCCAAAACTGGAACACGTGGAATAATGATATGGTATGAAAATCAAAAACGAGCGAGTATAAATTCAAGATTCACTTTATCAAAACAACCTGATGAAGAGGCAAGTTTATAAAGGAAAAATTAGATCTACAATTCAGTAACAATAAATGTTATACGTTGAGGCTCTATACTCAAGTTCATTTGATAAAATCTGATAACGGAAAAACTGACGAAACGGCATGGAAGATATTAAAAGATCACTTCAACCAGTCACAAGAGCAAGAGTAATTCAACTATTAGATCAATTTTTTGGAACAAAATACCAACCAGGGGAAGATGTTGGAATCTTCATATCTCGTGTTAAGACAGCGGCAACCAGACTACAAGAAGCGGGTCATAAATTGGACGACCTGTACATAGGATTTCAATTAATAAGGTGGCTTCCTCAGAAAGGTTCCAGTCTACCGTGCAACAAATCTACAGATGGAAAGAAGAGGACTTCAGAGTTGTCAAAATTGAAGCAGAGCTGATATTAGAAGCCAATCGTCTTCAGTTGATGAAACAAGATTTGGAGAAACGGAGAATGCTTACGTGATATTATAGTATAAGAAGTCGAAGACGTTACCTAGTGCTACGGCTGCAGCTCATGGAAATCCAAATGGCAAGAATGATTACCAAAAAGAAAAGTGGTAAGGTATTTAACTGTAAAACTATTAAAAATGTTAAACAATCTATTAAGACTATAGGTCCGTGTTATGTATGTAATAAGTACGGGCATCTTAAAGTAAACTGTAAAGAGAAAAAGTCTCTACAAAAATCTCCTTCAACTGTAAATGAAACTTTTAACACAGAGTTTGATAAAGGTGTTTGGGTAATAGATACTGCTGCCACGAGTCATTTTTGTAATGACAAGAGTTTATTTTTTAGATCTTAAACCGATAATTAACATGAAAATGTCGTTAGCAACGGAGGATAAGTTATCCCGTAGAAGGAATCGGTACACTTAGATTTAGGGTAAAATACAAGGGGAGTTTTCATGAAATAACTTTGACTGATGTATTATTTAATCCTAAGTTGAGGAGAAATTTGTTATCCGGTTCCAGATTAGAAAGTAAAGGTGCGTATTTTGTGGGTACTAAAGGTAAAATTAATGTTTTAATAAAGACTGGATAAAATTGTTATCGGCGACACGCCATGAAAATTTGTATTATTTTAAGCCGGATCATTATATTATACCAAAGAGTAAAGAAATTTGTTTTTTTAGTGATGTAACCGCTAAAACAAAAAACGGATCATTAGAAATATGGCATCAACGCTTTTGTCATGTTAATAACGATTACTTGGTAAAAACTAGTAAAAATGATAGTGTAAAAGGTCTCCCACACTTAACTGATAATGGTAAGACTCGTTGTATACCGTGTAAATTAGCAAAGTCCAAGAGAGTTTCATTCAAAAGATGGGGGCCGTAAGATCAAAACGTCCATTGGAATTGTTGCATATGGACCTCTGTGGTGCAATGCCAACTGAAAGCCAAGGCGGTAATAAATATTTCTTGAGTATAATTGACGATTATTCAAGAAAGGCGACTGTATTTCCCATCCGAAATAAATCTGACGTATTTCATACGTTTATAAGATTTCAGAAACGAGCAGAACGTTTTCTAAGTAAAAAGGTAATAGCAGTTAGAACTGATGGCGGACTAGAATTTTGTAATAAGGATATGGATAATTTCTTGACAGAACTGGGTATAAAGCATGAGGTAACAAATTCATATACGCCAGAAATGAATGGGGTCGCGGAGATATTCAATTTAACCGCTCTAGATGGCATCAAAACATTGCTTAAGTCTAGTGAAGTTCCCCATAAGTTTTGGGAGAAGCATTACTTTGTTTCACTTATGCGTGGAATCGAATTTGTCACAAAGACAGTAACAAAACGCCTTTCAAAAAATATTCAGATAGAAAACCATCGGTATTGCATCTAAATATCATGCGCGTAATGAGTAAAAAATGACGTTCTGAGAAAAATTGACATCAAACGTAAAATTTACCAAGTTTTATATATACGCATATTATTCTGGGTTATAGAATATGGTTGATAGATGAAAATAAATTAGTCGAGACTATTAATGTAAGATTCGATGAAAATAAGAGGGGAATTAATTTTAGACAAAAAGTTAATAGTAACCTTGGATATAATTTAAACCTTCCTGATTATTATGATGATGAGGATGATTCCGATAGAGCAAAAGATTCATTAACGAGTCGTTTAGTTTCAAAGACAAGTACGGAAACGCCCTCAACATCTGAAAAACCAGATGTATCTTCCAATAATCATAGCTTGATCCCATGTACAGAGGTTAAGTGGATTCGAAATATAGGTATGAAAGTAACTGGATCTAACGTATATTATAGTATAGAAGGGGAAGCAACCCGATTTAAATCTTTTAACGAAATAGAGAGATACTGTAAGAGGCATAATATTAAGTATGATCCTAGTTTATTTAATTTTAGAAAGATAATACCGAATCCCAGGGATTTTCAGATTTGTCAGAGCAACAAGAAGCTCTTATGGTTGAAGTAACTATTCCAAACTGTTACAAACAGGCGATAAGATCCAGAGACGCATCTAAATGGCATGATGCAATGGATAAAGAAATTAACGTAATGAAGGGACGTAAAGTTTCGGATTTAGTTGATCATCCGGATAATATAAAAATTTTAGAAAACCGTTGGGTTTATACCATTAAATATGATGAAAATAATAAAATTGTTAGATACAAGGCCCGCTTAGTTGCACGAGGTAACACACAATTACGAAGTGAGTCATTTGACGAGGTATTTCAAGAATACAAATTAGAACTTTCAAAAGTTAAATCATTAAAGCTAAGATGTTATTCAGACTCAGATTTTGCTACAAATAGAGATGATCGAGTGTCAATGGGAGGGTTCATAACTTTTATAGACGAAACTCCAATTTCATCGCGAACTTTCAAGCAAAATCCGTTAGTCTGTCGACCATGGAAGCTGAGTATGTTAGTTTAACAGAAGCAGCTAAGGAATTCATTTGGCTAAAAGAATGTAATTGATAATAAAAGTTTAAATTTGGAATTAAGTAAAAATGTAATGTTTTGTGATAATCAAGCTGCTATAAGTTTTTCAAAGTCACCGGTAGAAAATTATAGAACAAAACATATCGATGTTCGTTATCATTTTCTAAGGAATTTGATATATGACAAGGTTTTCCAAATTAAATATATAGGTACCAAAAATAATTTGGCGGACATTTTTACCAAACCTTTTTAAAAGAAAATTTGTTAGAATTTTGTAGAAAATTATTTCTTTTTAGAGAATAAGACTTTATTTCTTTAAGATTAAAATATTAGATTGTTTATTACAATAAAGATTGTGAATAAAATGTATTTTTTTTTTGTGTTAAATTGTATAACATGTGATTAAAATTAATTTACTGATTTGTAAAGATAATGGTGCGAGATTGGAAAAAAGGGGGCCGATTGTTAGACATTTAAAAAGTCGGATCCAAATTTTTATGATCTCCTTGTGTTGTTTTTCCAATCCCGTTCCATGATCTCAATGAAAGTAAGCACACCGATTCGAACCCGATCTTTTTGAGTTTCGTGATTTGAGGTTGGCAGCAACTGCCATGCAAATCGAGCTACTTTTTAAACTCGGCTCATGTTAGTTTTTGAAAAGGAAGGAGAAACGGAAATATAAGAAGTGTGTGAGTGGTTTAACTCTTAGAGGGAGAGAACAACTGGTTGGCAATGCAACTGCAGGTTGCATCACCATTTTAGATTAGAAATTAATTTTATAATATTAGAAGACGGTTCGAATCGGATGTCACTGGTGATGTTGCTTTTTGGATTTATTGATTTTATCGCTCCAGTAACGAGCGTAGTGACTTTATGATTGATTATTAAAGGCCAATTTTAAGAAACTGTTTTTCGTCTTCATGCCTCCTCGACACATAAATTTCACTGCTAGCTTTGCAAAATTTAAATTGGTTTACCAATAAGTGTAACAAAAAATAAACAAATACACATGTTATTAAAAGTGAAATATGTTATATATATATATATATATATATATATATATACGAAATACTATAATTCCACAACCCGGGTGATATTACAGACTGTTCTTAATGATTACAAGCCAGTTGTGGAATATTCATACAATATTTTCTAACTGAGGAAGCATTTCTCTTTTGGGACTGTGGAGTGTGAGGATGCTGATTTTTAGCCGAATAAGTTTCTCTTGCGGAATCTTTTGTTTTACTTTGAAGAAATGTAATGCTGGAGTGCATCAATTACTTATTAAAATATATGGAAAGGCCAATCTGAGTAAAAGAAGTTTTTGTGAGAGATTTCAAAAGTTTAAGAGTGTTAAGTTTGACGTCAAAGACAAATGAAGATTTGTGCAAAACACAAGAACTTGCACATACAGGTATAGGACAAAATAATTGGAACACCAGTGAAATAATGAAATTATTTTAATAGAGGAAATACATAAGCCAACATAAAAGACATATTTCATTTGATGTGGGATTCAGAAATAAACTTCTTGAACAATGTTTATCGGAATTTGCCATCATTCCTTGTGCAGGCCGTCTATAGTGTAGGTAGTTTAAGGGGAGGAGGAAACCGAGCATGGACTTTGTTCTGTAAAAAAAACCGCATAAATACTCAATGTTATTGAAATCACACACACACAGCTGACTAGGGACACTACTTTAACCTTTCCACTTTATCAGCATGCTCATATGTGATTATTTTTGAACAAAGTGAAACGTGTGAAAAGCGACGTGTCATCTTTGTACACAGGATGTCTGAACCATAGGGTAAAGTTTTATCCGCGAGAATGCTTCATTAATGGTCCCCTGTGATCATCTTTCTCAAGAAAAACGAGAGGCTCCAATCCATGGAAAAATGGTGCGCTGCTCAACATCACAGAACCTCCTCTATGTTTCACGGTCGGAACAAGGCAGTCAACAGAAAATCCTTCTGCTGGTGTTTTCCAGACAAGCATACGTCCGTAATCTGGAATAATGTAAATGAGGATTCATGCAACCAGATGACTTATTCCTATTGTAGTTGTGTCCAGTTTAGGTGGTTTGCGGCACCCCTCTAATGATTTCATAACATTCCAGGCCGGAAATAAGATATTTGGAATAACTATTCTGCCCTGAATGATCGCAGAAAGCAGCTCCCGTGGAATAATTTTCACGGATGCAGAGATCTGAAGGTGGGTATTCATCTCGAAAGTTATATATATATATATATATATATATATATCTGCTGCAGTGTAGTGTTGCGTTTTCTGGCAATCCTCTTCAACATCCATCTCTCAAGGGGCTTCAACTTCGACTATCGCCCACTCTTGTGCTTCACAGAAGACACATTACCCAGATTTGTGTAGGCCATTATGACCCTTGGAAAAGTGGTTCTTGAAATATCCGCAAGGTTGGCTGTTCTGTACACGGATGCTCCTGTGAGGATAACTCCAATTTTCATTCCTCTTTTCACGTCGGAGACATTATCAAACTTTGCTAAGAGCTGAATTTCTCATTAAACTTTCACACAGTGAAAAATGCTTGACTGATACCTTCCTTTTCACCTCAACTAGGTGCAACACTGTTGTGACATGTGACAGCCTTTTAATGGAGAGTCAAAGGGCGACCCATTTTTAAATGGGTGTACATATTATTTTGCGTTACACCTGCATGATAAGAGTGTCTCATCAAGCAATTTTACATTCTTCAAAATGATTGAGAATGATTCAGAATCAGTGAAATTGGGTTCCAAATAAACTGAAATCGAGAAACATTAAATGTTTATTTTGCGCATGTTAAATGCTGCTTGTCTGACATAAACAAAAGAGATTTTGTACCGAATAGCCGCGGGTTATAATACATGAATCCACTAAGGTAACCCAAGGAAGAGGGAATCAGGCGAACCACATGACGAAGGCTTCAACAGTCGAATATTTAAGGGAAGAAACACATGGTATTTATTTGGTTAGATTTGCTTGCTGGCGAGTATTATGGTTTTTCAAGCTCTGAACTACATCGTTAATGGAACTCACTACCAGGGGCGTAGCTACCACCGTACAGCCGTATCAATGATACGGGGACCACCCAAGACCCAGGTGCCCCGAAATGTTTAACTGCAGTCCACTAACAGGGCTTCCACATCTTAAAAAGGCCACCGAAGGAGGTTTGATACAAGGCTCCCTCAGAGCTAGATACGCCTGTGATCGCTGCTGAACAAAAATGAAAAAATTGAGCCGGTCACTCAAGGAAAAACACATCCTTTATTACTTCAAAAACGACAGAGTTTAGGCGATAGTCAAGACCTACCTAGAAACACTCAAATGGAAAGTTTACTTTCCACATTTCTCTGCCGTGTTCACTACATATTCTCCTTTTCAATTATTCCTTGTTCAAATCGTTAGCACTTGAATTGCCTCAGCAGAATTTCACATCATATAAAAATACTTAAAAATAGGTTGATTTGACGATGAAGTGTACTCCCAATATAGTATCTGTATGGTACGAGAAAATAGTAGCTAACGGTGGACAACAATTTGAATAAAACATAATGTGCAATTCATTCATATAAGAGCTCCATTTTTGCAAAAAACTTATTTATGTATCAATATTTGCTAAAAACTATAAACTGTTTCATTGCAAACGTATTCACTTCCTTTTAGCAAAACTGAAATTTCAAATAGTACACTAGCAGTATTTTAATAGATATATATGTTTGTATAGTCTTTTGCTTATCAATATAAAACATAAAATATGGCTATTTGAAAAAAATTGCATTTTGAAGAAAAATATCTTCTATTTTGTATTATATATTTATGAATAGAGTTTTTTAGTTTACAATAAATATTTATTTGAGACTGTAAGACCACTTCTCAATTTTTAACCCTTACAATTTTATAACCAACATTATTCTAAGGATTATTTATGAGTAATTGTTGTTATATGCCATTCTCGGGTTAAGCAAAATGAAGTGACTAGAATACATTCAATCGGGACTTCACATTAGAGTTAGAGAACCAAGTCTGGACTTTAGGCAAGAGAATGAAGTTTCAAAGCTAGAGAAGTCAATGAAATAAATGTACTCGTTATAAATGGTAGATTAAAAATAATTAGTAGCAGCGTATATCCAGTTATATATATATATATATATATATATATATATATATATATATATATATATATATATATATATATATACATATAAAGAAATATGTATTATATATCAAAAATAAGAAATAATAGATAAAGAACATAACAAGAAATAGCATAATAAAAATATAAAACCTGAACATGAAGAACAAAATTATAGAGAAATAAAAAAAGAAACAACAAAAAAGAGGAACCTAGCGAGTCAGAAAGCAATTTCGGACTTAGGACCGAATAAGTGGGCTTAAACTAGTTTGAAGGCGCCAACCTTCCCACTTTGCAACTCGGTAGGAAAACCAAATAAAATAAAATAAACAAAACTTCAGAGTTTCGATAACTCAGAGAGTATGAAAAAACCACTCATTACTATTATGTATCAAACTCTCCCAAACTCTTAATGCAGAAAAATCACAAAATAATTACGTAAGAAAAGTAGAAAAATGATAAAACAATTACATAAGAAAAGTATCTTTCAAGAAGTAATTTAACAAAATTTCTTTACTCACAGAGCTTTTACGAGGAGAATCAAGCGTCTTGACATTAATGAAAATCGATTATTCACCAAGTTAAAAAATTCGAAAATGCATAAACACATCTTTTGAGCTGACTTCTATACCAGCCAGCAAAGACACGTATAAAAAAAGACGACAATCAAATACGGTAGAATTTGAATTGGTTGATTGTCAAAAATGTAAATTTGCTAGGCTCTAATTTGGTTGGTTGTCAACAATGTGTAAGATGTTCAAGATGTGTGTGGAAAAAATGTAAACTGTGATAAGAGTGTTATGATATAATCTTCACAGCAAGACGACTAACATGCTGACTTTTAAATCCTATTGTTGTGTGGTGGTTTTGGAATTCGAAGTAGCAAGACGGTTAATGTATTTGTGATGAATATAAGTTCTTAAGAAATTAAAAGGGTATTCATGATCTAAACAACATTGAAAAAATTGTTTTATATTATTGTATTTATCTATTTTGTGGGTAGTTAAGTTATCATTTCTAAATAAAATTCAAAATGATATTTCTGTAAATTGATATATGCAAATTACTATTCCATACGGGAATTTTAATTATATGGAACTTAAACGAATCTCTTTTGTGTCAAAAATGTTACTGACTACAATATTGTTAATAAGATGCAAGTCTAAATCCAAGAATTCCACCATATTAGAGTTGAAGTTAGTTTTAAGGAGCTTGAGATAATCAGGGTAGAACGTAATATTTGGTTTGTATTCAATATTTTTACCAAAAATTATTATATCATCTATATAACGATAAATTAAGTAAGAATCATTTACAACATGATCTAATTCAAAAAAATGTAAATATAGGTTCGCTAAACAATTACTAGCTGGACCACCCTGACGTAATCCTTTGATCTGTTTATAAAGATTCTGATCAAATGTAATGAAATTTTCTTTTAATACGAGGTTAACAAGAATATCAAATTTTTCTTTTTTCATTGAAGTATATAATTCATATTTATCATAAATTAACTGTAGAACCTTAATCATATCGTCAGTATCTATAGAATTAAAAAGGTCACCGAATTCAAAACCATGCATAGAACAAATCATCATATCCTTAGTAACTCTAGCAATCTCTAAGCTATTTTTAATAATTGCCGTGTTTTGTAAATTATCAATTAGATTTTGAAGAAGAGATTGTAAGATCTTCCCAGACCTCGTGATATATGTATTGTATCCATTAGTGATACTACGGAATTTTATAGGGCTTTTATGAAATTTTGGTGTTAAGAAAATACTTGGATATTTAATATTATTTAGATGAATATTCAGTCTTTTGTTCAAAGCTAAAGGACGATTATCATCTTCTCTATTAATGTGAATTGATTTTTGAAAGGAGTTATTATTTAAAATGTGGTTACATAATAATTTACTGTAAAAGTATTTACAAATTATGGCATAATTAGCAGAGACCTTATCAACATATGTAATCACGAAGTCATTTTGGATATTTTCTATTGATGATTTAAGATCTTTATACATAATTTCATTTTCAACAGTGAAATCTAATTCCCGAATTTCTGTTGCTACATAAGATCTAAATTGATTGAATGCTTCAATCGGCATTCCGTATTTAATTGCATTTTTAAGGTAAATTTATCTAAATCTTTTATGATTTGTTTCATAACGTTAGATTTATTTTTTGTGATCATCAGTCTAAAACCGGTACCTTTTTCCATAAAATTTCTTAACAAATCATCTTTCACGATGCTAAGGTCTCCTGTGACAACGTGCTGATGATGATCATCAATATAGTCTCGATATAGATTGCATTTGCATATATATTATTGTATATATATATATATATATATATATATATATATATACTTCCTTTTTAATCAATATCAAATTAAGTGAGAATCATTTATTGATGGATGTCACCTGTTTGGGAGATAAAATCAATTGAGACGCTACAAGTAAACATCTACCTTTGTTGAAGAGGACATCCGCACAAAATCAATACGAGCATTGTTCTGTAAGCACAACTATTATTAGAACGATGATTCGTGGGGGATATTGCTTCGTTTTCCAGATAATGGGTCACTTATACTTAACGGGAAAGTTAATAACAAAATATATTTATTACATATATGGAAGTAATAAATACATGCTTGACTCCCAACTATACACTAACGTAAAGTGAGGTTGAGTTTTATTAGTATTCTTTTTATTACTTGCTTTATTACGGAATTATTTTCGAAAATTATATTACATAACCCTTTTCCTTCATTTCTTGTTTTATTTGACGAGAAAACGGAGTATACGGGTTTTGTCTACTTTAAACGACAAAAATTTTACAGTTTGAACTAATATCTCATTACAAACCAATTAGAATTGAATAACATATTTTAAATCCCTGGTAAGTCACGAGGATACTTTCCTGCTTTAGAATTTACGCGTTCCAAAGAGAAAGTTTTGAGACACAAATTCCTTTAACATGATGAAGAGCCTACTATTTTACATGGTAATGTTTTTAGTGTAGTGAAGACTTAAAACTTTATTTGTACGCCATGGATGAAAAGACTCAAGAACATTTCCACTCAGCTGCAACGACCAAACATTTCACCCATCTCTTGATGAATAAGGTGTTTTAGTTCACAGTTTATCTACACAATTCCGGTTGAAGCTTTGCTCATGAAATGTCAGACGATTAATAGATAAGTTTAAAAGCTGTAAAATATTTCCTTAATCAACATTACTCAATTAGAAACATTCCTCATAAAATTGTATTTAACTACTTAACTGGCTTGCAAGTACACCGTACGGGCTATCAAAAGATAGCCACAGCTAGTTCGTCCGTACCAGGACCGTTTATAACCTTCCCGGCACCATAGGCGCTTCAAATTGTTAAGCCTTCCCCACTATTTCCAGAGCACCCACCACCATCAGTTCTTACCTTGCCTGTTTTGCTCTGGGACGGATTTCCTTTCCTTAAGTAAAAATATAGGAAACTATCTTACTCTTTTTTTCTTTCTTTGGTTTTGTTCTCTGGAGAGTCTTTTCAATATCCACCACCTATGGAGCCACGTGTGTCTCATACTGACAACCGGCCACCACAAGGAAAGGATAGTGGCATGGTTTAGCCATTCTTGCTCATTTCTTACCTTACCTTACGGTATCACAGACCACCACCCATCCTTTTGTAATTAAGTACAGTAAATAAATGACATCGTTTGCAATTACAGTACTAAATATACGTTATTATATGAACTGTTTTCATATTGCTAAAACCCATCTTTTCCATTGCTTATCACTTTACTATTTTTTACCATTCGACATCCTTATTCTTCAATAAGTCACTGCGATTGTCATAGTACATGTACAGCAAAGACTTTCTTCGAGCTTTGGTCATTGCAAAATTGTTAATGATATCATTGTAATCAATTTCAACTTCAATATCATTCAGAGTGCACAGTAACATCCAACTGTTAAGCTTTTCTTTTTCCATGGTACATCTCATGGCAGTCTTAAGGCAGCCGTTCTCGAACTGTGGGGCGAGCTCTACGATAGAGGCGGAGCATATTTAGAAGTCTAAAACAAAAGTTTATTTTAAAAAATTATTAATTTACTGAATGTAGATGCTGGCAAAATAAAGAATAAATACACATTTATACCGATATAATACACTTATAAAATCATCAGTACTATTCAATGTATTTTATAATTAAATCACCAATGATCCAATCAGCTTGTCATACATAAAATTATGTACAAAAAATAACACTTATCTTGATAATTTGTACGGTTTATAATTAATTCCTTAACTGCCAATCAAAAGTTGCGCCGATTAAATTTACGCGCCCCAATGCCCCTGTTTTCTATGCAGGGGGGAAGAGAAGAGGAATAAAAAGGTGAATCATTTGTGAAATAAGTAAATCCTTCGTAAATACACTGCTGGACAATTGCTAAGGATGGATAACACTATCATCCATAGCAACCACAAAATGAAAGGAAGCAAAATGTGGAAAATTAGAATAAGTGCGGGATATTAGTAAAAAGAAGTATGAGTATGCAAATTTTTTCCCCACGTCTGTTCATCACGTGATAGCGTTCATAAGATCTTTAAAGGTTTTGACGCGTGTGGACAGTTGTTGTTTCAAGTCAAAGGTTTACAGAAAAGATTTAATAGACGAACTTAAAATGTTTGGCATGTCTTCCCGACATCACATAGATGATTTTATGCGTGGCCGAATTATTGGAAAGATCGAAGAAGGGCGAAAAATAACAGATGTTGCCAGGGAGTTCGACATAGCTCACAGAGTTATTTCACGGCTGTGGAAGTCATTTAAAACTACTGGAATGTGTAGTAGACGGCACGGGGGAGGTCGTGTTAGAAGTACGACGCCTGCAGAAGACAGATATATCGTCCTATCAGCAAAAAGAAACAGGCGCACCACAGCTCAGCAAGGTGGCAAATCAGTTTCTTGCTGCCTCAGGAAAGCAGATCTCCAGAAAAACTGTTGCCAGACGTTTGAAGGTAGGAGGACTACACGCACGCAGACCTGTTGTGTGTGTCCCATTGACCAGACAACAACGTACTGCCCGTTTGCAATTGTGTCGTGAGTATCACAATTGGACTGAACAGGACTGGGCATGCGTACTATTCTCAAATGAGAGTAGGTTCAGTCTGTCATCGGATTGTAGACGCCAACTGATCTGGCGCGAGAGTGGTACTGCTTATCGTCCAGAAAATATCCAGGAAAAGGACCGATATCCGACATGCAGTAACATGGTGTGGGCCGGCATCGTGATCAAAGGCCGCACGCGCCTACATGTGGTAGCGAATGGGACTATGAGGGGCCTACGATACATTGATGAAGTTCTTCCTCTTGTTCGTCTTTTCCGTGGTGCTATCGGTGATAAATTTGTTTTTATTGACAACGCAACATGTCATCGAGCAATCGCTGTTCAGGATTGTCTAGACGGCGAGGGTATTCAACGTCTCGTAAGGCCAGCGCGTTCTCCAGATCTAAACCCCATTGAAAATGTGCCGGATGCTTTGGGGAGGCAAGTTTCTGGTCGAAACTATCCTCCGACAAACAAGAACACCCTCATCCATGCACTCACAGAGGAATGGGATAAATTGCCTCAACAGCTGCTGGATAATGTTGTGCAAAGTATGGTACGACGTGTGGAATGTTACCTCACACTCCACGGTGGACATATCCCGTACTGATACCTTTCTTTAAGGTGCCTGCTGACTTTTAGATGCATTGTTCCATTTCTCCGTACGCAGATCAAATGAACATTTTTTTTCTTTCTGATGTTTCACAGCTTTTGTACTTTCCAGAACAATAAATATTCTTTATTCTAATGTCGGAACAGTGTAGAAACTATATTTTATCCTACTAGGCCTCATGTCTCGCTTAATGTTATGCTACATAGCAATTTGTGATCCGTCCTTAGCAATTGTCCAGTAGTGTATTATGTCATGATCCTTTTATTGCCTTTCGAAGGCTTCGGTATAATTGTATGGATATCAGTGCACAACAAAGATCGCACTTCGGAAAGACGTATATATGCGTCAGAGATAATTAATCCTTTGAACGAAGGATACGTGTTTACATACACCTGTGGCATTTAAGAGGTTAAAGTCGTATTGATGCTTTAACATCAAAGTATAGTATTATAGAATTAAAAATATTACTCTTGTATAGAAGGGGGGGGGGTAGGGTACGTGATGAAAATGATTATTGAATATTTGGTTGCAAATATTGAAACTCTTTGAGAAGCATTACCTTAAGGGCAGAAAATCTTCTCTCTACTATACTGTTAGTCACACGAAGATTCAAGTAAATTTTGAATGCGACATCTAAATTTGGGAAGGTATTTATTTGCCAACTTGTTTTTCTTCGATGTCGGGAGAAATTCGTATGCTATTTTTTTCTCTAACTTTACATATATTTTTAAACGTTGACACTATTGCACAAACTGTCCCTTATAGATGCCTTTGGGATAGATTAGAGCCCAGTATTTCATCTATTTTGTCATATCTTTTTGCTCTTTTTCATGAAGATTTCTAAATATCTAGAATCTGCTGTTGAGAGTTTTATGGCGGTAGAAAGTGTTCGTTAGAAAACACCCATTCGAATATCTTAGAACTTCTTCCCAAAAAAGAACATGATGCAGAATAAATTTGGAATTGTAGGAAATTTTCTATACGAATTCAAACGAAAGCAAGGAGAATCATCAACGGTCTGCAGAATGTGAGTAGTTTTTTAGATTCCACTAATGATGACTCTTTTGCAATGAATTCTGTTCGAAATATTGTCATTGATAAAAATAAGTTAGAATTACGAAAATTCGATGGTGATATTAAGGAATAACTTTGTTTTTGGAGCCAATTTGAAAAAAAAATACATCTTGATTCTAGTTTTGAAGATTCAGATAAATTCCAATATTTATTACAATCTCCCGTTGAAGGGTCTCGTGCTAGAGGAGTAATTGGTAGTTTTCCGCCAGCTAGCAATAACTATTTAAAAGCATTTGATTGTTTGAAAACTCGTTTTGTTCGCCATGATTTACAAGTAGATGTATATATTAAATAATTTTTAAAATTAGTTCTGAGAAATGAAATTTTAACTCGAATAATTTGTGTACTCTATGTGATAATTTAGAACAACAAATTACTGCACTTGAAAGGCTTGGTGTTACAACTGACAAACGTGCATGTCTACTTTATCCTTTAGTGAAGTCTTGCATGCCAGAGGATTTGCTTAGAGCTTTTCAGCGAGGTTTGAATTTTTATTCTGGCGATGATTCCAAAATGAGACTAGATGCTTTATTAAAATTTTTGAACACTGAAGTTGAATCGGAAGAGCGGATTAATTTAGCTATGACCGGTTTAAATTTGACGGATGCAACATCATGTAAAAGAGAAAGCCAATTAAAGAAAGACAAAATCTTTACATCGGTTAGTTTGTTAACCTCTTCAGTTGGTGCAGAGAAACTTTGTGCTTTCTGTAGTAGACAGCATGAACCGACTAATTGCTTTAAAGCTCAAAAAGTGTCTTACAGGGAAAACAAGAAGCAGGAACGAGATATTAAGCTTGGAAAAGTTGTGTTAATTGAAAGTGAGATAATGTAAAATGTAATGACTGGCCTTTAGGTGTTGTTATTAAATTATTACCCGGAAAAGATGGTTTTAACAGATTAGTGTGTCTGAGAACAGCAAAAGGAGAACTTCTACCACCAGTCCAAGGAATCTTCCCACTTGAAATTTCCAAAAAAACTTTCAGAGATGACGTTTTGAAAACTAAATGTGGGAGAACTGTTAAAAAACCACAAAAAGCTGGACTTGTAAACAAATTTAATTTTTTGAACTTTAGATGTAACTTTCAGAAGAAATATCATATATTTTTTGTGTCTTAGTAAGTATACTAGAAATGTTTATTGTATGTGTTATTCTTTGAAATTTTTAAATGTTTCGTTAGTTAAGTTGTCTTTCAACAACTTAAGGTGGGATGATGTCCTGTCTTCAGAATTTATTTTTTGGATTAATTCATGGCACCTACACTTGTGCGCAATTCACTGTAACCTAAAGTAAATATTAAGTAAAAGTTTTGTTTCTGTATTTTGACAACAGTTAGTATTGTATTTTTTGTGTGGAATAAAATGTTTTATTTTTGTATGGCTGGGTATTTAATCACTCTTAGAATCCAGCATTATTTTTAATGTTTTGATTTTTTAAAAGTTATTTTGCCTTATTCAACTGTAGAACCAGATACGCTGCTAGCGTAACAGAATTGTTTATTTGAAAAAGGATAACGTAATAAACTACTGAAAAAATAGTATCATGAACCTCTAGCCATAATTTTGGTGATTTTAATATTGATTTCGATAAGGATAGGATGAAAGATTGAGATAAGTGCAAATTTTAAAATCAGAGCTTAATTTGGATTCGTTTTCAGGTTGAGCAATGGGGACGATTAGGTATGGTTCAACCATCGATATGCGATATTTTACGATTCGTAAATCACGTATCTATTGACATTCGCATATAATACTTTAGTTTCCAAAAGTATCTTGTCACAGTGATTAATAACGGAGAGAGCATTAATGTAATTAATATTGAAAGTGATACAAAAGTGAAGTAAATCAACCTTTTTAACAATTTATTCCTATACTATGAGTAACATATGTTTATGTAGCATAATTGATGCACATTATTTTATCTATACATTATTTTACCGAATCAATATGAAAAATGTAAAGAGAATAAATAAAATGCATATATCTTTCAATATTATATGAGATGCATTTATTTACCTTGTTTTCCTACTATATAATATAAGACAATCGTACTAAAGGAGTAAACTCCTGCCGTGCGTCTCGGAGCCGACACATAGAGTTTTTTTAAAGTTATATATTACTTATTGTTATACAAATTACTTTATTATTGTTTTTGAATTGGCGCGTTTCCCGGAGGACAGAACTCGCAACATTTACAACCGTAAGCACGTAACATACCGCTAGATCAAAATGATCCCTTCAGTTCGGATTCTGTTACAGGTTTACGTAGATTTTACCGCTACACACTCCTCCATCAGTTAGTCGATCGATAGGCGAATGAAAGATACAATTGTTATGTCGAACGTGGTGCGTGAGCAGTTGTTTCTGTAATTGGAGAAGTTGCATCGCGTGAATTGGACGACTTTACTGCGTCGAGTGAGTCTGGCGAGTTTTTTTATTGCTCTTTTTATGGGTAGATGGCGCCACGACAGATCAGAAGGTCGCCTTTTCTAAATTCAGCCAGGCTCACCATTGAAGTGGCGCCTTTATCTGAAGGACAGAACCGGTAAGCTTCGGTTCCGTAAGCACCTAACATACCAATAGATCAAAATGATCCCTTCAGGCAGGAGGTTGTTACTGGTTTATGTAGATGATACCGCTGCATTATTAATCTAATAAATGATATTAATATTGTATTGGTTAATATTTACGCCGATAATTTTAATTCGATGTCTTCTCAAACTTGTTGTGTTGTGGCTAAGGCCACCTGTCTGACGTAGTCAGAACGAGGCCCACGAAATTCATCGTGGCAAGGGGCTAGAAGTACGCCTGTCGTTGTCCTTAGCATTGAGTACCATACAAGTGAGAGTATGAATTAGCTCGGCGAAATTCCCCGAAGGGATGATAGATGGTGATACCACCTATGTCCACCTCCTCAATTTTGTCATGGGACTGGATGAGAGGAAATTCTCCCAGGTCCCCCTGCACTCGTGATTCAGCCCACAAGCTTCTCAAACTTAAACATTTCCACAGTATCTGTTCTCGTTTGCCGTTAGCTTGCATCTTTGTTCCAACTTTTTAGTAGAATACGTCATGGAATATTTGTAAGCTTGATTTTGAGTTTCATTCTTCCGGTGTGGATACTACTTTTAAAGGTGAATTTCTTGTCCTTGTGATTTAAATCTTTATAGATATTAACGATGACCACCAAAGGCGTTACAATTTTTGCAAATGTGAATAAATGTATAATGAAATATGCTCTGAATATTATGAAAGGGCTTTTGCTGTGTTGTCTGCGTTAAGAAAGAAAGCTGTGTTATAGAATGGCGCACAAAGACGGTTCAATTGGATCGTTGTATGCATGTTCGAAATATGGGAAAAGCATAAAAATGAGAAAAAAGAAAGGTAAGAATGCAGTAAATGATCATTTTGAAAAATAGTGTATTTTATAATTCTTCATTTTTAATAAATTATTTTTAACTATAATTTAAGTGTTTTAAATTGGCTACGAATTTCAACTTTAAAGATATTTGAATGCTTTTTTTGTGATTTTTTCACTTTTTTGCCATCTTGAGTTTCACCTTCTTGCATTACGACTTCTGAAGGGGTTGCTAATTCTAACAACAACACTCGAGAGCGCTCCAATTTGCGATTTTTCAAAATCACGACAACCAGTGGAGAATTCCACAATTTCCCCTTAAATTCTGTTAAGTTTAAAATGAAAAAAAAAATAATTGTAATGCAGTCACTGAAAAAATACATAACGATTTTCACATTGAAATTAATGCACCAATATGAACTCATTGCAACGCATGCACGCTATTGAGTATTGTTTTTCATTCCATGTACCAAATTATTGCGGGGTAGCTGAATTTCATGAAAATAAAAAAAAAAAAACGTTTATTATTGATTCATAAATAAAAATATATCCATGTAAAAGAATTTGATAGGTATATATTTTTATTTATTTTTTAATTTGTTCTTGTTCACCGCGCTTTGAGTGAAGCTTTTTTTCATAATGAATCACTTGGATATCTGATTAAGGGCGTTTTTCATCATCGCAAATGTTTTAATTTCTATGACATCTATGAATATATAAATTAAATTCCTATGAACTACTAGTTCGCAATTTCATGAAAATACACTCCCATAGTTTTGTTTTCAGTAAAAATCCATTTTAACCTCTTATCTACTGACGGTAGTTATACGTACCACTCACTTTAAAATTACATAGAATAACAATTTTACAAATACTCCTACGATACTTAGCAGGAATATTCCTTTAAGTTCACTCTTTCAAAATATATGTTTCAGCAGGGGTTCTATGATGAGCATTTTAGTGGTGAAGGTGAATAGTTTTCTCTCAGAAAGTGCGTTTTCAGCTGTTTGCGAAGATTGTCCTTTTTGTTCCGAAAAAATAGGTGTCTTTTTTTGATATGTTAATGAAAACCTTAGAAAACGATCTGACTTTTTATTTTAAGTGAACAGTGCGTATAATTAATTTTACAGTGGAATATCTTTAATTAATTAAATGGCTCTAACGGATTAAATTTCCCAATGTTGAGTATTTTGTTTATGTATATTCGGTAACTTTTCAATAAAGTGATTCAAAAAAAATATTGCCTGAAAGAAACTGGAGTAAATCATAATGCTATAGATAAAGGTTTAACTCCTATCTGTCATTAAACTATATTTAAGACTTGTAGGCGATTGAATACTTCCGAATGCAATCAAACAAAGTGGTGAAATAATGAACCGTGTCAGAAGGCGGACTCAGGATGGAGATGTTAATTCGATTTTGCTTCAGTAAGTTTATTCCCTTTAGATAGATAACTGAATGAATTGTATTTAAACCAAAAAACAAAACCTGAAAACATTGTGAATTAAATCAGCAGACATTAAGATTAAAAGCATCGAGAATTTTTCATTTTTATGTTAAGTGGGAAGAAAACGTCTGGAGTTATCTTTATTCATTCTTTGTGAATTCATTTAATTTATTTTTTAAAAAAAGTTAATTTTATATTTTTACTACATTAATTAATGTAAGCTGTTACTGAATATTTTTTTTGCTTAAGGGTTTTTGTTTAAAGAAAGATGTGTTTTTTTGTTAACAATGCTGCTACTTTTATTTCAGCTCGTTATCAATTAAAGAGATCTAATTTTTTCAATTTTTTTTATCCAGAAACTGCTTTTCTAGGAGAATTTTTCTACAATATTCCGAAAGCCTTCATACCAATGGCGACATTATGCATATACTGTGAATACATCCTATGAAATCCATAAATTATATATATATATATATATATATATATATATATATATATATATATATATATATATATATATATATATATATATACAGGGTGGGCAAAAAGTCCGTAAAAATTTTAACAATTCATAAAATCCGGAGAAATGAACGAGAAAAAAAACTGTTTGCAGGATCAGCATTAGTATGTCACGGGATTTTTTTTAAGCTAGAAAAAAATAATTTGAAAATCATCCGGTAGGTGGCGCTGATGTACGAAATCAAAGAAACAATGCATAAATAATGAAAAGAAAACTTTCACAGCTTTATTACACCAGAATATGTTCCACATGACCACCACCACAGGGGAGAAGACATTCCAGACGAGGGACAAATCCAGCAACGGCAGAGTGCAACATGTCCTGATGTATGGAGGATACTTCTCTGCGGATCGTATCTTTCAGTTCCGACAGACTTGATGGACCAGATAGATACACGCGAGATTTCAAATATCCCCACAACCAGAAGTCTGCCGGTGTTAAATCTGGAGACCGAGGAGCCATGGGTACCTGCAGCATCTGCTAACGATTCTGTCTTCCCCGAACGTCTGTATCAGGAATGCCTTAACCGGGTTAGCAGTGTGACTGGTTGCTCCATCCTGCATGAACGTGACATTCGAAATCTGACCTCGTTGAATTAAACATGGCACGACAGTCTCCCGCAGAAGCGTTAGATAACGCTGAGCATTTACCGTTTCCGTTATCCATCCATTTACTGGGCACTGCGTTTCAAAGAAGGGTCCTATGATAAATGAACCCGTGAAACCACACCATGCTGTCACTTTTGGGGAATGCAATGGCTTCTGTGTGTACTCACGTGGATTAGAGGTCGCCCAAATGCGACAGTTATGTTTGTTAACGTCACCATGAAGCGAGAAATGAGCTCTATCAGTCCACAAAATGTTAAAAACCCAGGTGGGATCCTGTTCCATTTTAGAGAAGGCCCACTTCGCAAATGCTTCCCTCTGTGCGGTATCTGCTGGCAAAAGTTCATGGCACGATTGCAATTTGTACGGGTACAGCTGGAGGATTCGACGAAGAATATTGTGGACAGATGATGGTGGTAAGCCCAATCGTCTGGCAGCTTCACGAGCACTGCTGGTCCCTGAAGCTGCTTCGGACGCAATCGCTTCCATTTCGACAGCAATGCAGGGTGCACGTTCTTCTTTCAAGCATGGTCGTCCGGCTCGTGCTCGATCTTCCAACTTTCCAGTTTCCTCAAAACGTTTAACAAGCTCTAAGAGACCTGCAGATGTTAAAGGGCCTTTTCCACTCTTCACATTTTTCTGAACTCGGAATTTACGCAAGGCAATGGTCGCTGATTCCTCGTTCATGTAAAATAACTTCACCAACAAAGCTTTATCCGGCGCACTGAGCATCCTTGTTCACATTCACTGTTTGTAATGGTGAAATGAATGTGGATTCATTGAGAGCAAAGGTTTTTATAGCCGTCTGATTTGCATATTTCCACCACAGACGCTTGTAACAGCGCCACCTACCAGATGATTTTCGAATTTTTTTTTCCAGCTTAAAAAAAGTCCCGTGACATACTAATGCTGATCCTGCAAACAGGGTTTTTTTTTTCGTTCATTTCTCCGGATTTTATGAATTTTTAAAGTTTTTACGGACTTTTTGCCCACCCGGTATATATATATATATATATATATATATATATATATATATATATATATATATATATATATATATATATATATATATATATATTAATGTTTCTTAAAATACTCATGCCTTACGTTTGTATAAAATTATGTTATCATTTGTTTTGGTGAATTATTTTTATTTAAATGAGGAGTTTATTGGATTGGATTTATTGTAACTTTATTGAAACACGTGGTAACACAAGAAAAATATTTACTTAACACTATTTGTTAATACTAAAAATAAGTTTTCTAAAACAGAAAATTAACAATCGTTTTACTTCAATTTGTATTTCATTCATTCATTTGCTTATTTCAGTGCGTTCAGTAAAGTAGAAAATGAATGAAAATGGAGACAGATTGACTGATTGTAATTTTATTGATTGATATGTAATATTGTTTTTAAAAAATAAAAATTTGTGGAACCTTACTTTTTTAAAAATTTTATTTTCATTATAATAATACAACGTTCGCATTCTGCATGCGTTTTTTTATCAGATTTATAATAGTTTAGTTACATATACTTCATAACTCTGAATTTACTTATTTTTGGAAATTTTAAATATGGCTTTAAAAAGTCAAATTTAATAGCCCCAGCATCAATAATCTATTGTTGCACAATGACCGGAGATTCGAATACACAGGTGAAAAAAGTGAAAGCGATGATTTTTTTTAACGTAACTTAGTAAGCATTCATTTGGATTGATTGATTCCTTGTGTTAATGGGGAATTTGGAATCATCACAAGGGTAATTAAAGAAGGACTTCGTACATTTGATTTGTGAGTAAGTGAAGAAGATCAAAGTTGTCGAAAAATTGGCTCATTTCGGTGAACGGATATTCAGAATAAAGACACCGTATTTGTAAATATAGGATAAAGCCCTTGGGCTAAAGAAAAATATGCATAGAACCAATACATTGTAAAATGAAGCAAAATTGTTGTAGTTGTAAAGTTATTTGTTAACACAAGTAATATAAAATCAATTTGAATTCAATTTCTACTTTGAATGGATGAATAGAAAGTATTTTATTAACAACTGTAAACTGGAATATGATATATATATATATATATATATATATATATAAAGAGGGAACGAATACTAGAGGAATTGAAAAAACGCATGTTTTGTCTGCATTGTTGTTACAATGCACATCCGGTTTGGCTGAAAAACACGTTTTCCGAGCCAACTTTTGTCTTTGTTTAAACACTTACATTGTTACAATAATAGGGACAAATCTAAGCTGACGTGAAAAACCGGTAATTAATTTGATTAATTAATTAATTAATTTTTATAAAAACTGCATCAAGTGTCATTCACTGCAAGTTAAAAAATTGTTTAAACTTGATTGGATTTATAGAATTATTTTATTAACGAGAGAGAGAGAGAGAGATTGAAAATACACGAGCTCTCTCGTATAAAAAGATACTTTAAAAATTATCTATTAAATAATGTTTGTAACATGCTGTCATGTTGACTGTGCTTTAAGGTATCCTACTGCGTTCGGAATCGGGATTTTCAAAAGCGCATAAATGGGTAATTTTCATGATTTTTAGTGTCACTTAGATTAGAATATATGCATAAAATTCTTTTAAGGGCATTTTGACAAAAAAAAAATTTTAAATACAATATTTTGGTAAACAATTAACTTAGAATAATCTTTTGTTCTAAATGTTCTCCTTTTGTGAAAATTGCTTCTATTGGAATAATATTTTGCCTGTATGTAGCTCAGAGCTCTGTTCAGATGCTCAACTAGAATTTTTGAAATATATAACTTAGAAGTGGGTTTAAACATATTTTACGACAACAGAGGGGATTAGTTGTAAGAAAAAAAAAGCGAATAATTATTTCAATTGGTGGTAACTCTGAAAATAATGTAAATTTTTCAAAAATTCTATCTGAGCCTCTCTAGAGAGATCTGAGCTATATACAGGCAAAATATTATTATAATAGATTCATTCTTCACGAAAGGAGAACATTTGGAAAAAAGATTATTCTAAGTTATTTTTTGCCAAAATATTATATTTAAATAAATATTTTTGTCAAAATGTCCTTAAAACAATTTTATGCATGTATTCTAATCTGAGTGACACTAAATATCATGAAAATTATCCATTTATGCGCTTTTTTAATGTCACGGTTCCGAACGTAGTCGGCTACCTTAAAATATTCATTGTAGACCAAAAATTCGATGGACTTGAAGCAAGATATCAACGTTTTTAAATAAAAATGATAGAAATTTCTTTAAATATGTTTATAATTGCAAGTCCATAGCATTTTAAAAAGTCAAAAAGTAACCTAAAGAAATTTTTGATTGCGTAAAATCTTTTTTTAAAGATCTTTAAAGCTCTTTTTTCTTCATTTACGTCAAGGGCACATCTTTCGGGGAGGGATGTTTAAAATATCCTTTAGATAATGGCTGAAAATTTTAGATGAATACAGGAAGAAATTATTTAATCATAATCCATTAAAAGAAAGTAGCGAACGTTAGAAACACTTTTACTTTAAACATTTTACAGCGATTCAGTAAATCATTGAAAGTACAGTAATGTATTGATGATTATGGGGCAAATAAATATATACCACAATAAGTAATGTATTTTATTCGCAACTGAAACACGACCCTATAATATTACTTAATTACTTATTTTTTTTGTTTCAATACCTTTGTTTTAGAGTTCACAGTAAAATGTTATGTAGTTTTTTATGTAAGTTTCTTCTCCTTTGTTAAAATAAAAAGAAAACTTATTCATTTTTTGCTAACAAAAATAATATATAAAATTTTTATTTTTTTTCATACTGTTTGTTAGTTATTATGAAAAAAATTTATTATTTTTTCCTTCTATAAAAGTTTGGTATTTAATTGAACTTTCTTGCTTTCGCTAAAGTTATTCCTTACTTTCATCGCCGAGCGGAAGACAAGCTTTCAGAAGGATATTGAAACGGAAGTGTCTTGGGAGTGCAGAAAAAGCGAAGTAAAGAAACTTTGCCCGAGGAGTGGAGGAGCAGCGACATTAGGATGTTCACCTCCAGTTATGGATGGAAGAAATCTAAGTGCGGTGGTCTCATTACAGCCCAGAGCTGTTTGGGAAAGGTTTCGTCACAAAGGTCGAGATGGTGCAATGGTTGGACGTGAGAACGGAGAAAAGAAGAAACTAGATAATGCTAAAAAGTTAGTTTGCTTCTTGTAATAACAATTTCCGATTATTAAACCTTTTTAATTCTTGAGCATTTTTGATATCTTACCCAAACTTTTACGTTCACTAAAGGACTTCTTTTTAAGATATTGAATTGGAATTTTCAGAAAAAGTTTTACTTAGTTCCATCTGTATTATAGACTATAATTTAATCTCTATGTATATATTTATAATTTTATTGCGACAAAATAACATTAGTCTTTTGTGAAAAACTGAGTTCTTAAATAAAAATTGACATAGTTCAAATCTTATAGCTCTAAGCACAGATAATCATGTTATTTATGTTCTGTATAAGTATTATTTGTGAATAAATTTATTGGAGAATTTTCAATACAAGGTTTACCTTAACTGCAATTTTTCGCTGAAACTTCACTCAAAATTCCCAATATATCAATATATCTATGATTATTCTTAATTTATTCAAAATTGTATTTGAATTTCCATATGTGTATATCCCATTTCAAATAAAAAAAAATGTTTATTTATTTGAAAATTTATATATTTCAAATAAATTGCTCAGAAGGTAGTTACATACCTTAAATTCTACAATAGATTCTTCAAATTGAGGCTAATCGTTTAAAACATTTGATTTTTTTAAAAAAAATTCAAACTCTTTGTTTTAAAAAACACACTAGAACAAAAATGAATTTATGCAGGATAAAGTTATCAAGTGTGCAATTTTTAACTTGTAAAGCTAGAAACAACGTTAAATATTTTGTGTGGTATGTTTAAGTATTTTAATAATACAAAAATAAAATCATAAAATTAGCTTATAATAATATAATATAAAACAATATATTTAATGTAATTTATTTTCTGTGAAATTAAATGTTTATTAATATCTCAAGTATATACTAGATACATACAGTTGTGTCCAAAATTAAGATTACTAACAGATAGATGTACAAAATTATGGTTTAATGCATATATTATTTATATATTAATATCTTCTGCATTAAATCAGAAAATTAAACATACAAAAATACAACAAGAGTTTAATGTCAGCTGACATGCAAATGGAAGTGTTATTGCTTGAAACATAAAACCATACCTGTTTAATACTTATGTAATAAAATTAGTGGCCACCTTGTACAGCTATACAAGCTCTTGTGTATCTTGTACTAGTGTCACAACGTGCTCTCGTACTGTTACAGAAGCTATTAGCCATCGATTGTCGATGACATCCTTTCAAAACGGCAAGTTGAAACACCCGAAGATACTTTGGAGCGCATTGCTAACAAGCAATGGCTCTTCCTGTGGCGCCCCACTTATGCTCTATGGAACTCAGATCTAGAAACTTCTCTGTCCACACCTTACAGCTAATAAACTCTTGTTCAAAATAATCATCCATAAAGGTAGATGTGTGGGTTCGGGAGCTATCTCCCATAAAAACAAATTAGTCCCCCACAGCTCGATTTTTTTTTCCTTATAGAGTTATAATGCCATTATACCAACAATAAATGTGTGGAATATTGTACACACATCGAAAATGATCTCTTTTTATACAGGGATTCCAGTGTCACCAAAGAGATCGATTTCTCTGATATTTGCTGGATTAGAGAGTTTCCCATGTTCTATGAAAATGAAGAATTTTCGATGATCGTTTTGTGCACTCAATCACGATTTGTCGCTGTTAAGTACATAGCACACATTTTCGTCTATCCAAGAGTGCTCACGGCTATAAGATAGAGGGGATCTGTTGTGAAACGATATAAGGGGGACACGCACCACTGGCGTCTGGGCGTACAGATTCCCCTCCTTTAGTCGTCTATACTCAGCTTGTCTCGACCAAAGTCAGCAGTAAGATTTTAAGACAGAGACCTAGCAGTATTACTTTTATGGAAACGTACACCCTAAAGTCCCATAGTCATCTTCCGGGCTCCTTGTCCAATAATCCAAGAGATTGTAACTTCAGATTATGACTTTTGGCGTGATCTGCAGACAGGCTTACGGGGCACGTGTACCAAATAAGGAATATTTGATAAAGTATTATAGTTATTAATCATTTTGTATAAAATAATCATATAATGAAATAGTGATTAAAGAAAAATATACAACTTATATATGATTAATTTTTTTCTTAGAACTTAGAGCGATTCTGCTCATGCTTTCGTTGAATTAGAATAAAATTTTTTATCAACAAGTGCATTTGAATTTTGCAACATTTTCGTACTTGATAAAACCCTGCAAATCACCACAGCCAAGTATAGAAAAGGTCGTACATTTAATTTGACTTATTTAATTCTACACTTGCAAAACATTAAAGCCTATATTTTTATTTTAGGCTATCCGATATTTCCATGGCACGAAATTGCGAAAGGAAACTCTCAGTACTCACAAATGGAACTCATTTTCTGATGCTGGGATTACGACGATTGGATGATACCTAAATGCAGAGACTGTGCACTTGCATTGGTAGCAATGGGTTCCAAACCATTTTTTTATTTGAATCCCAGCGCACATATTAGCTTATGTAACGGATGATTGAAGTTTATATAAGTGTACGGCTCTTTATTCGATACAGAAATAAAGGTTGGGAAATTTTAAAATTGTTAAAATGATAAAAAAATTTTGAAATGAATGTTAACAAATGAAGATTTTACCAAAAGCTTAAATTCCTTTAACCTGTAGAGCAGGGATTCGCAACCCCAGTCCGAGGAACTGTACCGATCAGTGGATCAAGTGGTAACGGGACGCCTAAAGAACGTTAAACTATTGCCATTTTATTTAACGCTCCAAGCGGTTAGCACGGAAAATTCAATCATTGTAAAGATACTTCAAAAATACACTGCGCGGGGGGTTTTTTTGCCTTCAAGTAACATTTTCAAAAGCGGATTAGCCGTACTTTTCTGAAATCCTTTTCCACTTTTAAAGGTTTAACATCTTGAAAGATAATTAGGGACGGTAGAAGCAACACAGCAGGACACTGATAGGAAGTTTTATGGCTCGCAGGGAACCCCGTGTTTTGACCCTGGAGCAATCGTAAAAAATCAGGGGAAAATTTCTTTAAACCCCAGGAAGTGTTTGTTTGTTAGCAGGTATTTTAAAAGTTTTGAAAAGTTCCAACGCATAAGTAAAATATGTTACAATTCCCTTTTGGTTTCATATTACTTGGAAACTGTAACAAGTTGGGACGTGTCAGGGCAATCTGCTATTTTATATAGTTAGACAAATTATCTTTTTTAAAGTATATTCTTTCGCTTCATGTTTCTTATCTTAATTAATCAATGCTTTCAGTTTTTGAAACATGATTATTTCATTATAAGATGCCAAAAAAAATTAATAAAACATCAAACACTTTAAAATTTGAAAACTTTTAAACTTTCCAACCACTAAAAATGAATAAAGAAACTTCATCAAATAATTTGAAACATTTTCTTACACTTTGATAAAAATAATTACGAAAAAAAATAATTAAGATCTATTGGTTTTTTTTCTTAGATTTCAAAGCCCAAATGTTCAGAGAAATTTACGTACAGTGCCTAGTTATATATTGTTAAAATACACCGAATTATATTTGAATTTTAAGTGATTGAACTTCAGTTTACATCAAAGACAACCTGAATGAAGATTTTCACACATTTTTTTTATAACTTGAATGTTTGAATAAATGGTAATCAAAACTATACGGAAACATTTACAGTAGACATTTATGCATATAAATAAACATAAAAATCAATTTTAAATTCGAGCTATTCAAAAACATTCGAATTATTCTTCAAAAATATGTATTTATGCAAAATACCCCAACATTTAAGTTTTTTAAAGGCTAACTGAATAAGTAATTAAAATCTGGATATTTTTTGCAATCTCGACCGTATAAAGCTAGAAATTTTATGTTAGAAATTCCATTTGAAATTTCGAAAAAAAAAAAGAATCGTGCAGTTAAAAAATATTTACCATATAAGTTCTAGCAACTCTTTGAGTAAAATATAAATTTCAAATTTTATTATATAGCAGCTTCTTTGGTATTTTTTAGTATGTTTCGAAGATTTCATACAATTCATTTGAAAGCTGCATGCTAAGAGCAAAAAATATACTAAAAAAATCGACGAATTTACAATAAAATTTTACATAGAAGCAAAACTGAGAAGCTAAAGCGTAGGAATGAAAAATTTTGAGTGTATCTGAAGTAGTTTTCGAAAACCTTATTTTAAACTTCAGAAAATTTGTGTGCGTTTTATGTTATACTTAATATTAATTAAATGGTTAAAATAATATGTTAATAATAGTCATGTAATCGTTTGATGACACATTCATATACTAATAAACATTATTATGGTCATTGATGCGAATGTCAAGAATTTTATGAAATTTTAAATTCAGACATTAAGATATTGATGTAGAAAATATAAAACGACCATCTAAAATACATGAAAAATGCAGTCTGCTATAAAATGATCTTGACAAACAAAATCCGGCATTTTCACTTACTATGGCAGAGCCGGCTTAGTCAGGGGCGATCTGGAAAAACAGAGAGATAACCGCGGTTTTGATGGATGCCGCTCTAGCTTTTAAATCTCTCAGGGAAAAAATATATAAATTACAAATGCAAATTTAAGTATTGTAATTTTCCATACATTTTTATAACAACGAATTGTGGAATTGGCTTCCAATACATTGTTGTGTTTGAAAATATCTAAGGTAACCAATCCTACTTTAGATAGATTTGCCCTACTTTTTCGTAACTGTATTTCTTTTAAAATTAATTCGTGCAGCCAAAATACACCTTTTGCACACTTAAAAATTTCTGTAGTCTATAACGGTTAATTTTAAGTTATGCAACTTATGAAATGTTCATAATTAATCATTTCCGTCTAAACAGTTTACATGAAAAAAAAGTTTGGACTCCCTTATTCATTAGGGAATTATATAAGATTCTAACATTAAGTTTATTTTTCACCGAATAGGGTCGAGTGGTAGTGTATCGTCCTTCCACACCACAGGTCTTGGGTTCTATTAACGGGCTAGGCAAGGTCGACTCTGCCTTTCATCCCCGCTACAATGGGTCGATAAATGAGTATCAAGCTTGCTTGGGGTCTTAAACACTGAAGGTCTCTCTTCAGACAGACCACCAAATCGGGACATCAGTTCATGCACTTCAGTGTCCAATGGTCACGTGTATTACGATGGGCACAGTAGTTCCTGGCCCTCATGTATTGTTGTGCTTCTGAGTTTGAGTTTTAAGTTTGAGGATTACCTCACTTTGGGGATATCCCTTAGTTAAACATGTATTTCCACTCTTTTTCAACATCTTTCTTTCAATTACGTTTATTTCAGAAGGAAGTTTGATTTTTCAAATGTATTTGCTTAATAACATGTATGTTCGTGTATTATATTAAAATTATGATCAATCCAAAATTACATGTTTTTTTGCTCCTCTAAAAGCTTTTAGGATTTTAAAACTGATCTTACAATCCATATACGTTTTAAAGTAGTATATTTAAAAATGATAAAGACATTTTTACGACTTTGTGAGCTTTTATGCCTCGTTTATAAATATAAAAAATTGCATTCAGCTACAGTTTTAAAATGTACTGAAATAAGTGGAAAAAAAGAGGATATTTACATATTATGAATATTTTTGACTGCAGTAAGATATATTTATATTTCAGTTTCTTTACAATTTGAATAGAAGTTGTAAACTATTTTTCGAATAGTTTGATATTGAATATAAACCCATAGGCTGTTTAATATTGTAAACTGTTTTACTTTGATACCAGCACACATTAAAATAAGGATTATTTGTAGTTATATGATCAGCGTTAGTGCTATTTAAATTTTAAAAAATAGTCTACACGTGCGAAAACATTATTTCAAAACCACGCACCACATCTCATACTACGTCTTCCATACAGCAGGAAATATTTGTGTATATTCAAAAAATTTAATACAGGATACATTTCAAAATGTTAAAATTGTTTTTAAAATTTGGTATGGATATATTGTGGAACTGTCGGTTAACTTCACTGAACAGAATTGTTTTAAGTGTACTGTTTTGAAAGAAAAAAATAATTAGGGACGACTTTTCTCACAATAGAATTTGTAATGACTGAATTGTGTGAAAATGTAGTTATCGATGGATGACATTTTTCTTTGTAATAAAAGAAACAGAAAGATAAGAAATTAAACTTGATTAGAATATGGTTAGAAGTACTGTCATGCGTATTTGAAGAAGTTTATCCCCATTTAAATTAAAAATTATTGACTGAATAAGTGTTATGTTCATCACAAAGGCCGATGTAGAAAAGAAATTTTTATTTAATACAAGAAGTTCGAAAAGGAGAACACTAAGAATGAAAATTTAGTTTTTTTCCGAAAAAATTCAGTTAACATAGTAATATCATTTATATGATTTTAATTAAAATAAATTAAAAGTATTGAAATATTTTTTGTTATTTTTAATTAAAAATATAATTGAATATAGAAAGTTCGGTTTTATTTCATAAATATAATCATCGTACGTATATCACCGTATGCACCATTTATTGTCTTATTGTTTAAAAAAGAGATAGGGCCTTCGCTCTTTTTTAAAAAAACAGGAAATCGAGCGCGTTTTCTTACTTTCATATTCAAAAATGAATACAGGATGCTTTTTTCTGGTTCAAATCGCAATACCAATATATATATATATATATATATATATATATATATATATATATAATATTAATTTTTAAAAAATGATAGAAAAATAATTTTTTTTTTGAAGAAAATATAATTATTTTTAACTTCTAACACACTATTTAATTCCTTTTTTCCACCCTTCATTTTTAAAAATTTTACTGTGACTAAACATATAGGGGAAACGACGCAGTTGCACTACAACTTTCAAACAAGTTTGCCCAAGGCAACTTGACAGCTAGCTGTAAATGCTTGATCTCTTGTTTCTTACTTTACAAAGGGACCGAACTGAGTCATAAAATTGTCCCCGTTCGACCTGCCAAGTTTTAAAAGGGGAAAGGAAAGAAGTTTGTTGCATTTTTAAAGGGAATGTCAAAATAAGAGTAAACGCTTTCGGAATAACTTTTCAGGAGGTAGCTAACCACTTAGAGGGTTAAAGTACTTCATTTCTCTGGGATTTGTGCAACTTTCCCCGGAAATCACTTTATATTCCACGTTAAATCACTTTAGTTTATTTTTGTGTAGCTATATTTTATTCTGAATTCATATTTAAATGTAACTAAATTAAAATTGTTACATCAAAACAATGTAAAATATGAACAATCAACGTGTCCCACCCGCAGCGGGTCGCGGTAAAATGATCAAACGTTGACCTGTCCGGAGCGATAAAAAGGTTGCGGAGCACTGCTTTAGAGTATTCACCCGTCTTTTCCACGGCGTATCGAGGGCGGTCGAAACGTACCACCCTGGTTCATCCCGAATTTAGCTCGGGCACTTTGAAAATTTTCACTTCTGCAATTGGTCTTTCCAGAACTTTTTGATATGCGCCTGTTATGATTTCGAAAAATTTAAAAGTACCACTCGTCTGGAATTCTCTGCAAAAGGATGCCATCGTTCTGCTGAGCACCCACCTTCACTCTGGCCTGATAGGCACTTTGTTGACTACAATCACCCAACAGTGAAGAATAGTCCCACATGACAGTGTATTATTTGCTGTTGAAGGATGGACAGTAAATATTAGACGGTAAGATAAGAAATTATATTATGCAGTCCAGATTGCGATGTTGGGTTATATGCAGTCAGTGGCGTAACGGAAAATAATTGCCCCCCCCCGCAAGTTCAGATCTTGGGTCCCAAGCCGGGTATATATATATATATATATATATATACACAAAGAATTGCAAAACCATAACATAATGTACCTTTACACATCACATAAAAATATTTAAATATTAAACTTATAACTCAGTGTTTCTCAAACTGTGGGGCATGCCCCCCTGGGGGGCGCGATAACCCTACGAGGGGGGCGCGAGCACATAGAAAATAAAAGATTTAAAAATAATTAATTTACTGGAATGAATTAAAACAAAATACTTTTATTCATAATAAAAAATGCACTTTTACTCTGAAATAATTTATAGGCGCGCGCGCGTGATATTAAGTCAACCAAAATAAAAGCTTCTTCAATACCTAATTAGCTATCTTTGATCCTATAACCAAATAAAAAAACCTTTTATTTAATTTGCTGTAATCCCATGATGAGAGATTTTTTTTTACGCTTTCTGTTTAAACCTAACATACAACACTTTCAGATAAAAAACAGATCCCAGACGTAGAATCGAAAAAATTTAGGAACATAAAAAATTCGTCACTGTCATTATTTTTGAAATACTGCACATTATAGCTGTAATCTGTTTGACCGTCTAAGTTATTGGTACAGTTAGTTATGACCTCTCTCTTATGTGTTTGTTTCTCATTTAGGGAAGTTGTAAGTAATGCATTTCTCTGTTAGGCTTTTTTGCATGCAAAAGAATTTTATGATATTTGGAAAACCACTGACCGTTAATTCTGGCAAAACTGTTTATTTGTTACCAAAGAAGAATTGAAAAGTCTTTGAAAGTAGGCAAGTAAACTTTCTCATAATTAAATTATTCACTGGAATCATGATTTGCATCGTGTACAATAAAATAATTATAAGAAAAAAGGATTCGGGTGACTCAATAATCCCGCTCGACCGTATCGAGTGCGCGCCTGCTCACGGGTTAAAACATGTTGAAGTCTTTTCGCTTAAATATTAAAAATAATACAGTTATTTTTCATCGGAATTTTATATTATTGTTCATTATTTAACATCAAATATAAATGCTAATTCTGTGAGGCTTAAAATTAAAATTCAATTAAAACTAATTATAATTTGAGCAAGCATTTTAAAAAGATCATTTCGCGGGTTTTTCGCGAGACACACTTCTAGCTAATATACAGCACTACACTCAAGAAGTAAATCATTAAAAAAAGCGATTGACGTCTCACATTTTTCTTAGCAAAGTCGGTTATTAATTCATACAATTCAATTTTTCTTGCTTCTTGTTGTTCTATACTTATCAAAGACAAATATGAGAGCCTCTCTTCTGACATTGCACAACGTAGATAATTTTTTTATCAATTTTAATGTAGAAAATGACCTTTCCGTCATTGCAGAAGTAACTGGAAGAGTCAATAAATAAAAATACAATACCTACATCTGGTAAACTTGGCGCAGCCAACCTATTTTGAATCATCAAAAAATTACCTAAATCTTTTATCGAACTTAGCTTAATTAAATCTTCACTAAAAACTGCTTTTAGAGACATAATTTGATTTGGAAATTCACTAGAGAGGTCTAGGTTATATACTTTTTGAAGATTACTGGCTTCATTATGTAAGAGATCATTTGTAGTGCTTACAATATTTTTGGGAGAAAGAAAACTGAATGATTTGCGAATGACATTCATACTCTCAAAGCGATTTTTTAATTGAGTAGTAATAACATCAATATTGCCTTAAAAACAGTCACCACAAACAATTGTTCTCCGTCTTTTAGTTTTTCATCAGCATTGAAATCATCGAAACACTGTCTAACTTTTCTATGTCTCTTTTTTTCAAACTCCGGGGTGATACCACATTTTTTAGCCAAACCACAATAGCGTCTTCCTTTATATTAAAAAAAAAATTGTTACGAGGATTCTCGGTAGATGTTAAGCTAGAACTTAACATGGTCTTTGCGTTTTCCAAATCATTTTTTGGTGATTGTAATTCTTTTGAAGTTAAATTTATGCTTTGTAAAATTTGGCATTGGAAAATTAGCAAAAACAAATTGAAACTTTTCCATACGTTTTTTAATCGCTAAAGCTTCTTGTTTCTCGTCCTGCTTAGTACTGGTTAGTAAAATGTTTGAAAGTACTTTTAAAATCGAAATGTAATTGTAGCGAATTGATATTACAGAGTCAAATCGAAATGACCACCTTGTCGCGCATAATGATTTAATAGTCTGCTGAATGTTCTCGTTTTTCTGCACAATTTTCAGATCACTCCACCTTTTAATGCTGAGCCCAAAAAATGTGTAAATTTTTTGACAAAAGTCATAAAATTCTGTTACATGAGTTACGTTATTACATGCATCGCTTAGAATAAGCTTGAGGTTGCATGTTGAACAGTGAACGTAATTTTCTCATGGTTGTTTGTCCTTAATTAATTTCTGTAACCCCCATAAGCTCCACTCATGTTGGCCGCACCATCATATCCTTATCCTCGACACTTCGCCAAATAAATGTCCAGTGTATTTAGAAAATTTAACACATCACTTTTTCCAAACTTTTTGCAGTCTGATTTGCCGCCTCAATAAAGTCTAAGAACGCTTCGTTAATTCTGATATTATCTGGCTCATTATTATCATTAACATCAGTTGTTACATACCTTATTATAATGCTTAATTGGTATTTTTTTAAATACCCTGTGTCGTGTCCAGAATAATAGAGAAAAAAGAGCATTTCCTTATATTGTTAACAATAGTTTCTTTTATTCTAGAGCCTATAATAGCAATAAGTTCATTTTGAATTTTTGGGCTAAGATATTTTCGAATTCTTTTTACTGACAAATGAACATTGAGAAGATGGTCATATTTAGCTAAGAGGTCTATTATATTCAAAAAAATTTTCCCTTTGAGTCGAATCCCGAGTTTCTTGATGTCCCATAAAAGGAAGATTGCACATCGCTAGAGTCATTGTAACTTCTATGATTATTCGTAAGATTTGGCTAACCTTATTAACTTATTCTTTAAAATTGCATTTCAATAATGAATCCACCGTTTTTTTTGTTTCCATATGTCATATGTGCGACATGCTTGGTTATGAATTATAGAATTTTCATGCTCTTTAATTTTTTTTTTATTCCTTGCCAGTCATTCACACCAGGCCAGTCATTCCTTGACAGGCTTCTTTAAAATACATATTTGTTTTATCAGCTAAAAGCCAGCATACCTGACAATAAGCAACATGAAGTCGTGTTGAACAGCACAGCCATTTTCTTATGATCATTTGTCCTGCCTTCGATATGAAATTATAATAAGATGATGAAAAGCTCCTTCCTTTGGCATCTTTTGGAAATTACCTTCTTGTTGGATTGGGCCTAGTTTTAAAATTTGTTCCCTTAAATCTGCATCTATGGGCGTACATACATAATGCGCAAAATCATGGTATTGCTACTACTAGCACTAGCACAAATTGATTAACTTGCGGATATTAAAAATTATCCAATTTTGCATATTTGCTACAAATATTATACTCCTTTTCCTTTCGAATTTTTCGTTTTTGAGAACCACTCAAAGTTTTTTTAACCCCACTAATTTTAAGGCCGCGTTTCTTCTTGTCTTATTAACAAAATAACAGTATAAGAACAAGAATAATTAATTCCGTTTACAAAAAACAGTTCTAATATCACAAGAGAAAAATGAGATCAAAATGTTTTAACAGCGAAGGAACACTTTCTATATTGAAGTGCATTGAATATAAAAATATAAATGTTCTAAAAACAATTTTGTGAAACATTTCTCATTATGCTTTATTTAATTTAATACTCATAAATCTACGGAAATTTCTGTGGGCATATAGGTTTCTAAATCATAAATCTAGACCATATAATCATTTAAAATGCTCTCTATGCGTTTTCAAGTATCGCAATACTATTCATGAAAAAAGCATAACAGCTGTACGTTATTTACGAGTTCGCTAAATGAAAATGAAGTACATGTGTGTGTGGGGAGGGGGAAGCTAAAGACGCCAATAAGTTACTTTGCTGCTTCAGTAAAAAGTAACATGTCTTTTTTTCTCCCTACCGCTAACATGAAGTATATTAAAAAAACTGATGATTTTTTTTTATTTTTCTAGCATTTTATCCAATTTCCCGTCTTACTTTCTTTTCACCTGTTAGTAATTTAGGTTTGAAAAGAAAACCCACTAAAGAAAAGTATCTCTTTTGTCGCGGGTATTACAGCAAATTAAAATGTTTTTGATTTGGTTATTGGATCTAAGACATTTAATAAGCGATCAAAGTTTTGATTTTGAATGATGTTGGATAGCCAAGTTGAAAATCGCTTAAAAATTGGATTAAAAAAATATAAAGCTAATTTTGTGAAATTCTACGTTAATGGCATCAGTCTAGCTTTGCCCCCCCGTAGTGCGGGGGTTGCGGGGGGTTTACGTTACACCAGTGTATGCAGTACCGTATTTTCGAACTCATTGCACACGATCCAATTTTGATAAATAATTTCATCATCATTTATGTGAATACAAAGGATGTAAATGAAATTTGTAATTCAATAAAAAAGCGAGGTATTCTACGCTTTATGATTACAGTTAATGTGTGAATTAACTCCAAAGTTTAATGATTTCTGTCATACAGAAAGCAAAATTTCTAGGTAAATTACAATTAATTTAAATATATTTTTTTAAACTAATTTTTAGTAAATTTTGTATGCGAATGGTGCTATTATATTTAAAAATATATGCATGTTTGAAAATAAGCATTAAAAAAACTGAGTTTTTCTGATCCATATAATCCAGAAATAAAATGAGCACAGAATTATCGTAATATATATGACAAATGTTTGAAAATCAGTCTTCTTGCGCTTAAAAAAGTACTCATAAGAAAGTTGTGTGAATATATTATAATAACCGAAGAAGAGACCATATATTTTCTAAAACTCTTAAATAGCTATAATCTGTATAATTTAAATGAATGTCAATAAAATCAGTACTGAAAACATTTAAAATTTTTTTGTGCAGTAAAATCTTGGAAAGTCTTGGAAACTTAACTGTATTATTATAAATGTCCAAAGGTAATGGTATAACTTATGCGTAAAATATAAGAAATATAAACTTTATTTTTTCTTTAATTAAATTATTATTAATTAATTTTAAATTTAATTTTAAGTCTCAGCAATAAAGAAATGTGGGAACTATTAAAGTTTTAACATCATTATCAACGGACGTACAAATTAATGAGCACCAATCACGTGAAAGGTATTTTTCTTTATCATTTTACAGAGTAGCAAAAGCTTTTTAAGCAATCCGATGTTTGAATCCAATGGAATCCGATATTTTAAAAAACTCTTATAAATTTCTGAGAATTTTTTGTTATTGTATTCTAATGTAGGGAAACTATGGGACACACTCTATAACATGTAGGACTTTCGAAATATACGAAATTTTATTTTTAGATAAGAAATATATATTACTTTTGTGGTTACCATGCCAAAATGATCCAACACTGTATATTCATGTTTGGCATTGTTTTTGTCTTATAAAAAATGTGAAAAATATTTGTTGACGAACTATTTTTTTATGTATTTCCTAAAATTGAAAATAAAAAAAAAAATGTTTGTTTTAGTGGAAATAGCATCAAACCCATGAACATATCTACATATATATTATTTGTTTGTAAGCCATCATTTGAAAAGTGACATAAACCGAGAGTAAGTACTAATTGCAATGAAAATTTATATTTGTGAATGGATACTGATAAATAGCAATACTTATTCTGTATTGTGCTTCACCTTAAACAATATGCCTTTCTTTTGTTGCAGAGGTATAAGAAAGAATAATTTTGGAAATAAGATCGCGTTATGTACAAAACACGTTTTCGTTACATTATTTTTTTAAAGATTTGTCTGAAACAAAATTTTATTTTTTTCAATTTTGAGAAATCTCCTCATGCTCTTAAGTTTCCATACAAGAATGTACAACCAATTTTAAAGTTTTTTTGTGCAATGTAACTCAACATATTTTTCCTCACAGTATTAAATTACTGCATCTTGTTTTCTGAAAAATTATTGAATTTTTTCGATTATTTCCCGTAATTTATGAATGATAAAGTAGTTAACAAAGGTAAGAAATAAACAATTTTTAAAGGTAATGGACACACAATGTAATTTAACACTCCATTTTTTACTAGGAAATATCCTATTTAAACGTCCATAACTCAAACTTTGAAATTTCAATTTTTTTTTTCTTCTAGCCAAGCTAAAATCTACAACCATTACGAGAAAATTATTTTTTTAACTTTAAATTGTTAGTTGTAGAACATAATTATTTATTTCTGAGCTATTAATGGTCCATCAATTTTTTGCAGCTGTGTTGGAGAGAAACTGCGATGCTATAAAATACATCTTTTCATAAGTGTTTTTTATATTGCGTATTTAAACGTTTACTTTCAAAAGTCATCAAAAAAAGGCTAAATTTCTACAGATATTTTCTTCATAGGATGCTTAAAGTTGTTTCTGATCATTTAGTAAGTTTCGAAAAGCTAAAATAAAATAAAGGGAGGGGTAAAATTTGTTTTTAAAAAATGGATTTTCTTACAGTGGAGGAAAGAAGGATTTGTAACGAGTCCTATCTAGGTTTTCGCCTAATCCTCTAGGGAATTTTAATTGTTGTAGGTTTGTGTAAAAATGCTTTCTGTGAAGGAACCAGTGATTTATCTAAATGTGAGTTTCTTTTTAAGAGGGTTCACCCATGTCATGGCCTGTTTTTAAGCATTTTTAGAACATTTTTGACGCCCAGTAAGATGATAGAGCTTTATGTTCTTTTATAATTTATTTATGTGCATCTTAAATGCATGCATAGAAAACTTTAGCCAAAAATATCCATTAGAACATGAGTTATAGCGCTCTAAACACACCCGCCTCAAAAAAATGGACGCTCACTTCTTCCACGATTCCTGCTAATTGGCTTGTCTGAAACAAAAAGAAAACATTGACGGCGTTTTAATTTATAAGCTTAAATGCACCGAATGAACTATACGCAATTTAAAGTATCAAAAATTCGATTTTTGGTAAAACTCTAAAGAAAAAGCTTCGAATTTCATGGTTTTTCTATGTTTTTGTAATGAAAAATGGAAATAGTTTGAATTTTAGAATGTGATCGTAGCTCATTTGGAACGTATATTTGTGCTGAGTTTACCCCATAAATTTGAAGTCATACGGTCAATACGTTCTTGAAATATGATGGAGCAAAGTTTTAAAAGCACAGTTTTGAGAAAGAGTCGTTTAAAGTTTCAGGTCAGATTAAAACAATGGAAATCGTGACTTAGCTCTACGAACAGCTGCTCTTCTAACACCTGATTCTTTATAACAACTCTGGATTTTAAAAAAATCTCTTTACCACCTTATTCTAGACATGTGAAGGAAGCAATTTATAAAAAAGATGTTTATCGATTTTTTGAACCCATCACATGTGTGAAACTACTTAAAGTCAAGTAAAGAGAGGGATACAAAATGATTCCGAATGAAGAACCATCCACCAAATTCATGAGAATAGGGGGAAGAATATAACATACAGTAAAAGTACTTTACAAAAGGGGCCCCTCACCGGATGCCACGATCTGATTGATAACAAAAATAACAATGTAAATATCAGCACACACACAGAGATGTTTATTCATTGTTGAGAAAGGGTGGTCCATGGAAAAGAATTAATAAACACAGGAATACCCCTCCTAAAAGAGAATATAAAAAAGGGAGGAGTGGAATTCAAGACAAAAAAGAGTGAAGAATCCAATTTATTTTATTACATCTTTGGAAAGAGGTCAAGAGGGACGTATCAACAGAGGCGTAGAACCACAAAGAGGAAAGAAATAGAAGCAGGAGACAGAAATGTGGCCCATAGAAGTCGCTAAATGTAACTTTTGTAGCTATGTTAAAAAGTAACATAATTTTATATTCTTTTTGAATAATCAATTTATTTGATTCCATTTGCATTAAGGTATAGAATTTCTAAGAACTCCGCAGCTTTTATGAATAAAATTCACAACATAAATGTTTTTTGTTACACTATCAAATAGTAATAATAATAATATGGTATACTCAATTTTAAAAAAAAATGTTTTCAACTTTGCTTGAGAAAATTTAAAATATTATTACCCTACACTCATGTCCATAAATTAAGAATAATTCAGAATCATACAGAAATTAAACCCTAAAATAAAAATTTCACCTGTAGAATTATCACACATATCTGGAAGAAAAATATGCAAATTACATGAAATCACCAAATGGTCGGATAGTACGTCACAACGACGAGAATGTAAGAGAAGGGTGTATAAGGAATGGTGGCAAAGAAGTAAAATTGTTCACAAGCGCTTTAAAAACCTTTTAGTGCAATAACCGCATAGTTATGGCATAAAGGAAGCATTTGGATGATGTTTTACGTGGTAGAATTATTGGACGACTGGAATGTGGGCGTACCCTGCTGGAAGTATCCGAGGAACTTGGAATCTCCCAGAGTGTCATTTCCAGGCTTTGGCAACGATTCCAATATGATGGTAATGTGAGTAGATGTTACAGCACAGGTGGCCCCCGAGTTACAATGCCGAATGAGGACCGGTATTTGGCAGTTACTGCCAAAAGATACAGACGGAGCACAGCATCAAACCTGTCTCGTCAGTTCTCTTCAGCTACCGCTACGACAGTTTCAAGGTAGACCGTGTACAGACACATAGGGCACATTGATCTATATCCTCGTACGCCTGTCAGATGTGTTCCACTTACGGCACCTCACTGTCGCCTGCGATTAAACTGGAGTAGAGAGCTTGCATTGTGAATACCACAATAGTGGTCTTGTGTGATGTTTTCCGACGAGTCCAGGCTTATTTTGCAGTCTGATTCTCGCCGGACTTTTATATGGAGAGCGCAAGGTACCAGTTACCACCAAGAGAACTCCATTGAACGACACCGTTATGGTGGCACAGGATGGCTCGTTTGGGGAGAAATTATTCTGGTTTCCAGATCTGACCTGCATGTTCAGAGTGTAAGGATGACAGGCCACATCTATCGGGATGTCATTCTGAAACAATATGTACATTTGTTTCGGGGCGCCATGGGTGCTGAATTTCTGTTTATAGATGACAACGCCCGTCTTCACCTTGCAAACATTGTAGACGAATACCTTCAATCGGAGGATATCACCCGTATGGATTGGCCAGCATACTCACCGGACTTGAATCCAATAGAGCATTTGTAGGATATGCTTGGCTGGCGAAGTACAACCCGTCAACCCCCTCCCACCTGTCTGCCGGAACTTCGGAGGACATTGCTTGATGAGTGGTGTAATATTCCTCAAGATCAAATTGATAATTTGATACTCAGCGTGCTTAGGCGTTGTAAGGCCTGTATTGCATCGTCCGGATTAACCATCATACTAACCATGTTATACAGTATTTTGTAAATAGGTTTTTTTTTAAAATTTGCTCCAGGGAGTAAAAATCGCAATTTTTATTATTTATGTCAAACATATAGCATCTTTTTTGCTCTTTACCTTTTGTTCAATAAATAGACTTTACAAATAAGTCAAATTTCTTTTACTTCTGTCTCTTTGCCTTAACTTCATTATCCTTAATTTATGGACATGAGTGTATTTATATTGTAATGCATGCCGTCATCGATTCTAAACCGCATCTAAAATTCCATACTCGTTTCTGTGAAAAATTATTGAAAAAAAATTATGTAAAATTGTTTATCACTATCAGATAATCACAAAAAGTTAAATAATATATATTAAAATAAAAACTAATATCAAGTTAATAATTAATTAATTTAACCAGTTTTATAAACTTTTAAATTCATACATGGACCAGTAATTGCTCTAATCGTTGGTATGATGTTTAACTGCTTCTTTCCAACCAATGTTTTCGCCACCCTTTCTAAGAAGTACCCGATTTTGAGTGGCAGTAAATTCGGAATAAGTGTGAATTGGATTCGAATAAAGACGGCAATTGCAATATTGTCTGTATCATGAATTAAATATAACTTTATTATATCATTTACTTAGATCATCGATGTATGAAACTGAATTTCATCTGTTTCTACTCAATGCATATCTGAAATATAAGCAGTGCCAGTGCTAATTTGGAAAATATATTTTATGTATACTAGAAATAAATCAATTTTAACGCACAAAGCTTGTTAAAATTACTTTTAAATAGCTCATTTCAATAGTACATAAATGAATGATTTAATTTGTTTTTTCTTGGAATTACTTATTGTGTTCTAATTAGTGATAGATCTCCACTTGTTTTTCGTTTAGTTTTCTTACTCAGTTGGAAACCTTACTAATCCTAAGAATTAGATCGTGGAACCAGCTGACATGTGAAATCTCAGCTAGATCGTCCCAAAGATTCTCATTAGGAGTAGTTGGGAAGAAATTGTAGCAATGTATTAAACACTGCTAGAAACCCTTTTCGGGGAGAATAAAATTATAGCTTGATTATCAACATTTTTCTCGTTGATTTGAACAACAAAGTCCATCCCTTATGATCTTTACATATTTTTTAACTAAATACTTTGTTCTATCTAGCATACTCATTCAACTGGAAGAAAAATATGCTTCTCAATATCCGAGTTGTCGCTTCACCCCCATTATTAATTTATTAAATTAATTTTGATTTTAATAGAAATTTAATTAATTATTTCGCAAGAATAACAAGTCAGCCGTCTGCGTATAGATGTATTCAGTTTCGTGATTTCAAAAAATTTTACAGATGCCCTCTCCCCTTCAACTTTCACATAGTTGGGTTTTTTTTTTTTCAAAATTCCGCTTTAAGCGAGCATCATTTTTCTCCCTTCAAGTTAAATTTGAATCAAAAAACAAAAATTGCGTTCGTTTTTAAAAAGTAGAAAAATCATTTCTGAAGAAACATTAATCATCCATTTTCAGTGGTTTCCCATTCGTTGAGAAGCGAACTTCATCTACTTCAAGATATTTCTTTCTCGGCCCTAGAGAAACATGGCGGCACAGATGAGATGCTGAGAGGTTGATAAATGAACTAGAGATGATTAACGCGTCTCGATACTCTGCGCCCGGCCCCAGTTTTCCAACCCAATGGGGTGCATTTTTCAAATGAGATATTAACTGGAAGTGACTGTTCTAGTTGTGTACGTCTCTGCACCATTCATATGAATAAGTAGCCTGCAATTATGGACTGAAGATAAGGGGGTTGTAATGTCGAGAACACACAAAAGATTTTTGTAAATCGTAAATCTTTCTCGGAAATATTAGACTCTTCCCATACGTTTGTAATAAGCGGAAGTAGAATATTGAAGAACTAAAATGATTATTTTATGTTTGAAAATTAATCGAAATGGTTAAAGTAGCGTGTTTAGCCTGTTTTAATGTGAAAAGGCATGATACTGTAAAATAACTAGTGTACTGGGGAAAACTTAACCTAACATATTCCACTACAAATTTTAAGAAAAGGAAATTTCTTCCAAAAAAAATTATAAAATTACCAAAAGTGCACAAAATAAAAACTTATACAAGTGAACATATTGGTATATTATTTGTATAATAAATAAATATGTATTAGTTTCTACACTAAAAAATTTACAAACAAGGTGGTTATTTTTTTCACTATCAATGTTTTGTTTCTATCGGTTAAAATTGTAAACGATGCACATTAATTAGACGTGAAAAATGTGAATTAAGAGTTGTTGATACTCAGTCCTTCATTATCCTGTGTACTTCATTTAATATATGTTTTTAACTGTACAAATCAATGCAACATTGATTTAAAACGTCAAATTAAAAATATCGGGTGTGCAAAAAGACCGTAAAAATTTTAAAATATTATAAAACCCTAAAATTTAAATACAACAAAAAACAGTTTGGAGGTTTAGTATACATAAGTCACAGGATTTTTTTAAATAACAAAAAGAAAAATAAATCCATAAAACAACAAATAGGTAGCGTTTTGTACATAAGTGAAAGAAATTACTCTCAAATAACAGAAATAACGTTACTAAATCACTTATTACAGCAGTACGTGTTCCACATATCCACCACCACAATGGATGATACATTCCAAGCGCGTCACAAATTCAGCAACGGCAAAGTGTAGAATGTCCACCTGCATTCAAGACAGCTCTCGGTGGATCGCATCTTTCAATTCTGACAAATGGGATGGACAGGGTTAATACACAGGGAATTTTAAAATCCCCACAGTCTAAAATCTACTGGAGTAATATCTGGAGACCGAATTGGCCGTGCATATTTGCCACGTTTGCTCATGATGCTTAGACTTGGTCGTCTGATCCTCGAACGATCCATTTTCCTCAAATCGCTGAGCAAGCCTTATGAGGCGTACCACTGTTCAAGGCATTTTCCTGTCTTCACATTTTTCTGAAGTGGGAATTTACGCAGTGCAATAGTCACAAAATAGTTTCAGCAACAAAACTTTGTCTTTTTCACTCAGCATCCTTGTTCATTTAGTTGGCATGCCACGGAGAATTAGATCTGGATCAAGAGCATCAGTATTTGTAATCGCCTATTTCATTTGCATATTTCCAACTCAGTCGTTTGTACCTGTGCCATCCATCGGCAGATTTTTTTTGTTGTAATCTTAAAAGAAATCCCGTGACTTAACGATGCCAAACCTGTAAAACGTTTTTTATTTTGTTTAATATTTTCCAGGTTTTATAAACTTTTAAAATTTATACTAACTTTTTCCCACCCGGTATTACATTAATTTGCCTAAATAAGGGCATTTTGCTTACACAGTTCAAAATCATCATTTTGACGGGATGTTGAAGCTCCAGCTCATATGGCGACGACGTCATTCGATCTTCGTGCCATTTCATGAGGTCTGTCACCAATAGCTCGTGCTTGTGTGTGGTACAGCGTTAATATAAATTCAATTGGCATAATTTACTCAGCTGCAATTTCTTTTAGGTGTTGGGTTCCTATTAAAATAAAAAAACTCCTCCCATGTGTTTTTTTTTCTATTTGTAACTACAACACCGATGGCTCCAAATGAAGAGCTATCTCTTACTCAACGAAGCTGTATTTTAAATAAATTTGCGTCTATTGTAATACCTCTTCAATTGAAATATCGGCTGTGTTTTGAGTACACTTTTTGTTATTAAAGTTTAGAAAGAACAGAGTTTGGTAGTAAATCAGTAGCATAAAAAAATGATAAAGGAAGATTAAACTAATATTGTATGCTTAACATTTACTATTTACTTATATTTCGGAAGCCTTTTTTAAAAATCCAGTTGAAAGAGCAGAAATGTTTCCATTTTTTTAAAAAGGCATCTGCCCATACGATATAGTGTCTAATGACACTGACTACGGTGACGTAGGAGCTGCTCCGGGTAAGGCATGGATGTTTGTGTTGTAATCATTCTCTTCTTTGTGATGTGTGCTTCACGTTTACTTTTATGAAAGCCCCTGTGTGATATTTGTGGTGCACGGGGTTATAAATGTTCTCAATAAAAATATCAAAATGTAAGTGTCTTATTTTTTGTATGTTAATGAAGATCTGAGAAAACAATTTTACTATTTATTTTAAGTGAAAAGAGTATCTAATTAATTTTACACAGTTTAATATCTTTAATTAATTCATTTGCTCTAACGGATTAAATTTCCCAAAGTTGAGTATTTTGTTTATGTATATCACTTAATTTTCAATGTAGTGATTAAAAAATACTGAATAAAACAACTGTCGCAAATCATAATGCAGTAGATAAAGGGCTATATGCAACATAATTACATGACATGCGTGCTTATGATTTTCGCATATAGAAAATATATTTCCTTCCTGGATCGAACAAGGAAACTTGGACTTAAGCACCATGTAAACTACTTTCCAAACATTTATTATATATATGTACCCTTATCCAACATATACAAGTTGGATGTAAATGAATCATTGAAACTTTTTTAATTATAATGCTACTATGAGTGAATGAGTGAGAGAGAGGACATTGTATCTGTGTGTGATGTAATTACAACCGTTTTTCGTTGTGGCTTCATATGCTTCTCATATTAGTGCTGTTTAGAATCATGTTCTTTAATCCTTTTTTTATGTCGTTGCTTGATAAAAGTGGTGCCGTGTAAAAAAAGAGTGCATTCGTTTTTTTTTTATTATCATTTTAAACATTCAAATAATGTAGGTTTTTGTTGCCATACATAAAGCAATATAAAATTCTTTAGAGATTTTAAAGTATTTGCTTGTCGCAATGCTTCACTTTGAACTATCAGTATTTCGTTATTAACAAAATTTATGAACAGAAACTCATTGAACTTAATATTCAACAAACTTTGTAATGAATTCGAATGTGTGTGTATTTATAGAATTTTTATAAAATACACATTGCTGTGAGAAAACTCGAACCACGATATTCCCATTACCCTGTTTTAAAGAATACACATTTATATAAACGCAAGGAATGACGGCTTCACGTAATGCAGTGTTTCTCAAACTTTCAATACTTGCGACCCAATTTTCAATCATGATATTCATCGCCCCCCCTCCATACAATAACAATGTATTGAATTCAATAATACTATATACTTTGATGCTTAACTACAATACGATCTTCATTATAAACAACTAAAATTATTAAGATAAGTTTTAAGTTTTGTATACGTTACTTTCATGTAATAGGTTTTTCAAAAGTACGTTATTTTTAAGTAATAGATATTTTAAGTAAATTATGTATGCATGCACTTTTAAGTAGTAAAAAAAATTATTGTGTTGCTTTTCTTTTCTAATTTTTAAATTGTAACAGAAATTAAAATGCAACGTGTGTTTTTATTAAGTCAGAATGTATTTTGTTTTGCTTCCTTTAATTAAATTTTTATAATTCTTTTAAAAATAATCTTTTATTCTCGACTTTTTGATATGCTCGTGCTCCCCTCGTAGGGTTATCACGCCCCCCTTAGGGGGGCGACACAGTTTCAGAAACAGTGACGTAATGAGAAAACCATCCGCTCCCTCAAAACAATCACTAGCGCAATAATTGAGAAATTAAGGTCACCACACAAAGAACCTAATCAATAGGCTTTCATTGGGGACTTTGTTTCGTTGATCAATCAATGCAACAATCCCCTGAGGGAAGTGTGAGAAAATCTCTTCAGCAATACGCCATGTCGTACACTCTTCGATGATGCCTTTCAATGGCAATTCAATTTCTTTTAATGAATTACTCATTTGTTTGCAAAAGAGTAAGTACGAAGGAAGAGAAACCAAAGACATAAGTTGTGATGCCTTTGTGGCCATTATGTAATACATATTTTAATGTGCAGTTGATATCCGGTTAATTTAAAAATTTAAGGATATTTCCTGAAAATACAAATCGAAATACATATTGCTTCCCCTACAGTTTGCATTTTAAAATAGAGTTTGTGAGATTTTCTATTGTAAAAATGCATTGTGTGTTGTTTATTTTCGAATTATGATGAATTAACTCAATTTAAATTGGCTCACTAAATTAATTTCTTTGGGAGAAAGTACACCCTAAAATCAGAATCCTATAAAATTCTCATGAATTATAAATTTTAATTTAAATAGAAGATATACTTTTGCAAGATTCTAAATTCTTCCCACCTCCTATTCTATGGAAACTATGCAAGTATTTCCCTTCATAGTTTATGCCATGTGATATATATTAATAAAATACTGTATGAAATGGTGATTTTATGCCTGAAATATAAGTTCTATTAAAATGTCTTGTCTGGATCAAAAAAGGAAAAATGAGAAGTTTTAAATTAATACTTTAAAATATATTATTAATTAAAAACTTACACACACAAAAGGATTAGAAATGCTGTAAAAATCCCAGACCTAAGCGCTTCTTTTAAAGCAACGTATTACCTCTTCCTAAGAGTTGATTGAAGTGTGTAAAAAACCTACAATGTATTTTTTTTGTTTTCTTTACAGTTAGCTTTAAAATGAAGATTAAAACTTGATATGCTTCATTTATTTCATTAACGTCATTTTAAAACTAAGCATTAATTAGTGAAATCAAGTTTCTTTATTTTTAAACTATTGTGAAAAGGGGAAGATTGTTTCCGAGATTTATCTTCTTTTCTTAACTTCTACAGTATGCGAAAAATTAGTACTAATTATTATTTAATGGTAAGCAAACATTACATTTCAGAATTCTATAACATGCATTTACGATCCTTAATTCCCAATATTGTTGTGTGTAGAAGTGCTTTTTACGATCTGTTTCAAAACATATTTACAATCCTTCTTTCAAAATTAATTCATAAAAATCTGAACGTTCAAAAATTAAACCAGTTTTTAGACAAAAAGGGAAAGAAATTCGATTCCAATGTCATCTCTGTTTCACTTTACCTGAGCAAATCAAGCTAAAAAATAAAGAAACTAAAAATTTAGAAAGGGACGGGGTTGTGAAAATTTATTTAAATTTCTGCTCCAATAATAAGACTGTACTGTATAATTAATGTAAATATCTTTCCTCCTCCATTTAGGAATTTTACACCGTGGAATAATTTTTTCTTCTTTTCTTCACCTTTTGATTGTACTTGGAGTGTTCAGAAAGTCGTTAGGATGGAATAATCTTTTCCGAAATTAGAAAACTCTTAGAACATATTTTCTCTTTTCCTGTCGATTCAATCCAAGAGAATTACAGTTTCTCTTGAATCGAAAAGAAATTCAGTATCTTCTTTTTTATACGATAAATGGAAAAAGAACAATAGGAAATATGTTATTTTCTTTTTCAATTCTTAAGCGCTTTTTAAGTCTCGACATCGTGCTCTTTTCTTTTCTTTCTTTCCTTTTTTTGCATTGTAATAGTTTTTTCGTGTTTCCTAGGAATTTCTTTGTACTCCACGATTTTTTTTTAATATAAGTGTAAAGTTGTGTGCCATATGTGTTTGAAAGCTAAAAATGATTTAATGGATTTGATCTGAAATAATAAATTGTAACAATAATTGTCAAATAAAAATATCACATTTTAATTTGTATGTGAAACACGTATTACATTGATAGATATGTGGCTCCCCCTTAGCCAGTTAAGAAATTTCTAAAATAACTTATTCCCTTTTTTAAGGTATGTGACAACCTTCGGAGCACTTTTTTTGAAATATATAAAATTTCAATTAAATAAACATTTTTTTGTTTGAAATCGGGCATAAAAGTAAGAATTCCAAAACAGTTTTTACAAAGTGAAAATTAATTTGGGAAATATTAGGAATTTTGAGTGAAATTTTAGTGAAAAATTGCAGTTGCGGTAAGGATTGTATTGAACGTTCTAATTAATATATTCTTATAATATTTATACAGTACATAAATGACATAATTATCTGTGTTGATAGCTATAAAATTTGTATGAAATGTGCCAAACTTTATGCAAAAACTCAATTTTTTACAAAACATTAATGTTATTTTCTCACAAAAAGTGCAATAAAATAAATAAATATATACAGAGAGATTAGATTATAGTATAAAACACAGATAACACTGATTAAAACATTTTCTGAAAATTTCAAGTCAATATCTTAAAAAGGAATTCTGTCGTGAACTGTGCCGTGAAGAAAAAAATTGAAAAACATAGTTTTTCAGGAAATGCATTTATAATAATTTTAATACTATATGAAAAATTTTCTACTAATTTTACACTTTTAAAACTCACTATATTTTTAGCTCAAGCGTTTTTTAGCTTCATGTAAAGCTCATTTGACCTTTATTTTACCCTTTTGTTGTTTTCTGGAGAGTTTTGTAGACTATAACAATTGTTATTTTTAGCGAAATTTTGGTGAAAAATTGCAGTTACGACAAATCTTGTACACAAAATTCTAATGAATGTATTCAAATAATATTTATACAGTACATAAACAACATCTTTATCTGTAATTAGAATTAAAAAATTTGTAATAATTTTGAAAGTTTTTTAAATATCCCTAATTTTATGCAGAAACTCAAATTTTTAAAAAATTAATGCTTTTTCTTTCATAAAAAAGCAATTAGGTACATAAATATATACACAGATATTAGATTTTGATTCATAACACAGATAAAACTACATAAAACATGTTCTGAAAATTTAGATTTAGTATCTTAACAATATTTTGTGTAGTGAGCTTTATCGTGAAGAAAAACATTGAATAACAGTTTCTCGTAAAACACGTTTAATAATTTTAACTCAAAATAATTACTTTTCTACTGGCTAAACATTTTCAAAACTCCCCATATTTATAGCTTAAGCCCTCTTTAGCTTCATTTTTAGCTATTTTTTTTTGGCTTTTTGTTTTTTTCTGGAGAGTTTTGTTGAGGGTAATGACTGAAGTTTCGATTTTTGAATTCTCTCCGTATAGTTTTTAAGTGTCTCCTTGGATCAGTTCCTATACCTAAATAATTAAATACAGACAATAGCTGTAAATAACCCAAATTATATAAGATGAGAGCCATGTATGAACCCAAAAATAAAGTTTTTTTATGAACAAAAATTTCTTTCGGCAAAACAGACTACAATACATTATTAAAGTTTTAATTATTACTTTGAGTCTTGCCATGGAGGCATTTTTTTTACAACTACTTATCACTGAGGGCTAAATAAGTAGGCTTTATCACTGAATTTGAAAGGCCTGCTGTTTTGTTCACATATACTTTACCATCACATAATGCTTGTTTATACTTGCACCAGCTGTCTTTCCCTGTTGGACATTGCCCATGTATGGGATTTTGATTGCTAGAGCAGCAGTGAAAGAAGGCAGCTATTACAGCAGATTGCATTTTTTCGAGGCATCCAAAATTGTTGCGGATGGCAATCCCATAATAGATCTGCAGTTTATCGATAAATTTATCAGTTAATTTCCCCTTCACACCAAGTCCTTTGGTGTTCTTCTTTAGTTTCCTTTAACGTGAGCCTACTATTTTTTGTATAAGTCCTATACATTCAAGTTTTGTGACACTGTTTTCACCATACATATCCTTCACTTGTAAAATGCCCTTGGAATTATCATCACAATAGTACTCGGTGTATTGCAGGTCTCGTTTGATTAGTGACCTTTCAAAAATTCTAAAAGCTCCAACAGCTTCCATGTTTCCAGAGGATCCTTTATAATTTGAACATACATGCTCACGTTTCACATTCAATTCACACATTTTACAATACTGAGTCATTACTTCCAGATCTAAAATTTTTCCAGTATCAATGGAAATAACTGAAACGCAGCCATTAAGTGACATATGGTCTCTCCGCTATCATGTGCCATTAACCAAAACACCACAAGTTGTTCTTTTTTTAAAATTTTACACTTATTTAGATGCAGCTTTCATATTTTCTTCAGAACATAACTATACTGCTCCCAGCAGTTTGAGTTCATGAGCTCTGAAGGTATTTTTAGAAATGCATGGCAAATTTAAAGTGCATAACAACTTCTTATCAGCTGTGAATCCTCTGTTAATATATTTCAATCCAAATACCAATAAATCATTGAGAGATAATTTTTTATTTTCTTTAGTAGTAGAAGTAAAGCCAGTCATGAACCCACAACTGCAAGCCACACACAAATTAGAGCTAAGTCCTTCCTTAGAATCTGCTGCCAGTTTCAATCCAGTTGCATAACATTCCGGACAACACAAGATTGAAATAATTAAAATCAAAGCTTGTGAATTAATAATTCTATTCCCTGTAGAACCATGAAATTCAGGTTCAGGCACATCAAAACTGTCAAAAGTTCTCAATTTCGTTTCACTTGCAGACGTATTATTACTGTTAAGTGCTAACTTGGTAAACCTATTACAATAAAACTTTCTCTTTCTAGACACTTTCGATCTAGCTTTCGGCATTTTGAAATTATTCACAATCAAATAAAACGTTAAAATTAAGTGAAAATGAATGAATTAACTGTAAAATTATCAAAGGTTAGTAATAATTAAGAAGAACGCTTTAGAATGAACAATGTAAACAAACTATATAAACGATAATATTATTGCCATTTAGTAAAACAAGCTTGAATTAAAAAAAAAACAGTTGCCAGATTAAAAAAATAAGTAACAGATACTTAATAAATAAGTAAAGGATACGTTGATCTATACTTACCATAAATATTAGATATTTATATATTGCTTAAAAGTCACGAAAAAGACGTTCAGTTTATTTGTTTACATTTTTATGTCTCTTTAAACACCAATTTCCGGTTTTGAAAATTCCATTTCCGGTTTACTAAATAAGCTATAACTTAGCTTCTATATATCGTAGGAACTAAAATAAAGTATTTTTGGAATCTTAAGTGTATGCGCTATAATATATAAACATAAAAAAATTCGAAAATTTTCTCCAAACCGAGGATTTTGAGGTAGTCACATCTTAAAAGAAGCCATAAAAATATATTTATTGTAGAAGTAGGCGTAAAAAGGCTATGGATTATTTCCGTTAGAAGATAATTTGAAGCCTTTTAAAAGCTAAAGTTAGTTACAATCAGAAAGCTTAACTCATATGTTTCTGGTTTAAAAATATCAATATTATTTATTTAAAAAGTCAGTAAACACGTGTTCATATTCATCTTTTTGTAATTTTAGAAACATAAAAAGAAGCGTGCTTTTAATCTACTTAGACTAAAGTAAAATTTAAAGTTCAAAGTAAAATCTTAATTAACTCTTTAGTTCAAATAGCTTTAGTTGTTACTTACTTCTACTTCTTTATTCAAACAAACATATATTTCCTTTACAGGCAGAATATCGATGAACACATATGGCAGAATTCAGTATGTCAGTACCTTAATAATAACCATAGTATAGAAGAATATATAAAACATAAATTTTCCTTAAGGCAATTTGGTACCCCCAAAATCACAGATCTATTCTTTTTTTTTTCATTTTCATTTAATATTATTCTTTGCATTATTATCTTTCGATTGATATATCACTTGTGCATGTCGGAAAGTTAGAAGTTGAATAAAACTTCATTTGAAAACAAATTAGGCAATTCAGCCACGCCCTCTTTTTAGAAAACAAGCCAAAAGAAGCGTTTTGATAATATATATATATATATATATATATATATATATATATATATATATATATATATATATATAGAAATAATAACATTAAAAAAAGAATCTGTAATATATAAAGCAAAATATTTCCGAGGCAATACATAAAATCATTTTTTTTTCTTTGTGAAATGTGTGCATGTAAAATTTTTAAATTAAGGCATTTTATATTAATAATTTTATAATTTCAATTCTTATTCCTGGTTTTTTTTTCATACAAATGTAATACTTTAATATTATAAGAAGAAAAACAGCTAAAATTTCTGTCGTGAAAGAAAAACATTTTTTTAACGTTTTTCTTGATTTTTCTTGTGCAATTAGTACTCTCTAAAAGTTGATCATTTATAAAAATGTGCTGGTTGAAAAATATGAAAATGCAATTACTTTAAAGAAAAATGTATAACTAATATCTTAAAGTGGTATTTTAAGTTTAATTAAGCTTATAATAATTATTTTTTCAGAATTATAAACTTTAAATTGGTTTTTCTCAGTTTGTGTTTTTGGAAATCTTAGTGCATTCAAAATGATACTCCTTTGGCAATTATTTACCAATCACATCCATTATTTTCCTGCGTGTTAAAAATAAAGCTTGTAATAAAATTAGGGATCAATTTGCTATAAACAGAATGCGTTTTTTTTTTTTTAAATTCAATTTAAGACATGTTGGCTTTTTCTTTGATTTTTAGTCTGTATATCAACCTTTTATTTTTTTTCTCAAAAACGAATAGTTATTGTAAAATCGATCCCTAAAGTTGCTTAGAACATCGATAAGAATATTATAAAAAAAATTCAGCTCTAAAAATTAATTTTTACAAAAGGAGTACGATTTTAAAATTTTCCAAATTTTCTTCAAGGAATTTAAAATTTAAAAATTGTGTGAATAATATGTGAAAAATTTCATCTGGTATCATTTTCTTGAATAGAAACATTGTATAAAATGCTAAAATATAATTTTTAAATACTTAAATAAGGAAAGTTGCCGAAAAGGTACCAAGTCACCTTAAACCTGTTGATTCATAAATAATGTGACCAATTTCAGAGTATCTTAAATTTTTATTGAGTTATGTTATTTTAGTGTTTCACAAACTGTGGGGCGTGCCCCCCTTGGGGTGCGATACACTTACGAGGGGAGCACGAGGATATCGAAAATAAAAGATTAAAAAAATTATTAATTTACTGGAATGAATTAAAGCAAAATACTTTCAGACATAATAAAAAATGCACTTTTGCCCTTATGTAATTTATAGGCGCCATATCAGTGAAAAAAAACTTATTCAATACCTAATTAACTATCTTTGATCCTATAACCAAGGAAAAAACCTTTATTTGATTTGCTGTAATCCCATGATGTGAAATGATTTATTACGTTTTCTTTTTAAACCTAAAATACTACTCTTTCAGAGAAAATAAAATCCCTGACCCAGAATCGAAAAAATTTAGGAAAATAAAAAATTTACCACAGTAAATATTTTTGAAATACTGTAAAATTATAGCTTTTGTGTTTCAAACCCGAGGCTCATCAAACACGAGCAACTACTCAACTCTCACTGGAGGGTTAACTGTAACTATTTACTTGTACATAAGAAGTGTTCTTAATAAAAAAAATATTGATTACGGTGCGATTTGCTAAAAGTATTGACTTATCTTTGACTTTTAACTTAAAGAACCACATTTGATTTTAAATTAACCCTCAGAGTGGTTAGCTTCTCCTGAAAAGTTATTCCGAAAGCGTTTACTCTTATGTTGCCATTTGCTTTAAAAATGCAACAGACTTCTTTCCTTTCCCCCTTTTAAAACTTGGCAGGTAGAACGGGGACAATTTTATGACTCAGTTCGGTCCCTTTGTAAAGTAAGAACCAAGAGATCAATCGTTTACAACTAGCTGTCAAGTTGCCTTCGGCAATCTTTTTTGAAAGCTGTAGTGCAAGTGCGTCGTTTCCCCTATATGTTTAGTCACAGTAAAATTTTTAAAAAATGAATGGTGGAAAAAAGGAAATAGTGTGTTAGAAGTTAAAAATAATTATATTTTCTTCAAAGAAAATTTATTTTTCTGTCATTTTTTTAAAAATTAAATATATATATCTATATATATATTGGTATTGCGATTTGAACCAGAAAAAGGCATCCTGTATTCATTTTTGAATATGAGAGCAAGAAAATGCGCTCACTTTCCTGTTTTTTAAAAAAGTAATGAGGTAAAATGAGCGAAGGCCCTATCTCTTTTTTTAAACAATAAGACATTAAATGGTGCATACGGTGATATACATACAATGCTTATATTTATGAAATAAAACCGATCTTTCTCTATTCAATTATATTTTTAATTTAAAATAACATAAAAAAGATTTCAATACGTTTAATTTATTTTAATTAAAATCATATGAATGATAATTTTATGTTAACTGAATATTTTTCAGTAAAAATCTAAATTTTCATTCCTAGTGTTCTCCTTTCGAACTTCTTGTATTAAATAGAAATTTCTTTTCTACATCGGCATTTGTGATGGACATAACACACATTCAGTCAATAATTTTTAATTTAAATGGGGAATATAATTCTTCAAATGCGCATGACAGCACTTTTAACCATATTCTACTCAAGTTTAATTTCTTATCTTTCTGTTTCTTTTATTACAAGGAAAAATGTCACACATCGATAACTACATTTTAACTTAATTCAGTCATTACAAATTCTATTGTGAGAAAAGTTCTCCTTAATTAGTTTTGTCTTTCAAAAAACAGTACACTTAAAACAATTTTGTTCAGTGAAGTTAACCAATAGTTCCACAATGTATCCATACCAAATTTTAAAAACAATTTTAACACTTGGAAATGTATCCTGTATTAAATTTTTTGAGTATACAAAAATATTTCCTGCTGTAGGGAAGACATAGTATGAGATGTGGTGTGCGGTTGTGAAAGAATGTTTTCGTACGTGTAGACTATTTTTGAAAATTTAAATATCACTGAAGCTGATCATATAACTGCAAATGAGCCTTATTTTAATATGTGCTGGTATCAAAGTAAAATACTTTACAATATTAAACAGCCTATGGGTTTATACTCAATATCAAAGTATTCTCAAAATGGATTACAACTTCTAATCAAATTGTAAAGAAACTGAAATATATAAATATACCTTACTGCAGTCAAAAATATTCATTATATGTAAATATACCATTTCTCCACTTATTTTAGTACATTTTAAAAACTGTAGCTGAATGCTATTTTTTATATTTATAAACGAGGCATAAAAGCTCACACAGTCGTAAAAATGTCTTTATCATTTTTAAATATACTAATATAAAACGTATATGGATTGTAAGATCAGTTGTAAAATCGTAAAAGCTTTTCGAGGACAAAAAACATGTCATTTTGGATTGATCAAAATTTTAATAAAATACACAAATATACATGTTATTAAGCAAATATATTTGAAAAATCAAACTTGCTTCTGAAATAAACGTAATTGAAAGAAAAATGTTTAATTGTAAATGTGTGGTAATACATGTTTATCTAAGGGGTATCCCTAAAGTGAGGCAATATTCAAACTTAAAACTCAAACTCAGTGGCACAACAATCCATGAGGACCTGGAACTACTATGCCCATTCAAATATACGTGATCATTGGGCGCTGAGGTGCATGGACATATGTCCTGATTTGGTGGTCTGTCTGAACAGAGACCTTCAGTGTTTAAGACTCCAAGCAAGTTTGGTACTCATTTATCGACCCAATGTAGAGTGGATGAAAAGCAGAGTCGACCTTGACAAGCCCGTCAATAGAACCCAAGACCTGTGGTGTGGAAGGACGATACACTACCACTCGACCCTATTCGGTGAAAATAAAAACTTAATGTTAGAATCTTATATGATTCACTAATGAATGAGGGAGTCCCAACTTTTTTTTCATGTTAACTGTTTAGACGGAAATGATTAATTATGAACATTTCATAAGTTGCATAACTTAAAATTAACCGTTATAGACTACAGAAATTTTTAAGTGTGCAAAAGGTGTATTTTGGCTGCACGAATTAATTTTAAAAGGAATACAGTGACGAAAAAGTAGGGCAAATCTATCTAAACTAGGATTGGTTACCTTAGATATTGTCAAACACAACAATGTATTGGAAGCCAAATCCACAATTCATTGTTGTAAAAATGTATGGAAAATTACAAGACTTAAATTTGCATTTGTAATTTATATATTTTTTTCCTGAGAGATTTAAAAGCTAAAGTGGCATCCATCAAAACCGCGGTTCTCTCTCTGTTTTTCCAGATCGCCCCTGACTAAGCCGGATCTGCCATAGTAAATGAAAATGCCGTATTTTGTTTGTCAAGATCTTTTTATAGCAGACTGCATTTTTCATGTATTTTAGATGGTCGTTTTATATTTTCTACATCAATATCTTAAAGTCTGAATTTAAAATTACATAAAATTCTTCACATTCCCATCAATGACAATTATAATTTTTATTAGTATATGAATGTGTCATAAAACGATTACATGACTATTATTAACATATTATTTTACTCCATTTAATTAATATTAAGTATAACACAACGAACACAAATTTTCTGAATTTTAAAACAAATATTTCGAAAACTACTTCAGATATACTCAAGATTTTTCATTCCTACGCTTTAGCTTCTCAGTTTTGCTTCTATGTAAAACTTTATTGTATATTCGTCGATTTTTTTAGTATATTTTTTGCTCTTAGCATGCAGTTTTCAACTGAGTTGTATGATATCTTCGAAATATATTAAAAAATACCAAAGAAGTTATTTAATAAAATTTGAAATTTATATTATACTCGAAGAGTTGCTAGAACTTATGGTAAATAACTTTTAACTGCGCGATACATTTTTTCTTCGAAATTTCAAATGGAATTTCTAACATAAAATTTCTCGCTTCATAAGGTCGAGATTTCTAAAAATATCCAGATTTTATTTTTTTATTCAGTTAGCCTTTTAAAAAAGATAAATATTGAGGTATTTTGCATAAATAGATATTTTTGAAGACTAATTCGAATGTTTTTGAATAGCTCGAACTTAATATTGATTTTTATGTTTATTTATATGCATAAATGTCTACTGTGAATGTTTTCGTATATTTTTAATTACCATTTATTCAAAAATTCAAGTTATAAAAAAAATGTGGGAAAATCTTCGTTCATGTTGTCTTTGATGTAAACGGAAGTACAAGCACTTAAAATTCAAATATAATTCGGTGTATTTTAACAATATATAACTAGGCACTGTACATCAATTTCCCTGAACACTTGGGCTTTAAAATCTAAAAAAAAACTAACAGATCTTAATTAGTTTTTTTTCGTTATTATTTTTATCAAAGTGTAATAAAATGTTTCAAATTATTTGATGAAGTTTAAATTTATTCATGTTTAGTGGTTGGAAAGTTGAAAAGATTTCAAATTTTAAAGTGTTTGGTGTTTTATTACTTTTTTTGGCATCTTATAATGAAATAATCATGTTTCAAAAACTGAAAGCATTGATTAAGATAAGAAAAATGAAGCGAAAGAATATACTTTAAAAAAGATAATTTGTCTAACTAAAGGGTGTTTTTTTTAGAGGCATAGAACTTTAAATTGCAATAAAACAACGATATATTATTCGATTGACATGAATTTTTTTTATTTGAAAGATAATCTTGTGGCATTACATTTTAAATATGATTTCTAGCATATGACTGCCACGGCTGGCTTAGATGTAGTCCAATCTGGACGTCCAATTTTCGATGACTTTTTCCAACATTTGTGGCCGTATATCGGCAATAGCACAGCGAATGTTTTCTTCCAAATGGTCAAGCGTTTGTGGCTTATCCGCATAGACTAATGACTTTACATAGCCCCACAGAAAATAGTCTAGCGAAGTTAAATTACAAGACCTTGGAGGCCAATTCACAGGTCCAAAACGTGAAATGAGGCGGTCACCAAACGTGTCTTTCAATAAATCGATTGTGGCACGAGCTGTGTGACATGTTGCGCCGTCTTGTTGGAACCACAACTCCTGGACATCAGATTGTTCAATTCAGGAATGAAAAAGTTAGTAATCATGGCTCTATACCGATCACCAATTACTGTAACGTTGTGGCCTTCATCGTTTTTGAAGAAGGATTCCACCATCCCATAAAGCGCACCAAACAGTCAGTTTTTCTGGATGTAACGGTGTTTCGACATACACTTGTAGATTAGCTTCACTGCAAATGCGGCAGTTTTGTTTGTTGACCTACCCATTCAACCAAAAGTACGTTCATTGCTAAACAAAATTCGCTTATGAAAATCGGAAACTACGGCAATCTCGTTTTGGGCCTATTCAACGAATCTATGCCTTGCTCCATCATATTTAAAATGTAATGTTTAAAATGTAAATGTATCTTTCGAATAAAAAAAAAGATTCAGGTCAATCGAATAATACGTCGTTGTTTTATTGCAATTTAAAATTCTATACCTCTAAAAAAACACCCTTTATATAAAGTAGCAGATTTCCCTGACGCGCCCCAACTTGTTACATTTTCAAATTAATATCAAACCATAAGGGAATTGTAACAGATTTTACTTATGCGTTGGGACTTTTCAAAACTTTAAAAATGCAAGCTAAAAAAACAAACACTTCCTAGGGTCTAAAGAAATTTTTTCCCCCGATTTCTTATGATTGCTCCAGGTTTTAAACACGGATTTCCCTGCGAGTCATAAAACTTCCTATCAGTGTCCTGCTGTGTTGCTTCCACCGTCCCTAATTATCTTTCAAGATGTTAAACCTTTAAAAGGGGGAAAGGTTTTCAGAAAAGTACGGCTAATCCGCTTTTGAAAATGTTACTTGAAGGCAAAAAAACCCCTTGCAGTGCAATTTTGAAGTATACAATGACGGAATTTTCCGTGCTAACCGCTTGGAGGGTTAATCATATTTTTTACATTTTCTGGCACCCCCGGTCTTTTTTAAGCATGACTGTTGAAAGTTTGAGAGTGAAGCAGTGATTCGCTCGATCGAGTTTTACAATGTGCTGCACTTCTATTGAAGATGTATTGAAAAGGGATACTTCATTAGACGATTTGTATGCTTTGCAAAGACAAATAATGAACATGTTTGCAAGGCTGGATACCATCCAGGAGCATATTTTGGAATTGTTTCTTGGCGATGAAACATTGAGTGGTGAATATGAAGATGACTTCAACAAAGCGGAAAAATACCGCGATAAAATTAATCATTTATCTGCGGAGCTGGAGTATGCTGTTAATAAAAGTCTAAATAAACCGCAAAAGAAGCTGAGATCTCGCAAGGTAACACCAGAAAATTTAAGCTTCCCAAACTGGAACTGGCAAGATTGAATGGTGATCCAAAGGACTTTCTGATTTTTTGGTCTCAGTTCGAAAAAATTCACATCGATTCGAACATTGATGACGACGATAAAATGCATTATCTTATTCAATGCAGTGTTCCCGGTTCAAAAATGTTCAGACTGGTGAGTAGTTTTCCACCAACAAAGGAATACTTCAAAAAAGCCGTGCAACAAGTTAAGGAACGGTTTGGTCGAGAAGCTCTTCTAGTACAGATTTATATAAGAGACTTGCTTGCTGTGGTTATGCCAAATGCTACTGGAAAGATAAGGCTGGAGCTATCCGAACTTTACGATGTTTTAAAGAGTAAACGCCTAGCCTTAGAATCGCTAGGAAGAACGCAAGAAAAGTTCGCCGATTTTTTTGGAGCCTCTCGTGGAGTCGTGCTTACCGGAAGCCGTGCTACGGGCCTGGGAGAGGTGCAGGAATGCGGAAACAACATCATAAGGTCAAGACAACGGTCGATCTCTCGACAGATTAACGACTTTTCTCCACAAAAAAGTTGAATCGGAAAAATGATTCTCCTTGCTCGTACCGGACTGGGGTCTACTTAACGTCAGAAAGTCAAAGCTAATGCAGAGGAGCCATCTTTTGGCTACAAGGGCTGCTCTCGTTAACACCAAAGGAGAGAGGTCGGGCATGCCAAGATCTTGTTTATTTTGTTCTCAAAATAATCACTGGACCTCTGACTGTCTCATTGCTAAGAGTATTTTAATTAGAAATCGAGCATGTTTTCGATGTTTAAATAACGATCATAATGCTCGTTCTTGCAGATTAAAAATGTTAAAGTGCAGGAATTGTGACGATAAAAGCCATCACGCATTATTATGTAATAAAAAGGAGGAATTTGATTTAAAAAATGAGACTGTTGGGGCTAAAACTATAGCTTTAAAATTGTGTTATAGTAATAGTGAAATGGTTTTGCGTTGTTTGCTAGATAATGGGTCTCAAAGATCTTACTTAACTCGGAGAGTTATTGATCATTTGAATTTAAAACCGGTATTAAAAGAAACCATTGTTCATGGTTTGTATGGGAGAAGAGATACGGCTCCAAAGAATTAAGAGACAGTTTTTCTTGTCAAATTAAAGTTTTTTTCTGAAAATAAAATATGTGGATACTTACCTAAACCTAAAGTAGAGGATTTGCAGGTTATATCTAAAATTAAAGTAAAGGGTATCATAGGGCCTGATTCATGCAATTCTGTAAATGAAATAGATATGCTTTTAGGAGCTGATGTAATTAGTGTAATTTTGTCGGGTAGCTCAATAAAATTAAGGTCGGGTCTGATGGCTGTTGGTACTATGTTAGGGTTCACTTTAATGGATAAATCGAGCCAAGAAGTTAATGATAATACTGAGGTTTCCATACCGGCCATTCGGAAGAGGCAATTATGTTTTTAAATCAACTGAATGTTAAAGAATTATGGGACCTTGAAACTATATTGATCAGAGATCCAGTTGAAAATATTAAAAGTGAGATACAGCATTCAGATATGATTGAAAGATTTCAGAAGGACATAAAGATACTTCCAATTGGCAGATATGAAGTGGCGTTACCTTTTAAGATAGAGGGTCGACGAAGGGATAATAGAGGCTTAACTGTGAAAAGGCTTAAGATGACATGTAAATAAATGGGGGAGAAAAATTCTTTGAAAGAATATGCTAGTATTTTTGATGAATGGGAAGCATTAAAAATTAAAGAAAAAGTAACTGAACCCGAGATTGAAACTGATGCTTATTATCTTTTCCATAGAGCGGTGTTTAAAATTTTTGAAACAACAAAAATAAGACCTGTTTTCGATGCTACTGCTAGAGAAGGAAATAATCCTTCGCTTAATGATTGTTTGCTTAAAGGTCCTATTTTAATAAAGTTAATTCCGGATATTTTGGATAGATTTCGTATGTATTCTATTGGTTATCGGCTGACATTGAAAATGCTGTCTTACAAATAAGTGTCACGCCTGAACATAGGGATTTTTTAAGGTTTTTCTATCCTCATGAAAGCAATGAAATAGTTTATCGTCATTGTCGTTTGGAGTTTGGGGTGTGTTCAAGCTCATTTTTGTTAGTTGCTTCTATCAATCACCTACTAGATAATACTCCCTCAAAATATATGGATATCGTATCTAAGCTTCGCCATTCTTTTTATGTTGATAATTGTGTTACCGGAGTATCAGATACACAAGAGAATGGGTCATTTGTCAATAAGGTTCGAAAAATTATGTCTAATGGATGCTTTAATTTGAGGGAATGGGAAAGCAATGTCAAAAAAGAATCTGATTGCGTATTAGCATCACCACAGCCAAATTGCCACCATGAGAATCACACTATTTTCCACCCAAATCTGACTGATTCTTTTTCATATAAAAAAATGTTAGAATCTTTGTTGTTTTGATATCAAGGTGTGATTTGCGTGGCACCTCAATTTTGTCACGGTGATGCTAATATACAAATACCTTTGTGTGTTCTAGAGTAACAGTCACAAATTGATTGTACGTAAGAAATTTTGCATGACCCACAGAAAAATTGGGACACTGGTACCTTTATGATATACTTACACAAAATCAACACCATCCCTCATACAATAGCAATGTAATTTATCAAAAAATAATTAAGGTGACTGCCTACATTGAAAATGTAACATACACTGGAAGCTGAGTGATTTAAAAATACAAAGGTTAAATTTAAAACATATAAAATTGCAAAACATTAAAAAAGGGGAAAAATAATAATACTAACAAAAATATTTAACTTTAAATGCAAATCAATCAACATAGCTCAATTCTGATGCAACGGGAAACGTAATATTTCATTCCACTTGAACAAATCACTCCAAAAAAAAAAGGTCAATTTCCCTTTGAATTCAAATGAAAACTAATTGACAGAACAGAATTCTCACCATATGCATTGAGAAATAAGAGAGACAATTAAAAACTAAATGAAGAACAATGAAATAATAAACTTTGCTCAGGCAAAATTGACATTATCGTAAAAGACACAGCTCATTAGCAATGCAATACATCACAAAATAATTGTAAAATTAAACCGTTACCCTCATGGTCTCCAGAGTAGATCCATTTCATCAAATTTGGATATATTTAATTGCTTAAGAACGTTTTTTGATTCAAATTAATGTAGTAATTCTTTTTCAGTAAAAGACTGCCCCTCAATAATATATTTTTGATTATTTTATGAACTTTTTTGATGTACTTTGAAATTATTTTGGTGCTTGCGTATTATCGCAACCTATTGGTGATATAAGAAATGAAGCACCTAGTTGTCAATTCAGCATGTACGACACATAAAAGTCAAGGGTACTAACTTCGCGAGTTATTAATAGAGTTGGTGTGATTACTGAAATAATACACAAGTACCTTTTCTTTTATTTGTTTTAATTATTGCGTATTATTACTTTAGCAAGGTTCATGACATATTTTAATGTGCACCAGTCTTTTAAAGCTGACTGAGCCACAGCAACATTTAAGTGGATATAGCTAGTTATAACATAAAATTAAATCTTAAAAATATATCAAAAATAAAAGACTTAATATTTCGATAAAATCAATATAAACATTTCCGTACAAACAAAATATATATAAATTGTAAAATATATATTTTGCTATTCGCATTTCTAACAGACATCAAACGAAATTTAGAAAATTGTCAAATATCGATAAAAAAACCTATTTAAGAAAAATACTACCGATTAACTTTGCCAAAGACATAGCAATGTGTAAAAAATTATGTATACACACACACAGTACATAATCACCAAAAAAATGTACTAAATATAAAAAAAAACAAAAATTATGTATTGAATTAATTATGGATTACTGGAGAGAAAGATAAAACAGCAAAGATAATACCCATAATATTAATTTCATAATGGTAGGCTAATCGTTTTTGATATTTTTTATGTTCCTCTTAAATATGAAATAAAGATTTTCTAATAAATATTTCGTGTTTGTGCGAGACTGCTTATATTTATTTAATTAAAACATTCAGCCTTATTTTATTTTTGATATCTTCATAAGATTTATGTTTGATAACTAGCTGTACCACATGTTGCTGTGGCTCAGCCAGGTTAAAAAGACTGATGTGCCAAAAGGGTTACAAACGTAAATAATACTCAAAAATTGAAACAAATAATATAAAGGGTACTCGCATATATTGCAGCAATCACCAACTCTATTATATCTTGCCAAGTTGGCAATTCCGAATTCCTATGTGTCGTATGTGTTGGATTGGCAACCAGATGATTCATTTCATATAATCTCACCAATAGGTTGCGATAACATGTAAGCACCATTTGCTGTTGTCCGGTACATTGTTTGCTACCACTGTATCAGCCATACCAATGATATAAATCCCCCAAGCTACAGTGGTCCCCTACGTATTACTATAGTTACTAATATGGTGCTCATATCTGAAATCAGCCCCTAAAAGTGTTTTGATACAAGGCCCACTCAGAGCTGTTTTGTAATTTCATGTGTCTTTATTTTAACCTTGGCTTCAGTACATAAAATTGACTTGCAGAAAATCAAACTTCGGCAGAAGCAGTGCAACCGAAGCAAAAGCAGTGTTGGCAGTAATTACATATCAAATTGGAATAGGCATCAGAGAATGAGCAAAACAGACAAATGGTTTAAATATCTGTTGAGAAAGCAGGTTGTCGTAAGATTAATTATGTTTGGTACTTCTGTACTATCCTAACAATCGCCATTATTCAAAATAACTTGCCAAGTTGGCAACCCCAATTTTGCACGTCATACATATGCTGAATTGGAAGTCATGTTCTTCGTTTCATATAATGTCGCCAATGGGTTGTGGTTATACGTAGGTACCTTATTTTTTCAAATTCTGCTTTTGCATTGACAAAGATAGTTCAGTTATTTTTATGTCAGTTTTTTAATGTTAGTATTGTACTTCATTTATTTTTATGCTTGGGATATATACTTTGGATAATTTTTTTATTTAGTACTTATACGTATTATTGCACAATCGCCAACGTTCAAGACAACTCACCACTTTGGCATTTCCAATTTTGCATGCATTTAATTGGCAATCATGTGCTTCATTTTGCATAATGTCACCAATAGGTTGTGATATTACGTAAGTACCTTTAATTCTGTACATTACTATAACATTAGACTGGCTGCAACATACCTATTCGGCGTGATTTCAAAATCATGCCAAAAACGATTAGCCTACCATTATGAAATTAATATTATGGGTATTATCTTTGCTGTTTTATCTTTCTCTCCAGTAATCCATAATTAATTCAATACATAATTTTTGTTTTTTTTATATTTAGTATATTTTTTTGGTGATTATGTACTGTGTGTGTGTATACATAATTTTTTACACATTGCTATGTCTTTGGCAAAGTTAATCGGTAGTATTTTTCTTAAATAGGTTTTTTTATTGATATTTGACAATTTTCTAAATTTCGTTTGATGTCTGTTAGAAATGCGAATAGCAAAATATATATTTTACAATTTATATATATTTTGTTTGTACGGAAATGTTTATATTGATTTTATCGAAATATTAAGTCTTTTATTTTTGATATATTTTTAAGATTTAATTTTATGTTATAACTAGCTATATCCACTTAAATGTTGCTGTGGCTCAGTCAGCTTTAAAAGACTGGTGCACATTAAAATATGTCATGAACCTTGCTAAAGTAATAATACGCAATAATTAAAACAAATAAAAGAAAAGGTACTTGTGTATTATTCCAGTAATCACACCAACTCTATTAATAACTCGCGAAGTTAGTACCCTTGACTTTTATGTGTCGTACATGCTGAATTGACAACTAGGTGCTTCATTTCTTATATCACCAATAGGTTGCGATAATACGCAAGCACCAAAATAATTTCAAAGTACATCAAAAAAGTTCATAAAATAATCAAAAATATATTATTGAGGGGCAGTCTTTTACTGAAAAAGAATTACTACATTAATTTGAATCAAAAAACGTTCTTAAGCAATTAAAATATATCCAAATTTGATGAAATGGATCTACTCTGGAGACCATGAGGGTAACGGTTTAATTTTACAATTATTTTGTGATGTATCGCATTGCTAATGAGCTGTGTCTTTTACGATAATGTCAATTTTGCCTGAACAAAGTTTATTATTTCATTGTTCTTCATTTAGTTTTTAATTGTCTCTCTTATTTCTCAATGCATATGGTGAGAATTCTGTTCTGTCAATTAGTTTTCATTTGAATTCAAAGGGAAATTGACCTTTTTTTTTGGAGTGATTTGTTCAAGTGGAATGAAATATTACGTTTCCCGTTGCATCAGAATTGAGCTATGTTGATTGATTTGCATTTAAAGTTAAATATTTTTGTTAGTATTATTATTTTCCCCCTTTTTTAATGTTTTGCAATTTTATATGTTTTAAATTTAACCTTTGTATTTTTAAATCACTCAGCTTCCAGTGTATGTTACATTTTCAATGTAGGCAGTCACCTTAATTATTTTTTGATAAATTATATTGCTATTGTATGAGGGATGGTGTTGATTTTGTGTAAGTATATCATAAAGGTACCAGTGTCCCAATTTTTCTGTGGGTCATGCAAAATTTCTTACGTACAATCAATTTGTGACTGTTACTCTAGAACACACAAAGGTATTTGTATATTAGCATCACCGTGACAAAATTGAGGTGCCACGCAAATCACACCTTGATATCAAAACAACAAAGATACTAACATTTTTTATATGAAAAAGAATCAGTCAGATTTGGGTGGAAAATAGTGTGATTCTCATGGTGGCAATTTGGCTGTGGTGATGCTAATACGCAAGTACCCACACAACAAATAATCATCCATGTGAAAAGCAGTCTGTGTTTCGATATAAGCCACTCTGTTATAAAGATAGGCCCTTAAATTTGTTGATAATAATTGCTAATGCTAATTGAATGGTAAATCACAAGAAGTATCAATCATTATCAACACTTTATTATACATTTTTTACTAAGAAATCCAATTTAATATTTGAAATTTCCCTGCGTATTCTACTGAAAATATCTTCAGTCCCACACACATGTATGGTTTATATTTCTCCCCTAACTTTGTTGGAGATGAAGGAAATCGGACACATTCAATATATGATTGCAAACAATGCACACATTTGATTTGTGCATGCATTGTTTAGAATGAACCCCAGTGTCCCAGTTGTGAATCCCAGTGTTAATGACATTTTTAACATATGCAGTCACCATTATTATTTTTTTCTACATTGCACTGGTATTAAGCTGCCTTTTACTATAGAGTAGATTTCATATGAGTATAGTTAATTTTTTCCCATTGTTTTTCATTTATTTTTTCTCAAGCTTGATGTCTCCACTATGAAGCTAATGTAAATAATTTTATGCTCATAACATAAGGATGAAAATAAGCCATAATAACTTAAGTATTTGGTTAACAAATTACAAAGGAAATAAGTTAAGGAAAGTTTTGTGTACATATATTTTGCTGCCCATGTGATATAATAGTCACTGACGCTGACTGCTGTGTCAATTGGCCTGGGTTCACATCCTGGAGAAAGTATGGATGTTTGTAAATGTATAGTGCCTTTGTGGCAGGGGGGGGTACTCTGAATAGCCTTCGAGCTGCAAGTTCTCTCGTAAGGTTGGTGGAAGGGGAAGAGAGTTGGGAGACCTCTGACCACCTCTGGTTGTTCTTCCTCAAAATTGGTGTGGAGCTAAGCCAAATTGCATTGTACCTGTATGATTCTCAAAGCTACAGCTAGCAACAGGCATACATCTTAGCCCTATAACACGTAGAATTTCGTAGACCTCGTTCTGACACTGAAAGGCAAGTGGCATTAGAAACAAAAAGAACATTTTTAATTTTTTTTATTGCATGAAATCTTACCTCAAATGCAAATGATTAAGCATACTAAAAATATGTGCTTTCTTTTTTCTTTCTTTTTAACCACACTGAGCCACAGCAACGCGTGGCAGGGTGTAGCTAGTATATATATATATATATTTAAATAAGGAAATTTTCAGATACATTTTACTATTTTTCATGCAATACTATGTTAACTTTTAACCAAAAACCTTTTCAGGTGTCTAAAAGGAGACTTCTCACAGAAGTAATTTTTCAATTATTTTTTCAAGTGATTTTGTCATCTCGATTACCTAATCATTTCATTTTAAACCAATTTGATTTTTAAAAAAATGCCTAAACGTAAAAGGGGACTTACCACTGATGAGATTCAGAAAGTTTTAGCAGATTTAGAAGATTAAATTTTTGATGATTCTGATTCCGATTGTGAGTTAGAAAATGAGGAAGATGATCTGATCTCTGCTCAGCAAAAGTAACACGTTGTTAAAAGTTTTGTGTAATAAACGCTCAAAATAGTGTAAATAATTTATGTCTAAAAGTGTAATATTACTTTCTGTGGTATTTATTTTATGTTAAAATTGTAATATTCGCAAGCAATGCCGTTTCTTAAATTATAATGGCGATTCAATGAAAAACATAATGAAATGTTAACGATAGAATCAAGTTGGCAAATGTCTAGCTACTGTCATAGCTCGAGCTTTATTAGAACTTTGTAAGACCCGCCGTGTAGGGGAAGTGATGCACGTTAATACTTTATCCACCGCATTAGGATTTACTGCAGGTTTTTTCATACAATATTTTTTTTTGGATCACTACATTGAAAATTAAGGGATATACATAAACAAAATACTCCACTTTGGGAAATTTAATCCGTTAGAGCTAATAAATTAATTAAAGATATTCCACTGTAAAATTAATTGAATACACCGTTCACTTAAAATAAATAGTCAAATCGTTTTCAAAGAATATTCCTGCTAAGTATTGGTAGAATATTCCTTCTCTAAATTGGAGCGGTGTGGTACTTGCTAGAAGGGGGTGCCAGCTCAGGTGTCATCCACGTCACTTGACCATGGCTTAAAATTACGTGGTCCGTTGCCAAAAGCTTAACAGTGCGACGTTAATATTAACTAACTCCAAAAAATACAGTACAGTATATATAATTATTTTTGTACTTAAAAATGCAATATCCGCCTATTCAATTAAAATTACAGCGTTATAATTAATTACTAACCAAAAATAAATTTTGAAAACTTGTCCAAATGATGCAGTGTGGAAGAGAAAGTTTATTTACTTTAAGTACCATAACCGATAAAAGCATTTATTGTGAAAAAAGATCAATTTCTTAATTCCAAATGTGCATAATAAAATCATAAAAAAGGCATTCAAATAAAGAGAGTTGTATAACAACCTCTCCCTTCAAAACTTAGTTTTATTCTGAAATAAAAAAAAATTAGGGATTATGCTGATCACAGGAATTAATTAGAAGCGAGCGCCATGCGTAGCCAAAACAAAAAGGGTTTCTTTACAAACAAAAGATATATATATGCTGTCGTGGGCGTTTTTGCAGCACACGCCAGAATTGCTTGGAATGGCAGAATATTTTCCTACCTACTTGACAAATATCGTTATATTTTGGACACTTTACACAATATCTTTATAAATTATAGCCTATGTGTTCTTCTGATGTATAAACTATATTACTGTAAAGTTTCATTAAAATCCATTCAGTTGTTTTTGCGCGAAAGACGGCCAAACATCCTCACAAACTTTCACATTTATAATACATATCTAGATTACACAATGTATTACTGTACAGAAACGTATTTTTACTGTTATCTTACGTTATGCTGAATGAAGAATTTTTTTAAAAAAAATTTATATTGAAGCATAAAAAAGCGTATTTTTAATGGTGTATAAACAACAAAAAACAAAAAAAAAAAGAAAAGATATTTACAACAAAAATTACAGAAATATTCGTTACAGATTCTTAAAATTATCCATTTTAATCCTTCGACTTTATTTATAAAATGCACACGAAACTAACTTCGACATTTTTATTATAACAATTGATGTATAAAAAAGTCGAGTATTCGAACCAGAAACTCTTAATTCCGATATAATTTCTTTGAAATTTGTAGAAAACATATATTACAAGCTCTTCAACATAAGAAAAAAGCCTCGATTTATACAAAAACCTTAAAAGCAAAAATGAAATCCTTGCTTTTGTTACACAATTATTCTTTGAAAGTTCTACAGTGTTGGATTTCCTGATTAAAAAAAAAAAAAATAAAGTAAGTGTCCTTTATAATAATAATTACAAAAAAATTTGCAAAATGCTCTAAAATCTATCTGAAGAATAAATATAATCAGAACGTAGTCTAATAGATAGTTATATTGAAGTAAAAAAAAATGTGTTTGTGTTCTCTTTTTTTTTTTCGCCCAGTTATTCGTGATTCACACTTTTTAGGTATGATAGTACAAAGAAAAAAGTGTTCGTTTGCGCTCTAAGGCTATTCAACTTTTGAAACTCTGAATACAGAATCAGATGGTTCTTGTAAATGAGCATGAAAGCAGGTTGTAAAATCTTTTATATCGATAAAGAATGCTTGCCCTCTTGATTATTGTTGATGCTTTAGTTTTTGGTCATTGTTGATTATCCTATGCCTTTTTTTGGTGTAATAAAACCTAGAAGTGCACATCTGCCTTCTTGTAAATATTCCAAGGTTGCTTACAAGTAGCCGGAAAACTATTCTTCCTCTAGTTGCCGTAATAAATCTTTAGAGAGTGCATTTCCTTTTCAATGAAATTATCGTACATAGGATAAATAGAAACTATGCCGACCAAGCCCTTCTTCAAGAATGTCCTATTCTACTTGGTGAACGTTATTAGGAGAATGAAAGTAACCCTCTTCGCGGGGAACTGATATTGTGTTAGATTTTGAGAGATAAGGTAAAAAGCACCCAATCACTCAGGACAGTGATCCGCAACCCCCAGTCCGCGGATCAAATGGTGCCGGGCTATCTAAAGAACATTAAACTATTGTCATTTTATTTAAAGTGGTGCATTTCTCTCGGATTTGCGCAACTTTCAGAAGAAATCACTTATTCATTTTTGGTGTAACTATATTTTATTCTGAAGGCATATTTAAATGTAACTAAAATAAAATTGTTAAATCAAAACAATCTAAAATATAAATAATCAACGTGTCCCTCCCTTATGCACAAACTCACACACCAAAGTCAGTTCATTACCGCACAAAAATCAGAGCTGTAATCTTAGAATTTAAGCAATAATATGCAATTATTTTGAAATTTTAAATAAAAAGTAAAGATTATTCAAAGGCTAAAAATATCCCTTTTTTGTACAAAAAGTGAAAAAAAAATTAAGAAGTCCCAATATGTTACCCTTACTCTCAAAAGAAACAATTAATTATAAATAAGAATAATATAATCCTTTTGAATAAACAAGTTTGTCGAGATGCATGAAGCTCCTCGGCAACTTAAATATGTTTGTAGTCATAATATTTTGTCTTTGTTATCAGCTTATTGTTTGCGTTTTACTATCAAGTATTCTAAGAATTCAAAGAATTTTCTCTTTTTTACTAATGAAAACAATTTATTAATGTTGGAAAAAATATAATTTTAAATTTCTAATGTATATTTAAAGAATTTATTTTTAGGAACACGAGGTATATATAAATTGATAAATTATTAATATTTCATTTACGAGTTCTATTAGGGTCAAAGTAATAAGACGGACCTCGTAATTTAAATGACGATCAAGTAACGAGAACAATAGTCGAGCTAGAGCCCCCACTTCTTATTTTCACACCACGGCAACGTAAGGACTTTGATTTTATGCGTATCAGCTCTGTTACACAATGGAACCTCTAATCATGACTATTTTTCAATAAAAATATGTAGTGACTACAATGTCGCACTATCCAACAAGGGCCAACACTTATAGGCTTAGGATATTCATATTTTATAGCATAATGCGAAACACTTAACTGCTATTAATTTCATATATTTGCCACAGTAAATGTTTTATCATAATTTTCTGTATATATAAGAAGAATTAGATCAAAATAAAAGATTTTTATTTTTGAAAGATGCTTGTTATAATAAAATGTAGATTTAATCTTAGGATTCTTTGAGTACTATGAATTCTAATGTATCATAATATAATGGATTATGGAAAAATAAAAAATGACAATTATATACATCAAATCTTTCATTCCTTTATGGAAGATATATACGAAAATCCTTAAGAGGATTTAAATTTTTAAGATTTTTCTGGCATGTTCTAAAAAAGAAAAACAATTATAAATTGAGCAACAATGAAGTTTCCACAAAAGGATTTATGGCAATATGTTTATTGATATGCAGATGCTTGTAAGAGCTTTTAAACTCATTTTATTGTCGATTTGAGAAAGTCTGAACTTTGCATTATAACATAAAGAGACATGATCAGCAATTGGGCTTTTTTATTTTATTTTGTATTTTTGCTTATAATTATGTTCAAGTTATGAAGAATCATATTATTTACTTCTTATTTCTAATTTGACTATTTTAAATTTTAACACCAGGTGTGTATCAAATTCCTGCATTTATATATATGAATAAAAAATAAATTTAAAACATTTTATAACTATTTTAATAAGTTTAATTGAAAATCAAAATATAAATATTTTTTCTTAAATAAAATCAATTAAATTTAGATTAGTTTATTGTACCTATTCCTACAATGATATAAGCGTTTTATTTTTTATGAAATGTTTTATGTTATCACCTCTGTTTTGTGCTAAAATTTCTTGAATTTTCTTGAACTGAAAACATTAGTAATTATTACATTGGATTCTTCAAGAAAACATGTTTCCCTAAGAAAGGGAGACTATTTGTGTTTAGGGACTTTCTAAGCCGCGAACATCCCCACTATTCAGCGGGGTATCAACGACTACCCTGCTTCTTTTATCCGCCGATGTGTGGTGTCATTAATCAGCTACTAAAATAGGGGAAGTAAATTTCGCTGGAAGCGCCATCTTTAAGGGCATTTTTCTCACAAAAACCGCCGTCTCCAAAAGGTTAATATTGTTTCTTCTATCAACTTAGAGCAAAAAATGTATAACTCGTAAAATTTCATGGATGATCTGTTTCACAAATGACGCCCATCCCGTACGATCGTCGGGTACCATCTACATTCCAGAAGGGGGGGCGAGAACTATTTTATTATTTTTCCCAATGTCAATAATAACCAGAAGAATTTAATATTTGCAGATAAGAATAGTTCGGGTTTTAAGGGAATATACGTATGGGAAAAACTAAAGTGTATAACCTCCTAACACATCAATTTTATTTAGTGATATTATGTTTCAAACACTTTTGAATCAATGTATATATTGAAAACGAAAGAATTAGCTTTACAAAAATACATGCATTTCTCATAATAAGACTTATGTACTCCTGGTGTTTCTCTTACTCGGTTTCGATTTTTTTACAATGATACTCAGCAAAAGTATTTTATAGTAGATGAATATGTGTACAAAACTCTTGTGTTGATCTGAAATTAACTTGTAACTATTTTATTACGAGTACAACAATTGACGTTATAAAAGCTAATTTGATGGTAATGTGATATCTTAAACTTCAAAAGTAAAATTAAATGCTCTAGATTCGTCAATCATTGACTAACGTAATAGACCACGTTATGAGAAACGTATTGTTTTAACAGATCAAAACTTTAAGAAAAAACTTTAGAAAGGATTTATAACCCTCAATCTTGTTAATCTAATTAAAAATATTTCGTTGATCTTTTTTAAGGGGACTGTCTACCTTCGGATCAAATTTTTTCATAAAAAAAAATTTGGGAAACAAATTGAGTGTTTTTAGGAAGAAAAATAAAAAAAAAATATAAATACCTTGAAAATTTTAAATAAATATTGTACTTTTTGAAAAATTGGTGGTTTTCAAGGATATTTAACCAAATTTTTACCAAAACGGGTAACACTGTATAAAAATTTCTAATACAATTATCACAATTTTCTTTATACACAACATACATATTATGTTGCTCTTCAAAATGAGCCAAAATCTAAGAGAAATATTAAAATATAAAAAAATTACAGACAATTATACTTAACAGTATGAAAATTTTGATATTTTTTAAGTTTTTTATTTATATAAACTATCCTAAATGAAAAAAAAAATTACCTACAACAAGACTTTTGGGTCACTTTATGAAAATCAGTATAATAAATATTCCCACAAAATTTCAAAAGGTTATCTGGTTTGGTTCTTAAGATATCATGTAAATGGTAATGATTTTCTTCGAAAACAAAATTTTGAGAAAAACTCATTTAAAGTTTTATCTTACCGTTAAAAGGTACACGTACATCACAAAACTGTCTAAAATTCCCCTGGATGATATGTCAAACCTTCCTTTTCTTCCTGGTGCAACCCTTTTTTCTTTCTGAGAGCTCGTGTTTTTTTTTTCTTTTTAATTTTGTAAAGGGTAATGAATGTCTTTCTGCGCTGTTAATTCGTCGAGAGTCATACAATTTTAATACACGTATCATATAGCTACCAGCATTAAACCCCAGCTTATTTATCACTTTTAATTAGCCACTAGACCCTTCATTAAATTATAGAACTGCTATATATATGCCCCTAATTTCAAAGACTGGAGTTCAACAAAGTTTTGTTTTGGAACTATGTTCCACAGAACACCATTGAAACTCTCGTTGGCATTCTGAGTCAATCCGTGTAAGCACTTTTCTAAAAGTTTTCTATCGCATAGTTTAAAGTAGTGTGGTTTAACAATATTTAAAATGTTTTGTCGGAGTCCAGGGGCATTGGCGGTGAATATTTTACCAAGTGCCTTTGCTTTTTGAAATTTGTACCAACTATCTGTAACTGTTAGGCATTGACCATGCATAGGCTTTTTAGTACTGGAACATCAGTGATAAAACGCAGCAATAACTGCTTTTGCATGTTTGCTAAATTTTTTGTATTACTGCGGATTGCTATTCCATAATAATTTTGTAATTTTTCAATAAAATTATCCGTCAATTTTCTCTTTCTTCCCAATCCTTTCACAGATTTTTAACTTTCTCAGATGACACCCAACCCTTTTCCGCACGTGACCAATTTATTCTGGTTTATTAACTGTATGACGAGCGTACATGTTTTTTCGGATTTATACGTTTTGGAATCCCCATCAACATAGTAATCAGTGTACTGCAAATTATGATGATTCTCTGATCGCTCAAATATGCAATATGCTCCGACAGTCTCCATACTTGAAGCCGAACCCATATGATTGCAACAAACATGTGCATTAGAAGCAGCATCTTTAACTTTAGCGTTCTTTGAACAAATTCTAGAAAAATGTGATATTACTTCGATGTCCAAAAATTTTCCTGTGCCAATGGATATGTAACTGACGCAACCATTGTGAGACGAGTAGCCACTCTTCTGCCAAGTCCCATCCATTGACACGCCACAGCAGCTTATTGATTCTCTAACGGTGAATATTTTAATTTTTTCACCTCAGTTGCTGCATTTTTCATGCTTTCTATAGAAACTATAGATGCAGCCTGCTGAATCTTTAATTCTATGATTTCGAAAGGCTGTTTTGGAAAGAAAAGGCAAGTTCAACATACCGAACCGTTTATTTCCAGCTGTGTACCCTTTTCCAGTTACTATTAAGGAAAAGGCAATCGGAGTATTCAGCTTAAATTTATTGTTGACTTTTTCAGATGAAGTAAATCCTTTTAAAAAATCACAGTTTATACATTTCAAGGAAAAGTTTGAACATATTCCATACCTAGAGTCTTCTGTCAAACTGAGTTCATCATGTAAACAAACTGAACAACAAAGTACTGCAAACACTGAAAGCAATGTGGTGACATCAAATATTCAATGTCCGAAAATTCCATCACAATTTCAATAATTTTCTAAAAAATTGTCCTTCAAATACTCAAGTTTTGATGCACTTGCAGTTTTCAGTTCAATATTACTTGCAACGGTCGTATCATTTTTAGCCTGAGAATCTATATTTGAGCGTTTGTTCCTATACTGATTACCTGTAAACTTTCGTTTTTTTTTAGCGATATTGGTTCTTATGACCCATATTTAAGATATTTTTAAAACTTTTAAGCAAAATGTTATCGTAAGATATTAATTTTTGTAATGAAAAACGACCAAATATAGAGCTAAGCAAAACACAAGCTAGAATGTAAACAGACTGTCTGTGTTGCCAATTTTTATCAATTAAGAACTATACTAATAATATAGTAGTGGATGAAATACTAGAAAAATTACCGAAATATATTTTAGAATTAAAAAAAATAAATAAACTGTAGAATTTAAGTTAAAAATTGCCATTTTCTGCAACTTCTGGTTTTGAAATGATACTTCCAGTTCCCTTTAGTGATGTTTTTTAAAATCACTATAACTTTATTTCTATACTGCGTAAAGGAAAAAAGAAAAATTGTTTTGGAAAGAAAAAATGTTCAAACTATAAGATTTTGAAATAAAAAAATGCGTTATGTGGACGAAAAACGACATTTTCAAGGTAGGCAGTCACTGAGAAACTGAAAATCATGTTTACGTTGATTACATGTTATTTTTTTTATGTTTTTAGTCACCATTCTAGTAGAAAAAAATATTTGCAAAAATAAAATTAGTCCATGAAGAGACATAAAATAAAATCATTGGAGTAACGTTAAAAGAAATTTTCATTTTACGTTAATTTAAAAAAAGTTTTTTCTAAAAGAATATGTTTGAACATGAGGAATAGAAATACACTCAGGCACATTGAAAATAGCGACCCAAGAAGAAAGCATCGGATTGAAATGAAATTTAATACACATAATGACACAGATGAGAGATTCACTTGATTTAAAAAACAAGACAATTAAGCGAATGCAGGTTGTGACACGACACAAATACTGGGCAACATCAATAGTGCATTGGACCACCTCCAGCAGCAAAATACATTCCGCCACACGGTCCGGCATTGAGTTGATTAGACACTTTATGTTGTCCTGAGGCAGATGGGCCCACAAATCTTGAAGAGCCAACTCTAAATCATTTACAGAGTGACACGATGGCATCTGTCGTCTAAGCTGATCCCACACGTGCTCTACAGGGGACAAATCTCGGGAGCGAGCCGGCCATGGAAGAGTCTGAAAATGACGTAGGAAGTCTTGAGCAATTCTTGCTGTATGCGGACGAGCACTATCTTGCTGGAAAATTGCTCCTGGGAGACCATTTAAGAAAGGACCTACATGGGATCGAAGAATATCATCAACGTACCGTTGGCCCGTTCAAGTTCCACGCATCAAAATTAAAGTGGACCAGCTATCATAGGCTATGGCCCCCCAGACCATTACACCATCTATGTGGGCAGTGTGACGTAGAACAGTGTGTGGCGAATTGTACCTCTCACCAGGGTGCCTCCACACCCGTACACGGTCATCATCTGTCCCCAAAACAAACCGGGATTCATCACTAAAAACAACCTTTTGCCAAGCTGTGAGATTCCACATTGATCTGGCTTGGCACCACTGAAGACGCAGTTGTTGATGCTCCGGTGTTAAAGGAAGTGCACGGAAAGGGCGCTTGGATTTAAGATTTGCTTCTGCAATGTGTATGGAAATTGTTTGTGGAACAATTGCTACGCCCACGTCTGCTCGTATCGTTGAAAGAGTTACTGTGGGGTCCACAAGTGCTTGCCGTTCGTTCCTTCGATCCTTTCTCCTCGGGGTCTTCCTGGTCGCTCCAGACTCGGTTTTCCACACGTGGGTACCTTCTCGTGTCCACTGCCTCCAACAATTTCTAAAGACACACTCCGAACGATTCATATGGCCAGCAACACGGCCCGTCGACCAGCCTGCAGTTTTCATCCCGATGATTAGGCCTCTCTCAAACTCGCTTAACTGTAAGAAATGTCTTTTATCACGTCTTCCTACAATTGGCGGGTAATCGTCACGTTTATGAATCTTCGAATTTGCGCTGGCTTATATAATACCCTATTCCTGATTGTAGCGCCCCCTCGGCGTGTATGAGCATGCGTATTGGCACAAAACTTGCATCATTTGCATATCATATTACGCTGTACTTATTTGCAAAGTTTCGCGATTGTACTTAGCTTTCTTCTTGGGTCGCTATTTTCAAAGTTCCTGAGTGTAATTTTAATCTAAAAATGGCTTTTTTATTTCAGTTAGAATGGCAATAAATCAACTTACTTTTTATGTATGTTAATTTTTACTTCTGTTTTAAACCTTAAAATCTTTGTTGTTTAGCGAAAAAAAAAACACGAAATCTCTTTTGCTTTTCTACATTCCTGTTCACGACCAAGACAATTTCTAATTAGAAAAAAAAATTAGAGGGGGGATTTTTCATTAAGAAAAAACACGAAGAGAGAGACAGAAAAAATAAATGTTGAAAGTACATTACACAGATTTTCTAATCAATAAATAAATAAACATGTTTTTAAACGTAATTAATGATTAAAATTAATTGTTGATTGATTTTTAATATCAATTATTGTTCTTTGTTCGAAGTAACCCATTCTAACAAAATAAGAGTTAAATTAATTAGAAGCAATCTAAATTTTTTTTACTTGTTTTAAGAATTCGCAAAATTAAACAGTTTTTATGTAAAAATAAGTCATTCGTCTAAATCATCGTTTCTTGAATTGTGGGGTTCGCCCGTCTAGGGGAGCGTGATAACTCTTTAAAAGGGGGCACGAGCATACTGAAAAATCGAAAACCAAAGATTTTTTTCAAAAATTATTAATGTACTGAAAGTAAACAAACAAAATATACATTGTGATGTAACAAAAAATATAATACACAATTACACTAAAATAATACAATTATAACTGTATCAGTACTGTACAATGTATTTTATAATTAATTTAATAATACTATATTAGAACAAGTTTAATAATCACCAATGACCCCATGAGCTTGTCATGTATAAACTTATACGTACACAAAAATAAAAACCTATGTTAATTATTTGTACGGCTTATAATTAATTCTTTAACTCCCGATAAAAATGAACGCTATTGGCTTCCTAATGCAACCTTCCTGGTAAGCGATATATTGGGGGGGGAGGAGTATAAAAGAAATAAATGACTAAGTCGTCTGAAGTAAGTTAATCTTTCGCAAACACAGTCAAGGTTCTTTTATTGTATTCCAAAGCTTTTGGAATAATCTTATGGAAAGCAATACACATAAAAGATCGTACTTCGGAAAAACGTGTCTATATATACGTCTGGGGAAATTAATGCTGTGACTGAGCAAGATGTTTATATACGCCGGTGGTAGCCTTAGCCTTAGTATTATTGCATTCAGTGCATTGTTATTGTATGGAGGGTGGGGGTGCGATGGATATTATGATTGAAGATTGGGTCGCAAATATTGAAAGATTGAGAAGCACTGGTCGCAATCGGTTCTTCTTTTAAACTACAGTAAAGAGCAGGATGGCCAAATAAGAATTATTGATGAATGGCTTGAATAACAATCAAGTGTAAGAAAAGTCAATGCAAATTAATAAGCAAATCATTTTGGAATAAAACAATACCGCAATGTATTTATGTGTTGTAAGTTCTTCTACATGCTAATAGATAACTATTTTCAATTAATCAACTTATGACCTTCTATAATTTGCTTGAAGGCTTTCTTGATTTTTTTCCCGTCATATTCAGGAATTTGGAAATATTTGGAGATCCAATTTGCCCACTATGCTCAAAAATACCTATTCAACCTTTTTGACACGATTTTTTTCGAAACCATATTTTTGGGTACAACACACCTTCAGTAAAATAGAGAATAATTTGTATGAATAGCATAACAATATAAACGCATAAATTATTACACCAGTTTTAAATGAATAAATTATTTTTGTAATTATTAAAATATTCATATGTATCTTAATGTAGTATGTTACTAAATGGCTTTGCATTTGTTTTTATTTTAGAATATTACACTAAGGTATCATTGCACATTAGTATCTTATCACTTTGATTCCAAAATTTTAAAAACACAACTTTTTAAGATTAAATATCATTTCAGAGTTCCCATAGTCACACGTAGATTAGACAGAATGTTATTTCCTTAAATATATATACTAAAAATGGAAATTAATGACAAAAATTACTTTTTTTAAATATGGAGTGTTGTTGTTTCTTATCAGATCCCGGCCCATGATATTCATCATGGCAAGGAACCTGATAAACGCATATCGTTAGCTGTAGTCTTGAACACTATACAGGTGGCAGTACGATTTTTTTAGATTGATCCCACCCAAATTTTGAGGGAAAATGACTTTGGTGGGAGAAGAGGAAAGTTAATATTCTTTCTTCTTCCACTTCTTTTCCCTTTCCATCAAACTCACGAGAGGTTTTGCGGCTCTCGACGGCTATTTAGAATACCCTTATGCAACAAAGGCACTATTCATTTACAAACATTCATGCCTTCTCAGGAATTCGAACCCAAGACCTACGGCAACTCAGTTTGCGTCGCTAACCACTATACTGGAAGTGCGACTTTAATATGACATATTTAACAGTATTGATCCTAAAAATTGTATTCACTTTTGCAATTGTTTTTTATTTAACAAACACAACTACATTGGTGCTTCCATCACGGACCTGGCAATTGATTTCATCTGCTCCAATGTTTCGAAGCGACTGATGATTCATTATCACCCAGATTTTATATTATTAACAACATTATTTTTAGTGATATGGAAATTTGAAGCATTTCAATTACATGATAAATTTCTTACGCCTTTTTTAAATGCCAGTTTAATTTGTTAAAAAATACACAAGTTGTGTCTGAAATTTTCTACTTCAATATCTTTAGAGAAACATGATTCTGTAATACATTCTTATAGTATTTTACAGATACATTCAATTATAAACTTTGTTCGTTTTTTTCAATGACTAAATTTCCTAATCTAATCAGATGTAGAGAATTTCTAACGTTTAATTGGTATAAAATCTTGTAGAAGTGAACACAGCTCAATTGTCGTTCTTGTTAACTGACTGTGAATAGAAATTACGAGGTATTTTGTCAGTAGCCTTTTTGTTGATTTTCAGTATGTCATAAGTAAGTAAATAAGCAATCAAGTAACAAATCAATAGCTTAAAACACCTTTTGAATGTGTTTATCCTAACTTAGTAATATTATTTAAAAATTCCCTGAACCTATTTGATTTTAAAAAAAAAAGAGTGGTGTGATGGGGCATAAATTGACGCTGCAAACAACATAGTATGTAAAAGTATAGTTTTATTATCGAATACTTGAACAAACATATGATAAGGAATGTTATGTTGTGTGCAATAATAGTCTTGCTCTTGTTGAGAAGAGTCCCCCTTTTTGTTTTATTTTTACTGTTGAAAGAATTCGCAGCGAATGGATATGGAACTGCTATTTACTTCCATGTTTATTCCGAACAGAGGATTTGAAAAGCGGGAGAACATTTCCTCAACATATAACGAGAGAAAAAAATGACAATTTCGCCATTTATCCTTGTTTTGGAAAATTTTGAATGAACAGTTTCCATTTCAAATTTTAATCTCAAGATAGGTTTCCTACTTGAAAATGCCTACAAAAAAATGTACGTCACTTTTTTCTTCCGAAAATAAAACGGATATGTATTTGAACGGATTATGGGTGGTCCAAACTATACCGTAGCGAATTTCACATATGGTGGGTATAAAAATACTATCTGGACTTTGTCAGAATGCATTAGTTTGCCTTCATACGCATATAAGTTCAGAATCAATAACAATGCAACATATAATGTGTGCTTATTTTTTTCACTTTTATTGCCTACGTTTCACGGAAATAAATTGTGGTTCGAAATTTTATGTGACTCAATGCACCAATTCCAAATATATTATTAAAATTTATTCATTTTTTATTTTTAGTAAATAGCTGACTTTAAGGTCATATCCTTTGAAGGGCCTTAGCTTGTAGGTGAATTCTAAATATATATCTTTGAATACCGCCTCTTCGCGTATGCCAGTGTTTCTCAAACAGTGAAGCGTGCCCCCTGGGGGGGGGGGCTCGATACCCAAACAAGGAGGGCGCGAGCATATCAAAAATAAAAGATTTAAATAATAATTAATTTACTGGAATGAATTAAAACAAAATACTTTCAGACATAATAAAAAATGATCTTATATAATTTATAGGCGTGTGCGATATAAGTCATCAAAAATAAAAACTTCTTCAATACCTAATTAGCTATCTTTGATCCTATTACCAAATAAAAAAAACTTTTATTTGATTTACTGTATTCCCATAATGAGAAATTTTTTTATTACGTTTTTTTTTTCAACCCTAAAATGCAACTCTTTCAGAGAAAAAAACAAGTCCCAGATTCAGAATCGAAATAATTTAGTAACATAAAAAATCCATCACAATGATTATTTTCGAAATACTGCACATTATAGCTGTAATCTGTTTTGCTGATAATCTGTTTGACCTTCTAAGTTACTGGTACAGTTAGTTATGACCCCTCTCTTATGTCTTTGTTTCTCATTTAGGGAAGTTATAAGTAATGTGTTTCTCTGATGCGCTTTTTCCCATGCAAAACAGTTTTATGATATTTGAAAAACCACGGAGAACACTTTGAAAGATTACTTGGCCATGGCTTATTTTTATGAGTATTCTCGAACGCATAAAGCATAATGAAAAACGTTTTACACATTTTTTAGCAGTAACATACATATTATCATTATGAATATACTTTTAACCCGGAAGTGGTCGCACGGGACACACAGATCACGAAATTGTTAATTCTGGCAAAACTGTTTAGATGTTAGCAAAGAAAAATTGAAAAATTCTTGAAATTAGGTAAGTTTAATTTCTATTAGTTAATATATTCACTGGAATCACGATTTGTATCGGTACAATAAAATAATTATAAAAAATAAGAGGATTGAGATGACTCAATCCCCTCGCGTGAACATTAAAGGTAGTATCGAGAGTGTGTCTGCCCCCCGGATAAAACACACATTTCGGAGTCTTCTCGCTTTAAATATTAAAAATAACACTATTATTCTTCAATGGAATTTTATATTATTTTTGATTGCTTAACACTATAATTCTAAATGCTAATTCTGTGAGGCTTAAAATTACAGTTCGCTTAAAATTAATTATAATATGAGCATTCATTTTAAAATATAATTTTACATTTTCATAAACAATGTCGCGTATTTGGGTTTACTCTCTTGACAATTCAGCTATTTATCAAGGATGCTTTAGTTTTTTTTTTTTTTTTTTTTTAAAAAGAATGAACTCATTCGAAGAGCGGGTACTCCAGACAGTATAATTTTAATGTATCAGTGCTGCACAAGGTATTTTATAACTAATTAATTAATACTAAATTAAGAGCAAGTTTAATTATTATTAGCGACTTCCATGGGCTTGTCTTGCAGAGGAAAGTTTTTCAAAGAAAGGTTTACTGTTAGAAATTGACACTCTGAGTACATTTTCTATATTTGGCTGAGATCATTATTTTGTCTTGAAAGCAGCCACCACCGCATTTTGCAATCTGTTCCAATTTAAAAATTCGAGAAAGAAAAATAAAATATATATTACTTAAAAATTACACATATAAAATTTAATATACTTATCTTATTAATTTGTAAGGTTTATAATTAAGATTATATTATTATTGCATTCAATACATTATTATTGTATAAGGGGGTGCGTGATAAAAATTATGATTGAAAAGTGGGTCGCCAGTATTGAAAGTTTTCGAAGCACTGGCGGATGCCATACCCTGTGCGTGAATCACTGTTACAGTTGTGGATGCAAGATCATGTTTTAAATATTCCTTATGCTGTGGCGTAATGTTGTAGCAATGTATATGTAGCAATGTTGTAGCAATGAAGAAATATGATATTGAAGGAATTTAATAAATACAGGATTTAATAGATGTAGTAGAACAGTATGTTTGGATGAAGAAATTCTCTTCGCGGTCATAATAAGGAAAAATCAAAGGTAAAAAGAACAGTATAACAGCGAGTATGATTCCTTCAATGAAATTGATCCCGATTTAGAACAGCGAGATACTATTTAAAAAATAAATGCTTTATTTGTAGAGAGACACAAAAGGATTTGGGAAGAATGTAATTGTAAAAGAGACAACTGGTACCACTCCACATCCAGATGAACTTTTCAAAAAAGAATGATGCTGGAACAATAATATAAAATAAAAGAAGAAATTGCAAAGTATTGAATTTGAAGAATAGAGAAGTTTACCCCTATATGATTAAAACAAAATTAAACTACGATCCAATGAAGGCATCGCATTCACTCACGCGAGGTTAAAGGAGGGTATAAACAATGTACTGAATGTCCTTATAAAAAGAACAGAAAAACTTAATTTACGTGTGAAAAATGTATTGTATTTCCTACTTTTCTTCCTTTTTATTTTTTGTATACATATTTTACGGTAAAAACATAATGTAAACGCCCTTGGCTATGATATACTCTGCGCGAGAACTTTAGGGCGTTTTTTTCGCGCGATTGATGACGGTTTAACTAAAACAGAGAAGTCATTTGCTCAATTTGTGATTGATTAATAGCACGGGTTAGTAAGGTCACATTAGGGGAAAATAGATGTGAAATTGCGGAATTTGGGTCACATTACCTTATCATATGAAGAAGAGTGTCAACAGACGTGTTTTTAGAATGATGTGTGTGATGTTCTGAGAATAAAAAAAATAATCTCCATGATATTTTTATGGATAGAAGAGAACATACATTGTGTGCGTGTATTTTTTAAAAAAATTAAGTAAATAGGCCATCCTTTGAGGAACCTTCCTTGGGCTGTGTGTAATATTTTTCTTTTAATCGAGAATTAAGTTTTCTTAAACATCGACACACAAACTACGTTAATTTTATTTAAATAAAAAAATACAGTGTGTTTATGAATGCATATCGGAATTTTAACGCTTTCTGGTATTTATTACATAGAACAAAAGTATAACTCATACATAAAATAAAAGGCCAACTGAAACAGTTTTGTTTGCTGGTATGTGTGCGCATGCGCGTGAATCGTATGTTAATTTTTCCCTTCCCCGCCGATCAGCTCGCTAGTGGAAAAATGACGACTATTGAGCAGAAAACGTTTTGTGTTCTCCAGTTTGCAAAGACACAGAATCTACTATTACTGTGCAACGAGAGTTCCGGTGGACACGTGAACACTCATAATGCGCGGATCTGTTAGCTTAGAAAATTCTCACGAGGTGCTAGAATCACAATGAGACTCACCTAAATCGAATGTTCTTCACGCCTTATCTCGGCGGGAAGTGCATGGGTCTTTCGTTTACGGAGAACCAACTGAAACTGGTTCTGCCTCTCTTGATGCTCTACAACTATGGCTATTTCCTCAATTGGAAGAAAGTGAACACGGTAACTTCATTTGGCAGCAAGATGGTGCACTGCCTCACTGGCGTCTCTCAGTACGCAATTGGTAGAACATCACTGTACCCAAACAAATGATTGCTTATTTCGCATGGCCTCCACGTTCACTGGATCTGGCGCCACGTGATTTTTATCTTTGAGGGTTCATTAAGGATTGTGTGTATGTACATCTGACCTTCCAGACTTAAGATTCATAATTGAAGCAGCTGTTGCAAGAATTTCTCCAAACACACTGAACAAAGTTTGGAAGGAACTCGCCTTTCAACTTGATCAGCTGCATATTTACTTTTGAAATTCGTTTAATTAAGCCGTTAAAATTCTGGAAGAACAAATATGGAGCGGAAAAGCTTATGTAGATTGTTAACAATTAATTTGTTAATTATAGCTTTACAGTTTCTTGACAGTAGTGCGTTTCAGTATAAGCAATGATGGAAAAACATTTTCATAAATACTTTTTTGGGGAGGGGAATTTAAAAATTGTTTAACTTTATTAATTATCTCTCTACCGTTATAAATTAAATTTATCAACATGTTGTATACCAAAAGCATCTAAGTGGTTTTCCAAAGCAAAGTTAATTTGAATATTTAACTCTGTAATACGTATTTCAACAATTACGCACGATAACGTATTTTAAATGTAAATTGCATCTTATTGGCAAAAAGTCACTCGAAAGGAATATGTATAAAAATAAAAGAGAACGGAAATGGAAGACACTTTTTCCAAACCATGACATTTCGTGCTCGGTGACACTTTGACAGGAATTGCTCTTTTAGGTGGCGTGATCTAAACGGCACTAGCAGAAACATCTCTTACGAGTGGAGATAACAAATACATCTGAAAAACGGAAGAAAAAGTCTGCGTTTGAAATAAGAGTGAAAGGAGGAGCTGCTTCCTAAGCCAATAAAAAACATTCTTATTAGAGCACATCAAAGAGCCCGACATTTTCGATATCTGAATTCTTTGGGACGTAAGATGAACGGCGAATATTAATGCTTGGTTTCTAAATCTAATTTCATTTTCCTGCTTGAATGGAAATGATTTGAGTTCATTCACAACAAAGGGGTTTATCCCTTTTTAAAGTTTCTATTTAAAACTTGGGAATTTTTAGTATATAAAATTTCTGTTGCATCTTTTAATAACATTTAAAATAAAAATTTTGAGTTTTATTATTTTTGAAGCATGTAAATGAATTACTCTCCTTTGTACGTTTATTGAAGTATTGTTTTATTGTAAACAAAGAATTTGGAAGATGGTTCTCGTAATTTCGAGCTGAATTCAAGTGATGGAGACAAAACCTAATTAGGAGGTCTAATCTTTAAACTTGAAAACCCCTCCAACGGGAAGATTTTGAACTACGACGGTTAACTTACATAAATCCAGCTATATGCCGAGCTTACATTGTGAAAACTCGAATTCACTGTATGAATTTAAAAGTGTCTTCCATGGAGAGATTTAATTGTGTGTTTGATTGTGATCAATTACTTAAAACGTAAGCTGTGTATTTACATCAAAGTATCAGATAATGTTCTTAATAAACGTCATAAGGTTGATACCTGTAGTAAATCAGCTTCAAAAATATTGTTTTTAACACTTTCATTATTTTGAAATTTTCCTTTGGAACGTTATTTTCAATAAAGAGTTTACTAATTCTTTTTGTAAAATATATATACAAAAGTTGTAAACACACATTATAAATGCAATGTATAGTTGTGCAAAAATAAACTTAAAGTTAGTATAATTTATCTTTCTTTAAAAACGCAACACAAATTATAGGACCTTGTGATGAATCTTTACGCAACCTTCACATTAATCCTCTTTGGGAATCTTTGGGGTAGCAATCATGCTTAATTCATAGTCATTCCTCTCAAGAAGAAACCTTTATATATAGGTTAGTTCGAATATATAAAGTCAAAGTTTTGTAATTGTAAGAAGAAGAAGCCGAGAAGCTGTTACATTCGCCTCGCAGGTGAGATAGAGTAAAGTTGATTTCGCAGGTTAAGATTATGAGCGGTGTTTGATACTGTATTACAGTTAGTGGATTTGGGATTTGTGTGTGTGTGTGTGTGTGTAATCAATGATAGATTAGGTTAAATGAAATTGGTTACTTGCGCTTGTTTGCTTAATATTTATTGCTTTCTCTCTGCCACTCCTTTCACATTCCCTTAGAGATTAAACTGTTGTTGATTAGTGTGTTTGAGTAAAATAAATAATTGTTATAATGGAGATTTCTGGCTATGCTTTTATTCCTCCTACACCCTTAAGTAGGCAAGATGAGAGGGGGGGATGGTACAACTTCAGGAGTAAGTCGCTCACAAAGTATTTCCCTACTTCTCCAAAAGGCTAGAGTTAATTAAAGGTGGAAGGATTTTCTGCAAATATTTTTTTTTCATTGAAAACATTTAAGATATTTAACAACGTTAAACTGATATTTCATACGAAATATCCAATGCGCAATTAATCCATGACATTTTCTTTATAATTGTTAAATAATACTGTACCAAGCATATTTTAGTTTATTCATATAATTTGTCAATGTTTTTCAAATTAAACTCCATTTTGCTTAGACATTTGATTCCTTACAGGATATCCACAACATTAAAGCAAACGTAGAATTATTATTTACCAGGGGAGGGAAATTCATTTGGGGACGAGACTTTGTGTAACAGTAGTACTGCTATAGGGTATCCAAACCCTAATGCAATTCCACAGAATGGCCAGTCAGTTCCGAGAAAATAGTCTTCAAAATTCATGCTTAGCTTACATACAAGTTATTTCCCCCCTAATACAACGTAGACGTGGCATGACCGTCAGCGTATCGGAGTACTAGTCAATGGGTCAGGGTTCGATTCACGCGAGCGGCCAACTTCATGTTTTTATTTTTTCTCCAATTTATTTTATTATTTATTTTCAGAAATACATAATTATATTTTTAAAAAAAAAAAGACTCATTGATTTTTAAATGATATTCTATATAATTATAGTTACTATTTCATTTTTTTAAAACACTAAACAACTAATGGTGTTATGATAATAATACTTATAAATAAAAAGTAAAAATAAAAAAAAATAATATTAAATAAAGTTAAATAAATATAAATAAAAAGTAAAAATAAATTTAATTATAATAAATAAAGTTAAATAAATATAAGTAAAAAGTTAACTGTCTTACATAATTATTTTTCTATTACGTACAAGAACCAGAGTGATAATTATAAAAACATTCAAAACAATTTTTTAACATATAGCGCAGTTAATAAAAGAAAAATTTCCTCAAAAACAATGTTTTATAAGTAAAAAGGTTGTATTGTAAGAACAAGGGTAAAAATAGCAAAAAATTTTAAGCAGTAGTGTAGTAACTATAAAATGAGTTACTAACTAAAATTAGATGATCGCGGGTGCCTATTCCCAGAAGGATGGGCGAAAGAGAAAGACCATGATATGAAGATTAAACAAATCACGAAAACTCCCACAAAAAACGGGGAGGGAGGACGTACCCCAAAGCACGAGCGCTCTAACGAAGCAGAGCGCCGGCGGGGGGAGGGGAAGAACGCAGGAAGGAAGACAGGACGGCCGAAGGCTGTGAATCAAGTCGGTGAAAGATCATCTCAGAACCCAGAGTGAATGATGCAGTGCAGTGCAGCTAAATCATATTGTTAAGAGTGTGAAAAGAGTGTTTTTTGTTGTGTTATGGGGGGCGGAGCGGGTTTCTCCACTTCGTTGAAGAGTATGCATATTTAATTTAAGGATGAGGATACGTAAACAGTGTTTGTGCTTTGATAATTGGATTGTCATGATATTCTATAGATTTAAAGACATTTCTAGAGAGTTTAGTGATGTAATTAGAAATCGGCTTCATATGTAGATCGTTGTGAATCACGTCATTTCGGACGTACCAAGGTGCGTTCGTCATGACGCGGAGTATTTTGTTTTGGATTACTTGAATCTTTTTCATGTGGGTGGCGGCTGCGGCTCCCCATACGGGCGAACTATAAGTAACAACTGGGCGCAGAATCTGCTTGTATACAAAATCCGTTATCCTACTGATTTCTCATTTTATTGGAGCATTCTTTGCTTTTAAAAGAATTATTTGTTCTTAAAAGAATAATACCTGCTCTTTAAAAACAGCTACCTCTCTTTCCATCTAAATATGTTTGTTAAAGACGGAAGTAAAATGTTATAGCCATTTAGGTATAAGGAATAGTTTTAAAAATACAATTAATTGTAGTTATACCATATATTAGTTGTTTTTATGTTTACAAAAGTAAAATAGTTACTGTAATTATACAGAATATAATTTAAAAATGAGTCTTTTTTAAAAAATAAAATTATTTAATTCTGAAAATAAATAATAAAATAAATTGGAGAAAAAAAAATAAAAACAGGAAGTTGGCCGGTTGCGCGAATCAAACCCTGACCCATTGCAAGTACTCCAATACTCTGACGATCATGCCACGGCTACGTTGGATCAGGGAGAAAATAACTTGTATACAAGCTAAGTATGAATTTGAAGGCTATTTTCTCGGAAATGACTGGCAATACGGCTGAATTGCATCGGGGTTTAAACACCGTATAGCAGTACTACTGTTAAACAAAGTATCATCTCCAAATGAATTGCCTTAGTTGTGCCCTCCTTGTTAGTTACAATTTTTACTGAGGTTTTTTGTAATTATAATAGTATGGAAAATATTTCATATGGTAAACTAGATTTACTATGAATACAATTGTGCGTTCTTGGCACAGAAATGCAGTGCTTATAAATTTTTCTTGCCAAAATGCTTATAAGTTTTGTGTTTTCTTAGAGCCTAGGAAGTTCAAGGAAGGCCTACGTGTTCTATCTGCCCAATACCCTGTCTCGTGAGTATGTGGCAACTAGACAGCATTTTTAGAGTATTTTTCGGATGTGATTTTTTCAACGAATCATATTCACTAGATCACCTACTCTTAGCGTTCCACAAGTTCAATAATTAAAAATTTCTCTTCATCGAAATACTTTAAATAATTGAACAAGATGAAAATTCCGCAGAAGTCTTTTTGCCAAATAAATGTTTATTTTTTAATAATGAAGGCATTTATATAAGTTATTTGAAAGGTAGAGCACTGTTATTGAACAGAATGCATTTATATAACTTAACAATTGTAAGCTAAAATGTAAATGTGCTCGTCTCAATATTCCTTCACTATTGGAATGCAAAAGTTCCTGATAAATCAATACATAAATGTGAAAGAAGGAACTATCCAACCTTCTTTCTAAAAGTTAGAGTGTTCGGTGAAGCGGCTGATATTCATGTGTTCAAACAAGTTTCATTGTGAAAAGATGGGGGAAATTCAAAATGATATTGCAACGAATCCTTCTCCCTCAAGTTTTAAGCAACAACAGACAAGAATAAAAGCGTTTAATAACTGTCCCGAAGAGAACGGCTTTCGTCTCAGTCAATGGCGTAACGGAGAACATTTGGGCCCCTCCCCTACAATGTCAGAAATTAGGCCTCCAAACTGTATTTTACTTGGTTTCAGTCAAGCTTTATCGGACTCCTAGAACCCTCTCCCTCCACATTGAGGGGTTGGAGGGTGTTCGTTTTACCATTGACGCCAGTCATCTAATTCGCACACGGAGTGATCTCCGCCCCTAAAGGAGGACAGTTCAAACCAATCTGTCTCCAGGCATACCACGGTTGCAGTTATTCATTCTCCCGCCCTTCATACATAACCAAACTATTAACAGCAAAACTGGCCAAGATACAAAAAAATGTGCTTCAGGTAGAAAGCCTAGCTTTTAGCTAGTTATAGCTTTTTAAGTTTTGAATATCTGGTACAGTAAAAAATCACACTTACAAGCAACATAAGGGGTAGTTACGAAAACTTCCACATTTTGGATCATGGTCATTTGGTTAGGTTCTCAAACTTCCTTTCCCACGCAAGCAAGAGGACCTTCAGTCCGAAACATTTTGTGTAAATGAGGGAATCGATTCTACGACTCGTCTTATACATCAACGACTACACTACCGAACTCTGGCTTGAGTAAAAATAAATCCAAAATAAAATGTTTACTTCGTTTTTCAGATTTTAATTTTATTTTTACAAACAGTTTTATTCCATGCTAACTTTTTTCAAAAGTATATTTTTTTATTAATCAAATCGCTTTTTTCATTTATATATGCACTACTTTTATTTATCAATTTAATAATAAAATATTTGTGCATAAAAATAACAAAAAAAGTAATCATTGGTATTAAAACTATTTGTAAATCTAAAATAATATCTGCCGTATATTCTTACCTTTAATAGAAATAAAAAAAAATACGCCTTAAGAAATATGTCCTCGTTAAAACGAGAACTAGCGAATTAATACGAGTTCTGATTTGGAAGAATATATAGTGCGCAGAATTGAAAAACAAAAAAAGATAAAAATATCCTTTGTATAATTTCAATTTTGAAATTTTATTAGAAAATGAATAAAAACCTTATTCAGGATGAAAGAATCTCCCCTTCCCCCCTTTTTTATGACAACTAGTCAGACAATAATTTTTCCTAACTCAAATACAGTTCATTTCACAAGCGTTCAAAAGGGTTTCTACAATGCGAAATTTCTTTGGAATTCAAAATGAGCAATCCGTGTTTCCCTTAAAGCTATTCATTTATTATTCACGGATATAAATAATGCTCTGTAAAGTTTTTTTTAAAAGAAATTTCAAAGGTGTGTGTTTTAGATAAAACTTTAAATTGAAAACATGAAAAATTGATTTATATCTCGTAAAATCTTTTATGTCGGATTCCTAAGCTGTTTATCGCTTGAAGTTTGAACTAAAAACTAGACATATTTATGTGTGGCTTAAGAGCAGTCAGTAGGGGAACAACTTTTTAAAAATCGATTTTCAGGTTTTGATATTTCTATCATTCCCAAATCGGGAGCTTTCCATTGATATAACATACAAGCCATTATATCAATTAAAAGTACTTTAAAATAATTTTTAAAAAATAATCAGCTCATGAACCACGCCCATTAGACAGATAGAAATGTAAACATTGTCTTTTTAAATCTGGAGCAAAGTTGCAAAGGCTCAATTTATTTTTCTTAATACGCATTAGATACCTGTATAGTAACTGCAAATTTAACTGTGTTAGATATGCAAAAAATTGCGTGCAAATTTGGAAGCGTGGTTTTTATTTGAATGTTTTAATTAATATTTAGTGATTTTACCTAAATTTAAACCTGTTCTTCACTTTAAATTTAGTTTAAATAATTAGTAATAATAACTAATTAAAACTTTAAAAGGATTAGAAAAACGCTAAAAATATTTTAAAAATACTTGAAGTTACAATTAGGTAATATTTAAGAAAAATATATATATTTGGATTAAATTTAATACAAAAGTAATATTTTTTATAAAAATTTCTGTTTTCAAAAACTTATTTTTTTTTAAGTTGAGTAAATTTACTGTAGGCATATTTAAAATTTATATTTTTGAAATTGTGTAAATTTACTGTGTATATGTTTCTTAAATGCAATTGTGTACGTTGAAGTGACATTTTTGAAATATTCTTAAAATATTTAAATATAAAGCAGTTATCATAACAAAAAAATTAAAATTTTTAATAAATTCATAATAATAATTGTTCGGTGAACTAAAAGTCTGTCTTTGAGAAAACAAATTATTATATTTAAAAAAAGTTCACTTCAGTATAATTATATTATTTTATATATTTTATTATTATTTTATATATTTAATATAAATAAAAAATTGAGTTTTTCTGATTAATAGTTTCTGAGAAAAAGGTAGGAGATGATACCTTAAATGTACTGTTTGTTGTCTTTGCGAGAAGTTTGTTACATAAATAAAAATACATACATTTTATGTTTAAAAACATAGAAACAGTCTTATTTTGTTTGTTTTAGAAATCATTTGTCCAGTTTAGAGTAACTTTTGAAGTTTAAAACTTAGAAAATGTCTGCAACAACAAGACCTAATGATAATGTTACGAAAACCTAACAAAAACTTAAGAAACGTCGTATAATCAGGTATTTTTAAATACTATATCAAATTCACACCCAAACCATATTGATGCATTTTCACAATATATTTATGATGCTTTATGTTCAAATTTGATATCTGTAATGTATGAAAGCTACAAATTGTTTAAAAATTGATTCAGAATGTGAGAAAATTTTGTTGTTTACTCGTTAAAAAATTGAAAAATGCTGCTCTGGGCAATTTAAGACTTTTTTGTTTACTATTTTATGCAAAATAAATTGCAAAAATGCTAATGTTTAATAAAATGGGACAAATACATGCTGTAATTCATTATTTTTGTGATAAAGTTGCACTTTATAGTGAAAATTCAAATTTTCAAAAATGATGTTTTTAAAAGTGTATTCAACTTTTTCTCAGGATATAAGGTATAAATGTACATAACATTTTTTCCCTCATTTTACTGATGTGTAACTATATATATTCCTGTGAGTTTTTTGAGGATTTTCCCAAAAATATTTGACTGGAGTCCATATATTGTGATAAAAAATGTCATTTTTTAAAAAAATTCACAGTGATATTTTTATGTTACATGTTTTTGCGAAAACTAAACAATATATTTTAAATATTTCACTTCAATGCAAATATTAATGTTTATTTATTGTTTAGACAAATTTTTAAGCTTTAACATTCAAATGTTTTTCAATAATAGCTAACTAATTATAACTCAGATATGTAATACTTTTTGTCGTAGCGAGTAGTTTGTTACCTGCATAAAAATACACAAATTTCATGTTTAAAAACATAAAAACAGTTTTATTTTGGACTTTTTTAGAAATCTTTTGTACAGTTTGGAGAAAATTTAGAATTTTGTAACTTTTAGAAATTGTGTTTCCATGGTAACATACAAATCCATAGTTACATTTTTCTAACGTCGTAAAATCTTACATTCCCAAATCATGACTTTTATATATTGATACATGTTTACATTATATTTATGAAGTTATAAGGTCAAATTTCACATTTGTAATGCATTGAAGCTAAAAATTCTTCACAGATGGTTACATAATCTGTAAAATTTGATGCAAAATGTTAAAAAAATCTCGTTCAACAAAAACTGAATATTACTATATGTGTATTTTCTGAACATTTTAAGGCATTTTTGTTTCCCATTTTAGGTTTAAAAAATTAAGAAGATACTAATGTTTAATAAAATAGGGCAAGTACATGTTATAATTCATTTTTTTGTGATTAAGTGCCTTTTTACACTTAAAATGCAATGATCTCAAAGTGATTGTTTTTAAACTGCGTGCACCTTTTTCAAAGAATCTAAAAAATTAATATACTTGCAATTTTTACTGCACATAAATATTATGCAACTATACACTCATGTCCATAAATTAAGGATAATTCAGAATCCCACAGAAATTGAAACCTAAAATAAAAACTTTCACCTGTAGAATTGTCACACACATCTTCAAGAAGAATATGCAAACTATAGGAAACCAATAGATGGCGCGGATAGTACGTCACAATGACGACAGTGTAAGAGAGGGGTATATAAGGAATGGTGGCAAAGAAGTAAAATTGTTCTCAAGCGCTTTAAAAGCCTTTCAGTGCAATAACCGCATAGTTATGTCACAAAGGAAGCATTTGGATGATTTTTTACGTGGTAGAATTATTGGACAACTGGAATGTGGACGTACTTAGTTGTAAGGCAGACCGTGTACAGACGCTTAGGTCACGTTGGTCTATATGCTCGTATGCCATTCAGATGTTTTCCACTTACCGCAACTCACTGTCGCCTGCAATAAACCTGGGGTAGAGAGCATGCATTGTGGTCACCACATCAGTGGTCAGAGCTTGTTCAGAGTGTAACGATAACAGGCTACATCTAACGGGATGTCATTCTGGAACATCATGTACGTTTGTTTCGGGGTGCCATGGGTGCAGAATTTCTGTTTATGGATGACAATGCCCGTTCTCACAGCGCAAACATTGTAGATGAATGCCTTCAATCAGAGGATATCACCCGTATGGTTGGCCAACGTACTCACCGGACTTGAATCCAATAGAGCATGTGTGGGATATTCTTGGCTGACGAATTGCAGCCCGTCAACCTCGTCCCACCTGTCTACCTGAACTTCAGAGCGCGTTGCTTGATGAGTGGTGTAATATTCCCCACGATCAGATTGATAATATGATACTCAGCATGCCTAGGCGTTGTAAGGCCTGTATTGCATCGTCTGGGAGACACATTCCGTATTAATCATCATACTAACCATGCTATATTTTTTTTTCTGAATATGTTCTTTATTGAAATTTGCTCCAGGGAGTAAAAATCGCAATTTTTATTAATTATGTCAAACATATAGCATCTTTTTTGCTCTTTGCCTTTTGTTTAAATAGACTTTACAAAAAAGTCAAATTTGTTTTGCTTCTGTCTCTTTCTTTGTCTGAACTTCATTATCCTTAATTTATGGACATGAGTGCAATAGAGCTTTTTTCTTGAAGAATTTCCCAAAATATTTTGCTCAGAAGCAGTTATCGTAAAAAAAATGACAATTTTCACAAATTTCGAAGCGATACTTTTACGATGAATGTTTTTGAAAAAAGTAAACAATATATTTGAAACATTTTACCGTTATTTCAATAAAAAAGCCGAATTATCATACAGCCAAAGTTTGAAGTTGTTATATTTAACAATTTCTGAGAAACAGGTTCCTAAAATGGCTCCATTTGACATTGTCGCTAGAGGGCCTGCCGACTCTTCTGAAAGATTTTCTTCAATCCTTCAGAAGCACATAGGGGCAAACAATACTGAACTTATTTAATTTTCTGTAAAGCAGGCTAAAACTAAAAAATACAGTAATCTTACAGTAATTACACAGTATTTGATACAGTATCATACATAATACAGTATCAATGCTGAACGAAAACAAAAACACTGAAAGCTATTTTAAAGGAGATTTTAAAAAGCGAAATCTTCGAAAAAAGTAATAGCAATGCTGTAGTTTTTGCCGGATAGGAGATTGCTTTCTCTTATCAAAAAATTAACAAATATTGCATCACGATTAAAAATACAATTGCTGGAAAAAGTATAGTTGCAATATTTTCTTGATTCCGTTGGAGCAGACAAAAGCACAAGCATCGAACGAATTTAAAAATGACAGTCACTTAGAACATTGCTCCTGAAACTTGGAATATTTGCGCCCCAATTTTCGATCATAATTTTATATGGCGCCCTCCTCCATACAATAACAATGTATTAAATTCAATATTAATGTATGTTGACTAAAAATACAACACGATTTTTTAATTATAAACCATACCAATTATCAACATAAGTATTATGCTGAGCATATAATTTTCTATATGACAAGAGCATGGATTCACTGGTTGTTATTACTTTCAACTTAATATTGATCAATTAATGATCAAATACATGTGCATACAGTTATAAGTACATCATTTATTATATCAGTTTATTATTTATTTATCATTGATCATCAGGTCATTGGGCAACGAGCTCTTCAATATGTTTTCACAATAACTCTTAAGGGCAGAGTACACGTCTACATGAGAAGCGTCCAGAAGCACACAAAAGAGGGAGTCAGTCAGACGAAAACGATACAAATGAGCACAATTACAATGTGCCCAGTCGATAATCTAAACTCAGCCACAGGGAGAGTCCAACACACACAGGTTTTAATAGCACCCTCCATGATTAATTTTTGGCAGCATTGGTATTGGCAACTCGGAAGCTTTTTTTAAAAAAATCTTATTGATTTTAAGTTTTGTCGAATGAACAGGCAGGTCTCTAGTAGATCTTTGGAGAATGTCCGTGCCTCTTTTTGCTAAGAGGTTCCGCCGTTTCATTTCCCCAAAGGCCACAATGGGAAGGCACCCACTGGAAGACAACCTTTGTAGGAATTTTTCGCAGCAGCTCCCTGCAATCCTGTACTCGGGCACTTTTGCCTTGGTCACTTGCCAAAGCCTGGATGGCAGAACTTGAATCATATAAAATTACAGCCTTATAACAGGAAGGGAGAGATGGGCAGAAAGCTATAGAAGAGTCAAATGAATGGTTTCGATATCACCGTCATTATTTATATGAGAGCCGACATGAGAGTAGAAGGGGAAAATATCACAGAAAACTCCAGCACCAGTGCCCTGGGTGAAATCCAAAAATGAGCCATCTGTGTAGATATAAAGCCACTCATCAGGTGGATAGCGAGTATTAATGGTTTCCAAAGCGATGGCACGAAGAGCAGTTGGGCAAAGTAATTTTTCCTCACGTTCAAAGTCAAATCTATTCTGAAATCGAGAGTCATAAATTCCAGTGGATTTCTGTGAGATAATAGTATATTATATCATTGTGTGTGTAATGCGTATTTTTATTACCTCAGAATTCATTTCGTTTCTATTCTTTTCAGTGTATTAAAAACTTTTTTTAAACAACCTTTTATTTTCGACTTTTCAATATGCCCGCAACCTCCTGGAATGATTAGCACGCGCCTTAGGAGGACAAACCCCACAGTTTGAAAAACCCTAAGAATGCAATGAACTGCCCCAAGGAGTTTATTATTCATTAGAGCCGTATGTAGCTGGAAGTGTAAAGTTTAACCCGGGAGAAATCGCACACACGTTAGCGATCACTGACGTCACCCAATCCTCTTTTTAAAATTATTTATATTGTACTCCATTCAAATGGGAACTCAAGTGATGAATTTACTAAAAAAGTGTACTTACCTACTTTGAGGTATTTTTTGAGTTTTCTTTGATCATTGGAGAAAATATCCAAATAATCTGAACTAAAATGTTTCAAATGTGCGTGACTTTAATAAAGGACACAAGTCACATACACATTTCTATAAAATTACAGGAATGATATTGAAAACAAAACTATCATATTATGTTCAAGTTATTGTATTTTCAAAGTCCTTTGATCTTCGACAAATATCATGTTGAATTTGTTTTTGCTTGTGTCTTTTTTACAGGGTGCCGTTTGTCTTGAAGTTAACTTGTGTCTTAGTACATTTATTCGTAGAGTTTCTTAGGTGGCATTTGGAAAAGTTCCTTTGAACTCAAACGTTCCCCAACAACGTTATGCTTAACTTTTATTATCAATAACGTTCAGTATTACTCCGAGTTCATTGCCAATCAATTCAGATCCTCACCGATTTGTTGGAAACCGATCGACGGCGAACCTCCCGGCGGTTAAATGATGATAATGGAAAATGTCCCAAGCCCTGCTTCATAAACTTCTGGACATTCTTGCATATCGCAAGATTTCAGCATGGTTGATATTCCATATATTGTCGGAGGTGCAAAATCGGTATCCTATACTTAATCACGAAAATATGACAGTGTTACACCCGATTGATGTCGCAATGAATGAAACGTGAATTCATTCTAAAAAACAGATTTTAAAACAACCCTGTAAATAAAGGCCACCTCGTTCCCAACGTCCACAGAAATTGCTTGAAGTTATGTCCATCACTGATCGAGGGGCACTGTGCCTAGCTGTAACTCAAGCAGAAAATGCTGATGCTACCTAATGCTGCAATTTTAGAAGAATTTATTTGTTTCCGTAGGCATAAAAAAGTGACATCACTTTATTGCCTTGAAATGCAATCACTCTCCCTAATAAGGTCATGGTGCAAACACTGTCACAGGTCTCTTGGGATAGCGGTGGCAAAAGAAACTAAAACACTCACCAATACTCGCCTGATGCGAGTCCATGGGACTATAATATTATCGCCATAATGCAAGAACCTTCATGAATGACACATTTTAACAATAAAGTGGAAGAACATCTAGACTATAAGAGAATCAATGCGGTACATCTTCAAAAGGGGACAGGTTGGCTGTGTAAGAGACTATGCAGACATTTGAAAGAAGGTGCTGCACATGACAGATGATAATATTCAGGTAATATAGCTCTGATGTATTTATGGCACAGTGCTTCTGAAACTTTCAGTCTTTGCGACTCAATTTCCAATCATAAATTTCATCCCACCCCTCCATTCAATAGCATTGTATTCAATGCAATAATAATGTAATTTGATAATAAAGCTACAATACGACTTTAATTATAAACCGAGTTGTAACAGGTGTTGAAGAATGAAGGATGTTACATGAGCTTGGTTATGTTATTTCTTTTTCCACTGGAACTTAGTTGGGAGTAGTGCATTTAATTATTTTTGTCAGAGAAATAATTCACGTCTATATTTTTAAGTTCAGATCAGTAATATTTTATACTGTTGTATCTGGAAAAGAAAGAACCCAGAGATGAATTTAATGAGTTGCCTTAGAAATGTAAAACCAGCGTAGGAAATAATAATACAGTAACGGAGTGAATGGAATAACGATGATTAATATTTTCACCTTCTGATATGGATGTAAAATTATATCAGTTAAAGTATATTTAATCATAGTGTAATAATTAACAACATAACCACACACATTATCGAGATAAATATTACATTTGAATACAATTTTTGTATATGACAATCCCATGGGAGTCAGTGTTAATTATTAAACTGGTGTTCTTCGTTTACTACTGATAAATTTATTTTCAAAAACATGTCCAGCACTGATAAATTTATAAATATATAGTATATCAGTGTGTAAATGTGTATTTTATGATGTCAGAATGTATTTTGTTTTGCTTCCATTAAGTAATTGTTTTAAGCAATCTTCCTTTTTGATGTTTCAATGTTCTCGCGCCCCCTAGGGGGCGTGCCCCACAGTTCGAGAAGCACTGATGTATGGCAATAAAAAGCGTTTCCATTCTATCAATGCGAACTCATTACTTCGTGTCCAAGCTTCATAAAAATTGAGATAATTTTTAATTTCAAATATTTATTCAAAATTTATATTTTTATGGGTTGATTATCCTGACTTAACATTTGTGAATTATTTTACACAACTGGTTTAACTGCTTATTTTTAAAAGGAAAAAATATCAGGTAAGAACTAAAAAAATATTCCATGATAATTAAAACTGATTTTTTGAATGGCTTTATTTTTACCAAATTTGTCTAGTTCTTGAAAATGGAAATGATTCTTTAGAAATAAATTTATTATTTCCTTAAAATATTTCAAAAGTATTGCTCTTTCATTTTAACCCCAATATTCGAATTGCATTCCTTTTCGCATCTATGGCATAAGTTCATCGATTTTTTTTCTTTTCAGTTCGATAATACTTAAATAGTCCCAACGATAATCCAATTAACTAATGAATTTCAGTATCGCATTAATGGAATTATAGAATTTGAAAAAAAAAATGCTTTCACTTGAAAAAACTTAATTTTTTACAGATTTAATCATTTAATCATGAAACATCTTTTCAAGCTTTAATGATTAATTTGACGGAAAAAATAAGTGACTCACTCAAAGAGAGAGAGAAAGTAGTATTAATCCTTTTTTTTATATTTCATTTATATTTCATATTTTTAAATATTTTTAAACCTAACTTTTATAATCCGTTTGAATCCATTATTTTTAATTTTATTCTCTAACACTGCCTATTGCTTAGTTTTTATAGGTTAAAAAAGAACAAGAACTTCAATTATGTCAAAAAAGGTATTTTTTAAGAAAAATAAATGTTTTTATTCTCGTGACTCCTTTTAGTTTTTATGGTTAAATATTTCTTCTAAAAAAAAAAGAACAAACGTTATAAGATATTCATTTCAAATTTAAAGAAATGTACGAGAGTAAAATATATTATTTATATTTTTTGAATAAATACTAATTCAATTATACTATGCCATGAAATTTTGGAAAGCAAATAAAATAAAATCAAGCTTTAAGAAATATTATTTGATGTTCTAATTTTTAAAAATATTTCAAAGATTTAATAAATTAAAATTAATTTTATTGAAGAGAAATTATCAAGTATTTTTTATTTTCCAATTTAATGCTCTTTTGTGATATTTTATATAACAGGCAAACATTCATGATTGTACTATTATCGAATGTTTTTACCATTATTCATCTCTAAGAATAATAGCTCGTTCACACTTTATGAAAACGATTTTGGGAGTTCATTTTTATGTATAAAAACCGTTTTTTTTTGTGACAATTTGCTACTGTCTGATAGCCAGAATTCTTGACAATAGTTCTAGCTAATTTTTATGCTGAAAGTAAATCTTTGCTTGGTCTTGCCAAATTTACTCCGTTCATCTTGAACCGTTTTCCAAAGTCCGTTCAGTGTTCTTGGAGGCCTTTTCCTGTGGCCGTGGTAGCCGAGTGGTACAGGTATCGGACCGTGGCTTGCCTTGTATCGAGTTCGAGACCAGTACCACTAAAGACCATCCGTGTAGGGCAGCGATGCACGTTAAATCTGTCGAGGGCTGAAACGTCCTCCCGTTGGTGTGGTGTGTTAGTTAGCAGAGTGGGGTGCCAGCTCAGGTGTCATCCACGCCCCTTGATCATGGTTTAAAATTACGTGGTCCGTCGCCAAAAGCTTTCGTGTAGCTGAACAGTGCGACGTTAATATTCAATCAATCAATTAATGGAGGCCATTTCCCTAAGCATCGTTTTAATGAACCGAAAGCCCACAAGTCCAATGGGGAAACATCTGGTTACTTTACAGATATTTGATTAAATAGGCTACACATTATTCATGCTTTTGATTCTTTCTTTGCTTACAAACGGCATTTGACTTCGGCGTGTGACAACAGGGTTTGCCCGTATGAAGCTCAAATTTGTCAAAGTCTTTTCCGTATAAGGATGGAATTTCTTCTTCAATAATTGGTTTTAAAATATTCTCCTGAAAGTAGAGTGAATTAATTTCGGATGTACTGAGACTTTTAATTTTTTAATTTGCCGTTTTAACAAAATACAGCAAATATCATGAATCTCTTTGCACACTTTTCTGTACATTGAAGAAACCTTTTTGTATGGTCGTTTACGTCGGTTGAGAAACAGAAAACTGATCTTCTTTTTGTCAGTCGTGAATCCAGTTTATACTCAAAACGAAAATTTCATAAGAACAGCACAATATTCCACATTTTATTCAAGCGAATTCCATCAACTACATTTTTTTGGCTCGTTGCCAAAGACAAAATACAAAAGTAGCTCGTTCAAAATATTATCTCATGATCGCAAAAACGAGTAATTTAATAACATTACTGACACCTTCCCCCCGAGAGTCATATTAGATCCAAAGATCAAATATGGCTAAAACAATCTAAGGGTCACACGTTACACCCAAAATGAAACACTGTTTAGTCACTATCTTAATATTATACAATTACATAAAAATACTCAACATTAAATTTTACACAAAAATTCTTCTTAACTTTAACAATAAAGCTAAGAAAATGTTTTAAACCTAAATTAATCTTAAATCCTTCTTAAAGTTCTTATTTAATTACAGTTTACATTTACAGTCTGGATAGCGCATCTGCATTAACTAGTTTAGATCCTTTCATGTGGCTTGCTTCAATGTCATGGCGTTGAATGGCCAACGCCCACCTCTGCAATCTTGGACATTGGGGTGCAGCACTAGTGAGGAATACTAGAGGATTATGATCGGTTAGTAAGAAAATCTTTGCTCCACACAGTAAAGTTTCAAATCTTTTTAGAGCCCAAATAATAGCATACGCTTCCCTTTCAATTGTTGACCACTATTGTTGGATTGGGTTCAGTTTCTGGCTCCCAAAAGCTATGGGATGAATGTTGTCTGCTCCATCCAATTGACCTAGACAGTATCCGACCGCCGTCTGAGAAGCATCCGTATGCGAGTAGTACGATTTCTCTATGTCTGGGACCTGCAACTCTGTAATTTCACATAGTGCTGTCTTGAACTCCTTGAAAGCATTTTCAGCCTCCTTGCTCCATGGAATCTCATTAGGGACTTTCTTCTTAGTGAGCTCCGTCAATGGTAGATCAATTTTTGCAAAGTTCGGAATATACTGTCTATAAAAATTGCACAATCCCAAAGCACTTCTTAGTTGTTTCTTGGTCGTTGGTGCCTGTAACTTCTGAATCGCTTTTATTCTTTCTTTGTCAGGGGAATGCCTACCTGAACCAATGACATATCCTAAGTATTTAACATTTTGTCTTGCAAACTCACACTTTCCTAAATTCACTGAGAAATTAAAATGCTCCAATCTTTTGAAAACTTCTTCTAGATGATTTAAATGTTATTCCCACGTACCAGAGAATATTGCTAAATCGTCGATATACGCACATGCAAAATCAGATATAGTTTAAACCACTTTAGACATGGCTCTCTGATAGGTTGCAGCACCGTTTCTTAACCCAAATGGTAACACATTCCATTGATACTATCCACGATGAGTTCGGAAGGCTGTTAGATGTTTGCTGCTGTCTTCCATTGGTATAGACCAATATACTTTCAACATATCTAGTACAGTAATGAATTTTTTCTTCCCTACTAAGAAATTCAACTCCATTATATTCTGCATTGGATATGCGTCCGGTACGGTAAGGGTATTCAAGCTTCTGAAATCTATGCATAACCGAATTGTTCCATCCTTATTATGAACATATACCACGGGGTGTGCTATTTCACTTATAACAGATTCAATCAGCCCTAACTCTAACAATTCGTCTATCTGCACGTCTACTTTTCTCTTTAAGTTTTCTGGTATCTTATAACTTTTGGGTTTCATTGTCTCCTCCTCATTCTTCAGTTTTATCACACGTTCACCAACTTAAGCTCTTTTTATTTTTCCAGAAAACAACGTCCTGTGTCGATGTAAAAGTCCTTTAGTTGAGTTTATTGCTTCTTAGATAGGTAATCCAACGTCACTCTGTCCAATGCTTCGTCATTATTCTCAGATGCAGGGACTGTGTTGGCGTTTCATATATCTCACCGAATTCATCATCAATATCATAAACAACTCCAACCATTTGAACTCTCGCTCTGTATTCTCTGATCTTGTTAACATGCAGCAATCTCAAATTACATCCAGCCATCTGCAAATAATATGAATTTGGTTTTACTCTTTTAACAACTTTAACTGGACCTGTCCATCCTGCATATAGCTTATTCGTCGAATCAGGTATCAAAACAAGCACTTGATCTCCTGGTGCAAATTCTCGATGTTTTTTTTTGCCTGTTGTAATATTTAACGTAGCTACCTTGTTGCACGTCACTTGTTAACTTTGCTTTGTGGGTTGCTACTTCTAACTTTTATTTTAGCTTTTTCAGATAACTCTCTACTGATCCCTTCATATTCAGAGGTAACGACGTGCTCCCAGTTCAAATTGACTTCAGTATAGACAACGGTCCTTTCGGATCTCTTCCATACATTAGTAGAAAAGGTGGTGTACCGGTAGTTGCGTTTGGAACTTCACGATAAGCCCACAGTAAAAACGGTATATGACTATGGCAACTTCTTCCTTCCTCTCTGATAATGTGGTGCAACATGTTCTTGAGAGTTTGGTTCCATCTCTCAATTAACCCGTTTCCTTCTGGATGGTATGGTGTTGAAAAACGCGAACAAGCTCCTAAAATCTTCAAAAACTCTTGTGTTAAACTGGCCGTAAAATTTGTTGCATTGTCCATTACGATCACTTCTGGAATTCCTGTTCTACTGAATATTTCGAGCAGTTCTTCACACGTACTCTTAGCCATTAGTAACTTGAGTGGGATTGCTTCCGGCCATCTAGAATGCTGGTCCATCAAACAAAGTATGTATTTATGTCCTTGTGATGATACTGGATCTACAGGACCATTTAAATCAACGTTTACTACTTGGAATGGCAATTCAGGACGAGACACAAGTGTTATCGGAATTTTGTCAACCGAACTAATTACTTTTCTAAGCTGACAACCATGACAGGAACTACAATATGCTTTAATCTCCTTTACCATTCCTGGTCAATAAAACGAAAATTTGATTCTCTGAATTGTTTATGAGCTCCTAGATGTGCTCCGAATACTGATTCATGAGCAATTTCTAGTATTTTCCTCTTCCTCATTTCAGGAATCATTAACTCTTTTATCCTATTTCCGCCCAATAGCTCTTCATGGTACAGGATATCATTTTCTATCACGTATCCTCCTTTGTTTCGCCTAGCAAAATTCCATGCTTCCTGAAGAGTATCACAAATCTGTTGCTGTTTCTTGAATTTTTCTGTGTTATTTCCATTCTCCTCATCATATTCTGTTATAGTTGGCTTTTGTTCTTCCTCTTAAGTATTTACACCCTCATCTAACGATTTTTTGGAGGAATCTGATCTTAAGTTCATAGCGGCTGTAAATCTGGGACTGTATATTCTTTCTTGTTCTAATAATGCTTCATAAGTTTCAGTATCTAATAATATGTAAGTATTCAGTCCATCCACAGTTGACACCACCGTTTTAATTACCGGCGTAATATACCCATTCGTTACCAAACCAATATCCACTGCTTTTAGTTCAGCCTTTAAACAATCACCAAATGCGGGTTGCATCATTATATGTCCTTTGTAATATACTTCCTTTTACACGACACTGCTTTTAAACACACTAATTTGTGCACCTGAATCCACTACAGCTTCATTTTCTGTTCCACCATACGAAATTCTTACTATTTTAAGATCAGACATTTTTAGTTGAACTGCGCTGCATTTCTTATTTTCCCTTACAACTTCGCCGTTGAATCTCGCTGTAACTACTTTGCTTTCATCTTCAACTGCTTTGACTTCTGCCACTTGCACCTCAGATACATTTACCTCAGCAACTTTACCCTCGGTCTTTCCTCTCCCGTCTTTCTTATCCCTGCAAAATCGCGCAAAATGTCCTATTCGTCGACAATTGAAACGTGTAACTGGTTTTTGGAAAGAATTTCGCTTATCATATCCACTGAGGTTGTTTAATTCTTGTCTATATCCTTCACCAAATGTATGACATATTCTATTGCACATGCTAGGTTTTCCCGGTAGGAATTTCTATACGGTTGAGACAAAGTAGCTTTAGTGGCCTGGTTATATTTGCCTTGCGTTTTCATAATCATCTAACTTCTCAGTAAGATCGGCAACTGTAACAATTCTACTCCAGTCATCAATAAAATGTTGCTGTATATCCCTGGAAACCTGTTCCTTCATCTGCTCTACAATGACAAGTTGTTTCAACCTGTCAAAATCGTAGATTTTTAGTCCCGAAATCCACTCATTAAAATAGTTCGCCAATTCAAATCCAAAATATCGCGAAGTGTTCTCGGCCGATTTACAATGCCTCTTAAATTTTACTTAAAATGCTTCTGGGCTCAATTTAAATCTTTTTAATAACATACCTTTTATATGTTCATAATCATTTGCCTTTTCTTCTGGTTCCCTGACAATCAAATTCGCCATTTCTAACGGCAATAGTCCAACAAGATTCGTTACCCAATCTTCTTCCTTAATATGGACTTTTCGTGCTTGTCTTTCAAACAGTATTAGGTAAAAACTTATATCACCTTCTTTGGGGTCAAAAGTACGCATTAATTTTTACAATTTAACTGGTACGTGTTCTTGTATTCCTTTATTCTGATAAATCCTCTCTCTCCTAAAACCATTACTCATCATCGAGGTTTCTATCTTCAACTTCTCTAATTCATCTTCTCTTTTTTGGCGCTTTATTTCATTTTCTCTTTCTTGGCGCTTTATTTCATCTTCTCTTTCTTGGCGCTTTAGTTCATCTCTCTCTTGGCGCTTTTACTCATCTTCTCTCTCTTGGCGTTTAATTTCATTTTACTTTTTCGCTTACTATTCTGTGTAATAATTCTTTCGCGAACACCTCTTAATACTCCTTACTTGCTATCAACTTTTTTAAAGCAGGAACTTTCATTTCTTTTGTTACAGTTTCTCCTAATTCTTCCGCCAAACACTTCAAATCTACCTTCAAAGCTCTTCCTAAAAGCGCCATTTCTCATCCACTTTTAAAATACACTTCCTCAACTGTACAACTTATTAACAGTTTACTAGATATTCAAAATTGTTCACTTACTACTAAATGTTGGATATAATTGAAATTCCCTCACTTCAGCACAGTTTCGATGTCGCCAAGTTTCAAAACAGTTCACGATTCTTAATCTTGAGAACAAATCAAAATCCTTTCTTCAAAACAGTTCTAAATCCTTAATCTTGTAAAAATTCGAAATCCATTGGAAATCCATTCCCTGCACAAATGTCAGTCGTGAACCCAGTTTATACTAAAAACGAAAATTTCATAAGAACAGAACATAATTCCACATTTTATTCAAGCGAATTCCATCAACTACATTTTTGGCTCGTTGCCAAAGACAAAATACAAAAGTAGCTCGTTCAAAATATTATCTCGTGATCGCAAAAACGAGTAATTTAATAACATTACTGTGTAACCCTGACACTTTTATTACAGTATATTACATATAATCATGTCTCATCGAGTGTTACCACAAATTTCCATTTTTCAGCAGCTAGGTATTTCTTATACAATTTTCTACAATTTGTTTTATATTTCAGCAAATTGTTTTGGCAAAAGCAGATAAACTTTATATATTTTTAAAAAATCCTTTTTTAATATAAAGTCTTTAAGAATTATTTTAATTTAGATTCCGGTAGACGTTCTTAATTTCGATGGAATGAATCTTTTTTAAGATCAGTGACTTCCCTTTTTTTATACTTGCCTGCATTCGTAGTTTTAGTCAGTCTTAGGATGAGGTTTTGTCGTTAAGTTTCATTTTTACTTTCAGCTAGATGTTTTATTTTTCTTTTTAAGTTAAACAAATATATATATATATATAATAAATACCTATTTCTTACATGCAATAAAAGAGATGTTTACACCGCATAATAATTTTTTGCTACAGGTATTTCTGCTTGAAAAGCCTAATTACCTACCTTCGAGCCATTTATCAACTTTTAAAGCCATTTTCAAAACAAACCTTTAATTTTACATTCCAGTTAAAAGAAGATTTCACGAACAGGAAAAAAGATTAAAAGTACAAAATAATAGAAGAGGATTATTCGGTAGCGAAAAGTTTATCTCAAAATGAAAACTTGAAAATAAATTACAAAATCGTTTCCATAAAGGGTGAACGACCTTATGTAGCGCAAATAATTCATTATAAAATAGGCTATATTTTCACGAATATTACACTTGCACAGATGAAAAGTATATGAAAACAACATTAAATTTGAAATGTTTGTACGTCCTACATAAAAGTTCAATGTATGCCTTTTTGATGACGTGATACACATGTCCAGAAATGTTGCTTCTTTGCTGAATATCAATTTGCGGCGAAATCTTCCATTGCTTCCTGAATGTTGACGCAATAATCTAGTCGACAAACAAGCTTGATGAGTTTGTTGTTATTTTCATACACCTCTCATGTGTGTACGTGTAATACTTTCAAAACATATTTTAAAAAAGAAAGAGTAATTTATTCAAACACTATAGATACACATTAACAAGAAAAACTCAAATGTTCAACGATTATTTGAATTCCCAAACATGCATATACTAAAAGAATAATCAGTATTAAATAATAAATGTAATAATTGTTTTAAGACACTTTTATTTTAAAGAAGATAGCTAAATTATCCATAAATCCAATGATACATCATTTACAAGTATACGTAAATTAAATATTTATATTGAAAATTGGTAATTCAACTTTGTGATGGATACTTCTAGGGCGTACAGTTTCACATATAAAGCTAACTCTATGTTTCGAATTGAATGACGATTATTATTTGTGCAGGTTTGCAGTCCACTAGGGAAAATATGATCACATTTATCTAATAAATATAATAATGTGGAGAAAACATTTACGTGCATGCATAAGAGAAATGGTACAACATTTTAAGAAGACTATACGATAAAAAAGTTTTGTATACAGCGGAAAAAAGCTTCGACATGTTTCGAGTTTCTGAAGACATCACACTTTTCATACGTATATAAAAAGATTTTAAAATTAAATTTCTGTTTAAAACCACTAAAAAATGCTACAAAATTCATATACTTTTCGATGTACTCCTATATTAAATTATGCAGTAAATTCGTTATACAAATAAAATACACGCAGCTGAAATTATACAGATAAAGATATTTATAGCATTAAGCCAGTGTTTCTTAAACTTTCAAAAAAATACTGGCGACCCAATTTTCAATCATCATTTTTGTCGCCTTCCCCCTGTACAACAATAATGTATTTACTGCAATAAAAAGGCACTTTGACGCTAAAGCTACAATGCGATCACAATTATAAACTGTATAAGTATAAAATTTTGTATATGTTACTTTTAAGTAATATATATTTAAGAAAAAAAAGTACTTAAAATATATATTACTTACTTATATATATTATTATGTTATTTTTTTTCTCTAATTTTTAATTGGAACTGATCGCAAAATGATATATTTAATTAAAGATATATTTCCTTCAGCATCCATTTCTCAAAGTACAAATGCCATTAGAAAAATTGTCTAGTCTATGTTGCTCTCTATCATATCCATCACATCTGGCATTATCGGGTACGTATGCGTGAGTCTGCGCAACCTATCGGACGTCTGCGCAAAACATGTAAAAATGCTTTTCCTCGTACAATTCCAGTCAGTTTTGGTCGACTCGATAGTTCTATAGCTTTCGAATCTACATTGAATGTACATTTTTTAATTAGCACGTTAATTGTTATTCACTGTAATTAAGTATTTACGGTGGTAGATTAAAACAAAATCACACGTACATTTTTAAGTCGTGAGCGAGCATTCGACGATAATAAAGGATCAACAAGTACACAGAAAAGCATGGTTTCCAAAATTAAATCAAGGAAATATTCTCAAAAATACTTAAATTTTGGATTTTCCATTACTGAAGTAAATGATGGGGAAAAAAGCCCCAGCTCGTTACGTGTTAAAACTTACAAATCTGAAGAACAACATGTGAAAGTTGTTTTTAAAACCATGTAAAATCATTTAGCTATGTTGGCAAAGAATTTTAAAATGTATTTTCTTGATGAGGACAACTTGGTAGCAAATTACGAGTGGATTAGGGGTCTATTTCAAGATACTCCAGAAGGGCTCTCAACTTCCGAAGAAGAAATTTTCATAGATTTCACATCCAGTGAAACATTAAAAGGCAATTTTGTAATAAATCGCTCTTTGAAGTTTGAGTAGAGATGGATAGTGAATTTTCTGCACTGAAAACAATAGCACTTAGTATACTATTACCAATTTCAACATCCTACCTTTGTTAAACCGGATTTTCTGCAGTGGCTGCTTAGAAGACAAAATATAGATCTCAGCTAAATATAGAAAAATTACTCAGAGTGTCAATTTCTGATATTAAACCTTCCTTTGAAAAACTTTGCACTACAATTCAAGCCCATGGGAGTCACTAATAATTATCAAACTTAGATTAATTTAGTATTAAGAAATTATTTATAAAATACCATCTTCAGCACTGATACATTAAACGTATACTGGCTGAAACACCGGCTCTTCACATGAGTTAATTTTTTAAAAATATATATTATTCTTGATATAAAAGCTGAACTGTAAGGAGAGTAAAACTGCGTCGACGACATTGTATACAAAAATGTAAAATTATTTTTTTAGATAAATGTTATAATTATAAATAACTGTTTAAAAGAACTGTACTTTTAAACATCACAGAAGTGCATTTAGAACTAATGTTAAATAATGAAAAAGAATATGAAATTCCTATGAAGAATAATTGTGTTACTTTTTAATATTTAAATCGAGAAGACTTCAAAATGTTTTAACCCGGGAGCAGGCGCGCACTCGATACTAACCCTAATGGTAGAGCGGCCGGACTAAGTCACCCCAATCGATTGTTTATAATTAATTTTACTCTACACGATACAAATCGGAATTCCAGTGAATAATTTAATTAAGAGAAAGTATACTTCCCGGCTTTCAAGGAATGCCCAATCTATCTTTGATGATTTGAGAAAAAATCCAATAAAACTGAACTAAAATTATTCAAAAGTGCAAGACCTTAATAAAGGACGAAAATCAGAGATACTTTTCACTAATATTACAGAAATGTTATTTGCTGGCAAAGCTGTTATATTTGGTTCAAGTAATTATTAACGTCGCACTGTTCAGCTACACGAGGGCTTTTAGAGACGGACCTCGTAATTTTGAACCATGGTCAGGTGACGAGGACGATACTTGAGCTGACCTCTTTTAACTGCTACACCACTCCAAGAAGAGGACGTTTGAGCTCTCGATAGATTTAACGTGTATCTTTCCCCTACGTGGCGGTTCTTTAGTGGTACTGGGCTTGAACTCGTGATACCTTTGGTGATGAACAAATATCAAGTTGAACTTTGTCTTTCTTTCGTCTTTTTGTCAAGGTGAACTGAACCTTGTGGTTCACTTAAGGCTTCATATTTCAGTTGATGGAGTTCTTTAGGAAGCATTTGAAAATTTTCCTTTCGTTTCATGTTCATCGTGTTTCTCAATCATAAATAATATGTCTTATTTTGCTTGATCAGTTTCAACTTCCTTCAATAGAGATAGATCACAGAAGCCCCGCACCACCGCTCCCGTGTTAGAAGTGTATTTAGAAAAAAATACGGATGTTTTGGAAAGGTAAAAATAAATCTTAACCAAATAATCTTTCAAAATTCAATAGATTCTTTTCCAAATATCGTAAAACTCTTCATTATTTACAATTTCCCTAAGCGAAAAACAAATACATAAAAGATGGGATAGAACTAATGTAGAAACCATACCACACACAGTAAGTTGGAAGGTCAATCAAATGATCAGCAAATGTATTATGCTGCCTGGCTGAAAAGTGAATTATGTCTTCCTTTTCTTTCTACAACTAATGTACAGTATTTCAATAATAATTACAGTGATGAAATGTTTATCTTCTTAGATTTTTTCTCAGGGTCAGGGTTTCGATTTTTCTTTTAACGAGTAATATTTTATGTTAAAAAAGAAAAATGACAGATGATAAACATAAATTATATCAGTGTTGTTGTGTATTTTTTTTATTATGGAAACAAGTATTTTGTTTCATTTCTTTCCGGTTATTTTTTTAAAAAAAATCTTTAAATTTTCGATATGCTCGCGTGCCCCACACTTTGAGAAACTCTGAATTAAGATATTTCTAAATGATTAAATATATATTTTGAATTTTTTACTTTTAATCGAGATGTGTAGTACATATTCCTATAAATGCATCAAAAATTTAGATAAATTATTACATCTTCAAGATTTACATCATTTAAGAGGAAGTGATGATTAATATGCAAAAGCAAGGGTTTCATTTGCCCTGAATATGAATTAAGCTTCTTTTATAATACTATTAAAGAAATCAATATAATAAACACATTTTTGCCAGACATTGAGGAAATATCGCAAACGCCAGTGTCAAGCACAGTGAGAAATCTGAAATATCGGGAGAATTTGAGATGTTTAATGTGTATATATAACATCTTACCTCGCGATTGATGAATATTTGAAGGAGTGATTTCGTGAAAAGGGACGGATGTGTGTAACAGGATGTGACGTAAGCGCGTGCTACTTTTTTTTAACAATGAGGGTGCGTGGCTGTGTCTTTTCGCTACCCTCGTATGGGGGTCCAACTCTAGTAGCCATCAAACACTCGAGCGCTTGACTCTAAATCCGTTAGTCACGATATTGGGGTGCATAAGTGCGGCAGAATACTTATTTGAAAATGGACAAACAGTGACTTCGGTGGTATACATTTCTTCGAATCAAACGGTTAAAAAAAATTAAAGATTTCCTACATTTTGTACTTTTACCATATAACGAAGATGAAAATTTGCTCTTTTAAAAAAAATTATCACTCACTTCCCCTGATTTTGAGTGATGATTTTAACTTTAACTTCAGTTTTTCAAAGGCTGAGCCACTCATAGCTTTTATGAATGATGAACTCAAGTTCGAAATGAACACAAATCAAAATGTTTCGACTTCTAACAGTGGTACTGTTATTGACGCTGTTTTTCAAAGGTTTTTATATACTTTGAAATCACAAGTATATGTGTCATATTTCAGTTATTATAAGTCTATTGTCTCCGCTCTTCCCCAAATTAAACAAATATAATTATTTTTGATGAAATATTGCATTTTACTCCTTTTGTTGATTAAATAAAATTTTCGTTAAAGATATAATTATTCGATAGAAAATTATTTTCAATCATACGCGATTCATATTTTTTTCAGGAAAAAAAATTAATATTTTGTATTTATATATATGTATATACTAGAGGACCCGACCGACGTTGTCCTGTACACACATCTTAAATTCAAAAATTCCAAATTTTTCTGAATAAGCTTTAACAATCTGGACCGTTTTGCGTAAACTTTGTATTAAAAAGTTATTACAATGTAATTATGTGCCAAGTTTTATACTTCTGGGTTGCTTAGAAGTGAAACACACACAAAAACTATTTCCGATAATAAATAATTTTAAATAAATAAAAGTTTAATAATGTGTGTAATCAATTAGCTACACAAATAGATTTGTAGATTAGAATAATTGTTGTCAACGCAAGTGTAAATTTAATAGAAAATCATGTAAAATACTCACTTCAATTGCATACTAAATTTGCAGAATGTATAATTTTTTATGCACACTTAAAAACTCTTAAAACACTTATTACATCTGAATTCAATAATTTAATTAACACACGATTTATTTCAACAAAATAATAACACGAAGTGACAAAATATTTTCCTGAAATGATCAAAGCACCAACTGTAGGGACCAACTTGAATTATAATAAAAGATTTTTGAATATTCTATACTGCGATCGTAGCGCAGTCTGCCGGATCCAAGCTGAACAATTTATAAATAAAAAATTAATTAAATAAACATTTCTATACCGAATTATAAATATAAACTATTCTCGAGTCCACTGGAACAGACAAAAACTTTCATCAAAATCGCTCCAGTCGCTTAGAAGGAGTTCAGTTTCATACACACGCTCAGAAGAATAACATATATAAAGATTATTTGAAAAGATATTAATTAAAAACGCTAAAAAGTATGAATCGCGCGTCTGCATTTTCTTAACAATAAAGAGCGGGTTTGGCCAGTTTGGCTGAAAATCAATTTTTGACGCCAAGTTACGTCTTTTTCAATTCCTACTTTTAGCTCACGATCTCTATACATATTTTATTTGTTTGTTTATTTATTTATTTATTTATCTTGGTGGAATTTTCAATCGATTATAAAATACATTTTAAAGTGCTCAGTTGAGCTGAAATGTAATGTACACGATTATTTCGGATGACAATACAATAATTTAATTATAATTAATAAAAATTAATTGACTTAAACTACTTATTTAAAAATTACAAATACAGCCACGTTGGCGACTTATGTCAAAATTTGAAAAGGGTTTTTTCTCCCGTGTTAAAGCGTTCAGTTCAAAGGAAATTTTATATACACGATCGTTTTGGATGACAAAACGATACTTTAATGATAATTAATGCAAATTAATTACCACTTAATGTTGTGATTCTGCCATATGTATATACATATTTATATTAATTGCAACTATTTAATGAAAAGTAGTTAAAATAAATTTTTCTTGGTTGATCTAAGTAAGAATTGATTAAAAAGTTTTTATATTAGTTGTTTATAACAATAGCGTTATTACAACAATGCAGGTGAATGTTGAGTTGTATTTTTTTAATGTTTTTAAATAATATCTTTTTAACTAATTGCGATATTAGACCGAATTGTGAATCTAAACCATTCTCGAATTTACTTGAACCCGCACAAAAAATTTCATCGAAATCGGTGCAGTCGTTTAGGAGGAGTTTAGTGACAAACACACACACAGAAGATTTTTATATATAAAGATATATATATATATATACATATACCACGATAACATGTCAGATGTTACACATCATATGCAACTACAGTAAGACTCGTTATATATTATTTTCAATATTATGCACTGGCGGGTTAGTTTTACACTTACATCAATATATTTTTTTATGTATAAAATATACTAAAATCAACGGGTGTTATCAAATACAGAATATTAGATAGAATATAACTGGTATTTCCGAACTCACAACTTGTTCAATAACTCTTGAAGAAGGGATTGAGACATATTAAAAATTCATTATACTCACTATGCAACGGATGGTCTTAGTTCAAATAATTGCAATTTCATGCATTTGAAGTTATACGCGATGGAAACATAGGACTTTGGTGTCTTCTTAAATTTGAAATGGAATCCATATCCACTTTCTAATGTATGACATCTTTTAGAAGTCAACCTTTTTGAAAAGGCCGAGAAATCGGGAGAAGAAATAATGCCTTTTTTTGGATAAGCCGCGCGAATATGTCAAATAAATCTCAATATATCGTTAAAGCTGGTTCCGAGATGAAAGACTTTTTCCCATCTCTATTCCGAGGCTATTGTTTCCATGGCGGTATTATTCAAATGTTTATAGAGAGATGATATTTTCATACCAAATCTGCGTTTCAGTGTATATTCATTTGAGATGTGTTCATGAAACGAATATGTCGTGCCCAAGGATTATACTCAATTATATAAAGATTTACTTAAGAAAAATTGCGAACGAATATAACTGAATATTTCATAGTGTTTAGTAGTGACCCCATGAACACAATGTGATAAAAATAACATCTCTGTTTCAATTTGAAAATATACAATTTTAGCATCTAATTTTATTTTAGAGTATGCATTTGATTACTAATTATAATTTAATCAAAATTGCCGTTAAATCCGGCGTAGAACGCGCGCATTTGTATAACGCGCACCTATACTTTCAAGCCGTATTTTTTTTTTTTTTTAGGTCTATTCGCCATATAACGCGCACCCCCTTTTCTTACGAAAACATTTAAAATGTACGTGAATTTTCTTATGTTTTGAAGTCATTAATTATTGGATGAATCATTCCAGACTCTCTTCTGAAAAAATAGTACAGTTCGAGAGCTATACAATCTTTAAGAGCAAGAAGGGAGGGGGAGAGAACGATATATCACCATGGCTGGATTTTTCCCACGCTTTTCTACAAACATCGATTCCTTTTTCCCCTTTCGTGTGATGTACGAGGCGGATGATTAATTTTAAAATAAATTAGAACAAGCCTGAAACACTTTACGCTGGCTGTCTGTAGTATATTCAATACTATGAATAATATTGAATACGCTTCAAAAAGCGAGCAGTAAAGATGGGTTCTGGTAAACAAAGCAAAACACAGTGCCAGTTTCAAGATGTAAGTGATTCAATTTGCAAAAAAAAAAAAAAAATGGAAATCGTGCTGCAGCAAGGATGTTTGATATTGGCGAAAGCTCCATAAGGGAGTGGGAAAAAATGAATTAACAATAATTAACATGCCAAAGAAGAAATGCGCTTTGCGTAAAGGAGTAACGAAATGGCCTATTCTAGAAGAAAGTGTTGCGAACTGGCTCCTAGAAAATCACTTGAATGGATTAATTGTAACAAGAAACAGTGTACGTTTAGTCACCTTAAAATGGTAAAAAAAGAATGACTTTTCATGTTATCCAACAATGAAAGTTCATAAGGTATGTTATTTCTTTTAAATGAACAGTATTTCTATATATAAGTCTACATTTTTTTAATACTCATTTTTTTAAAGCGCTCATTTTTACACTCGGCATATAACACGCACCCCTTTGTGTTAAAAGTACGCGTTATACGCCGGGTTTTACGGTATATAGAATTTAAAGACATGGTTTTTGTCTATTATGAAATAAATCAATATACACATATTGTACATAATTTCAACACCTCTCAGCATTCCTACAACAAAATATGCTAATCAAATAAGCAAAAAAGGAAACAAAAGTATTTTTAAAGTGAAACTTCTTTGGGCACGAGAGTCAATGAGAAATTTGCCCAGATTTCCGTTAGGGCAATGCTTCTCAAACTTTCAATATACGCGACCCACTATTCAATCATACTTTTCATCACGCCCCCTCCACACTATATAACAAGGTACTGAATTCAATAATACTCCACTTTGACACTAAAGCTACAATGCGACTTTAACATCTTATGAGTCACAGACGTATATAAACGTCTCGCTCATCCAAAGTATTAATTTTCTGGACGTATATATACATCTTTCCGAGATCTCTTCTGTGCAGTGCGACCCATAAAATTATTCTGAGGGATTTTGAATGCAATAAAAGGACCTTGACAGTGTTTGCCAAGGATTTACTTATTTCAGAGAATTTTTGCTAGCTTATGTATTTCTTTTCTCCTCCCCTCCCCCGCAAAAAAACATCAAAATACGCTCATCTATGTAGTAAACGATGGCATTGGAGGGCGAATTGCGTAACTTTTAACAGGCAGTTAAGGAATTAATTATAAACCATACAAATTATCAAGATAAGTGTTAATACAAGCCAATGGGGTCACTGATAATTATCTATAACTTGTTCTTAACTTAGTATAGTTAAATTAATAATAAAATATACATTGTACAGTACTGGTACATTTACAAGTGTGTTATATCAATGTAAATGTCTATTCTATCTTTTATTATATCAGAAAGAAAATTTTTTTGTTTACTTTCAGTAATTTAATAAATTTTTAAATAACCTTATGTTTTTGACTTTTCAATATGCTCGCGCCCCCTCGTAGAGTTATCACGCCCCCAAAGGGGGCGCGCCCCACAGTTTGAGAAACACTGCGTTAAGGTGAAAAAGCGAACGAAAGTAGTCTTTCCCCCATCCTCCCGAATCGTCGCCATGGTGAGGATGTAGCAACCGGGAACATTACGTGGCTTGTGTCACATTCGTTAAAAAGTTACATGATTGCCCACCTTCTGATTAGGGGTCTTTTTCCCCCAGAGCCAGGAATATCTATCAACGATTATTTGAGTTGCAGTGTGTGTGCATTACAGTGCAGACAAAATACCTCTCAGAGCTAAAGCGTGTCTTTTTGATATATTTCCTTAGATCGATGACTACATGGCGATGTGTTTGGCGGCTATTTTATTTTTTTAAATTTTCATTTGCGTTGTATTACTATTAATTCTAGTCAGAATGCTTAAAGTATCCGAACACGTCGAAATGGCCAAATTCTGTCAAAAAACATATTTTTTGTTTTTTATTTTATTGAATATAGCTATCTTTTGGCTTTTTTTCCAAAACATCCTTTGTTTTGTTTTTACGTTACCTAGATGTCAAGTTATAATCAATTTTATAAAATTAAAAAACCGGAAGTGAGCCTATCATCTACCAGAAGTAGGCATTTAAATGACTTCAAATCAGTCAAAAATTAGTTTTAGGAGCAGTTTTTTGGAAATACGGTTTTAAAATTATTTTAAAGAAATAATACAAATAATTTTTTGTCTTAAAATTTAGCGGCAACACTATATTTCTTTCAATAGTTTCCAATAAGAAATTGTTTTTATAAAATTTTCAACCGCTTTTCAATAGCTTTAAGCTCGACTGTTTTGATTTATTTTGCCAACATTGTCATTCTGTTTTGCTAAATTTTAATTTAATTATTTAAATTTTGTATTCTCTTAAGTTATGGATAATCGCAAGAATATAAATTCTACTAGTAAATATAAGTTTAAAGGCAATAGATACACTAGTCAGAACAACTCAAATGACATCAATAAAAATGTCAAATATGCACCTACTGCAAGTGAAACAAAACTTCAAAATGATTCAAAAATATCAAGTACTGTTGAAAATGAAGATAAGAACGTAATTTTTAGTTCAAAAATTTTAAGTAATGTGATTTCCTTATTATGCTGCTCTGAATGTTTCGAAAATAAGGTACAACTTTTTCAAGAATCTGTGTTTGGCTTAGCATCTAATATAATACTAAAATTTAAAAACTGTAAATTTTTCAGCTCCTTTTGTACATCCATGAAAGTAAAAAAATGCACAATATTAATCTTTCCTTTGTTTTCGGCTTAATAACCATTAGTCAGGGACACTCTGATGCAAAGAAGCTGTGTTCCGTTATCAATGTGAGCTTTCATTCTAAGACAGCAGTCAGGTGTCTTGAAAAAAATTAGAGCATGTTTCAAATAAAGCTGCATGTAAAATTATGAATGAGGCTGCAGCTGAGGTTCACAAAAAGAATAATTTTGATGAAGTTATTCAATGCGGTGTGTCAGTCGATGGAACTTGACAACGTAGAGGAGACTTGTCTTTAAATGGATGTGTTAGTGTCGTTTCCATAGGTACTGGTAATGTTTTAAAAATTGAAGCCTTGTCGGAAATGTGCAGATTATGTTCGAAGAAAACTGAAGATAATATTTCACATGAGTGTGGAAAACATGTTGGGTCATCTGGTGCGATGGAACCTGACGGAGTGTATAGAAAATTCGAAAGATCTGCTCAGATGAGAAAATTGCAATACGTGCAATTTTATGGAGACGGGGATTCAAAAAGTGTTGATGCGGTTAAAAATGTTTATGGTGAAAACTGGGTTATGAAATTTGATAGCATTGGCCATATTCAAAAGCGTGTTGGCTAAAGGCTTCGAAAGTTGAAGCTCAAGCAAAAAGGTCTGGGAGGTCGTTGGAAATTAACTGATAATTTCATCGATAAACTGCAAAACTATTATGGTATTGCTATCAGATCTAATGTCAATAACAGAAAAAATGAAAAGTGCAGTAATTGCAGCATATTTTAATTGCTGTTCCAACAAAAACCAACCGATGCATGGCCAATGTCCAGTTGGACTGGACAACTGGTGCAAATTTCAACGAGCTACATTTCACGGAAAGGTGCATATTGAAACTGGCAAGGGACTTCCACAAGAAATAATTAAAATTATTAAGCCTCATCATTTGAAGCGATTTGACAAGAATTTACTGAATAAATGCTTACATGGGAAAACACAGAATGCGAATGAAAGTTTTAATGGCAATCTGTGGAAATTTTTATCCCGAAACATATTTTTGTAGAATTACAAACTCTGAGATTAGTAGCCCACATGGCTGTCATACAATTTAACAAAGGTTTTCGAGGATTGTTAGATGTGTTGAACCAAGCTCAAGTACAAGTTGGTGCCAAAAATGAAAAAGTTTTGCCCAACTCAATGAAGAGCGCGTTAGTGAATCAAAGTGCCATTCGTTATCTGAATTAAAAACTTCCAGAAAAAATTGGTTACGAAAGAAAACAAAATTAGCCAAATGTGAGATACGAGAGTGCTTAGCTTACAAATGTGGGGAATTTTAGCTTTATATATATGTATATTTTATATTAAAACAACAAGAGTTTAAACTTTAAATCCTTTTTTCTGCAAATTGTTTTTTATGCATAATGTATTCACGGCGAGTCGATAACTCAACATATTATGAATATATTTTTATAACACTTTTGGTTGATTTGTCGAATCGGGTGCCTCTCGCGCCAAGTTTTTTCTCGCCAAATCGATAAATGTGCCAAATCTGGTAACCCTTCTGAATTTGCTTTCCAATGAAGGAGAGTCGTTTTTTGGCGAAATTTTGAGCATGCGCAGTAGATTTTTTTCATTTTAACAGTTTTAACGATATCGCGGCAAGTTAGTGCATTCGAAATTCGTTTTTTTAAACAGTTTAATTCTTCAACGGTCTTTCTCGCGCATGAGCAGAAAGCTTTTATTACATTAAAAATTCCGTTAATGAGGAAACGGTTATTTCTTTTGCTCCGATTGGGTCAGCTGTTCGGCTTCGTTTTGGGAATTACTTTTTACAGGTAATATTTTTATTTCTTTCTCCACATAAATTTCAAAAGATTGCCATGATGTCCACGATGCTCTTAGGATTAATTTGAATGAATGCATGAAAAATTACGATTACTATTGTTAAAGGTTTTTTTGCCATGCTGCCTGTGTTTGGAAAGAAAGCTGTTTTAGAATGGTGCATGTGAAAAAAAGGTTTGATTGGATCATCGTATGTATGTCCGAAATGTGGAAAAAGTATGGAATTGAGAGAAAGAACGGGTAAGAAAGTGAATGATCGTTTTTTAATGGTACTGCAAAATTCAGTCCAGTGTGAAAGAGGAGTTTAGGAGTGTAAAGTAATGGTTTTGGTTTGAATTGAGTAATATGGATTTTTGTGCACCGTTTTGTAAGTGATGCAAACATAAAAATGTTTTGGAAGGTGCTCTCAGAAATATGCAGTAGCACACTGGTATAATTTCAGTAGGCAACTCATCGTCATCATAAATGTCGGAAATAGCAGCATTTTTTAAAGGTAAGTGAAATTATTTCCATTTTTAAATGTCTGATTTCTGCAGCGATTTTCAGTTTCAAAACTCTAAAATGCTATTTTTTAATGATTTTTCTGCCTCCATCTTGAATTTCGCGCTACGGCGTTGCGTGTTGTGGTAGGGTTGCAACTCCGAAACACAACACGCAAAACGCGCCAAATTGGCGATTTTTCAAAATTTGGCGGAGAGGCGCCCGATTCGACAATTTCACCACACTTTTTGCTCCTGATACTTGTATTGTTTTCTAGAGAATGTACTAACGTATTTTTATTGCATGAATAATTTCTGATTTATGGCCACTTATTTAAGTAACGGTCTCATAAAAATGACACATTTCCTATAATATTTACTCGATCAGCTCTAAAATTTTAAAATTTTAATAAAACATTAAAATTTTATTACATACTGTATATAAATGCATCTTATTTGTTTTAGTAATACTTTTACTGATATAAGTTAATTACTTTTTTCTATAATTGCTTTGAAGTTTTTCAAAAATATTGCTAAAAGTTCACTTATAATTGTGATTTTTGTGAAATTCAGATATTTTTTTAAAAATATATTGTTAATTAAATGTTAGTATTTTTAGTATTCATCCCTAAAAAGCATTTATAATGTTTTAATATGTTGTTTTTAAAGAAAAGTACTCCGAACGTGTTCGGATACCTGAAATCAAATGCACGAAGTGGAAAAGAGTTCCGTGAAAGAAAAAAAAGAAAGAAAAAAAATTAGCAGTAAATCCTTTCGAAAAAGTGACAAAGAACCCCCAGAATAATAGAGCAAATTCATCAAGTGCTACTGCCAATTCTCCATCATAGAACATGAGAGAATATCGAGCACGGAGAAAAACATTTCAAAATATCCTCTTAATGTTGAGTTTAAGGGATGGGATTGATATTCAGATTCTTCTAATGACAGCACAGATTAATATAGACATTGTGAACCACCCGGCGCCATCAACTACAGAGCTCTCAACAGGTCTAGTGCTTGTTGGAACTGATGCATGTGAATCGATAGTAAATTCTATCTTTCTATGATTCCTAAAGACTATGATTCACATAAAAATGCTCACAAAGATTTTCAAAAGTGATTCGTTGATAATCTTTTCGATCACACATGTTCGATTTGTAGAAGATTATGGTTTAGAGATGATTTGAGAACGCCTGTTGCTGAGCGCAAAAATATTTTAATGGGTATTAATTTAGAAGACATTAAAGCATGCTATAATTACCGAAAAAGTTTAAGTAGGGAAAAGTGTGCCAAATTTATCAAAATATAATGGTTTTGAGTACCCAGACATTCCAGCACATCTTCCTACTTTGGATTTGGTAACAGAAAGACTCATCTCTCCACGAAAACTTTCATTCAAATTAGGCGACTGAGATATGGGCACGTTCAGTTTGGAATATTAGGGCAAATAATTAATGTCCCAACGTCGCCAAAAAAGTTTCACCTCTATTGCATGGTGTTCCATGCACCATTTTTTATTTGAATTTTCTTTTGATATAAGTTATATTCCTTCAATTACAAAGCTTAATTTGGCTTTTTTTAGAATAAATATTTTCTGCTTAGTATCGCATAAGATATTAGTCAACCTTCAGTACGCTGATAAAAAAATTTATTGCACTTAGGCATTACAAAATATTGATGACTGACTAAAATCTAACAATATTATTAAAAAAGTATGTGTTAAGATTTTTTTTATTGAATTAAAATAAATATGTTTCATTTCACAGTTCTTAGAAATATATTTTTAGAGAGGTTTTTAGTAACATATCATGACTCTTTAAAATGGAAAAACTTTTAGAATAATATTTTATCTTTTAATTCTGACTGCTTATCATAATTAAGAGTGAAATAAGAAAAATCAGTAACTTTACTTTTAAAAAATTTAAAAATGAATTTACTTACCTCTAATGCTTCATATGAGAAGCAATACATTATCTCTGATCAGTTTCATAAATGTGCGCTTGTTTTAAGAGAAGTGGTAGCTGTACTTTTCATTTTATTTATTTATTTATTTTTGGTATTTCATTGGAAAGTTCCCTCGAAACCGGAAGTCGAAGTGCATGTAATTAATAGAGAAAAAGCTACTTTTCAGAATAATTCCCTATTGGCAAAAAACTTATTCATTACTGATCTTTGCTAACTTTCCCTGCACTTTTACTTTTCAAATCCTTGATTTCTTAAGAAAATAAATATATGTATTTTGTCATTTTAAAATATAATGTGCAGAAACAGAAAACGCAGGGAAGAGTAAGGACAAGTTTGAAGCTAAAATATGAAAGTTTATTGTGGTATCCGCTTTCATTTACAAACATTTACAGGAAGGGGGAGAAACTTACGAGGATCGTTTATTATGTTTCTTTGAACCAATTTTTTTTTTAAATAACAATAAGTTTTGTGAATAATAACTTTTCTTTTCTTTGAGTTTGAAAAAAAATATTGCATTACAGTATCAATAATATTTGAAAGAACAATAGTTTTCGATCGATATTCTGAAAGTGATTATAATTTCTTTTTTAAACAAATATTGCTAGACTTTGTTAAATAAAATCTTAAGAAAACCTTTTTTTTCCCACAAAAACAATTACGTATGATTACCTGAATTTATAAGCTAATTGTGTATAAATCTAAAGAACTGAAATAATTTTGATGGTATTCATTTTACTTTCTTTATTTTATTTATGCATTGTTTTTAGACTGTTTACGATATCAGTATTTTGAAAGAAAATTAAAATTTACAATTAAATCTCTTCTCGTAAATTATTTTTATAAGAAAAGATAACTTTCTCATTAAAAGATTCCAAAGATTTTTTAACTGCCTGTTTCTTAAACAACAAAGAATTAATTAAGCAAATTAGTGAGAAAGTCATTAACGATTTTTCTTTAAGAAAAAATCACGAATTTTCACTTGGGTTGTCCTTTGATTTTTAGTTGTTATTGGTTTCTCTAGAGCCTTTTGAAGGAAGAAGTACTTCTTTCAATTAACTTTATTTTAGTACCAACAGCTAATTAAATCAAAACATATATTTATAATTCGTAATTTCTTTTGTTTTTTTTATATTAAAGCTCTCCCTGATCGGTGAATTAATATTCGAAGCAATTACACACACTTTAATTACCATGTCACTTCAAAACAGGGCAAAATGAAAGTGAGTGTACAAGAGTGGGTTCTAATTTATCAAATTATTGAGTTCGATTAAATTTATTTTAACTTCCAATTACTACTGAAATCATTACCCCATCTTTTTCAAAAGTTTACTGAATCGAAAATAAATACTTAATTTAATCTCCTTTACAGCATTTAATCATAATAAAATATATTCGACTTCTAATATTTTTTCAAGTATTCCTTAAATTTCATATAATTTAATTAAGTGAGGGGATATTAAAGTCGCACTCTCTCTCTTCTCTACTCAACTAATTGAGGGCTTTTGGCGACGGACCTGTGGCCGGGGTACCAGGTGGTCAAGGTATCGAATCATGGTTGGCATGTCTCAAGTTCGAGCCCAGTGCCACAAAAGACCTGCCGTGTAGGGCAGCGATGCACGTTAAATCTATCGAGAGCTGAAATGTCCTCTCGTTGGTGTGGTGTGGTAGTTAGGAGAGGGGGGTGCCAGCTCAGGTGTTGCCCTCGTCATTTGACCATGATTCAAAATTACAAGGTAAATCACTAAAAGCCCTCGTGTAGCTGAACAGTGTGACGTTAATATTCACTCACTTGGCGACGGACCTCGTAATTTTAAAACATGGTCAAGTGACGAGGATTACGCTTGAGCATCGCTCCCTTACACGGCGGATCTTCAGTGGTGCTGGGGTGTAACTCATGACACGCCAGCTACAAGTCCGTTACTTTGACCATTAGGCTACCGCGGCCTCACAATGTGGTTGAAAACTGCATGTTATGAGTAAAAATATGCTGAAACATTTGATGAACTTATAATAGATTTTTGCATAGAAGATAGATGTGAGATATGCTAAAATGACAATATGTAAAAGTTATGAGAATATCGATGACAATTTTTGAAAAATTCAATTTAAGTTTCAGTTTGAAACTTATTCGGGTTTTTTTTCGCATTTAATATTAAATAGTCGCAATTACAAATTAATAGTTTAACGCATTCATAGATTAAAAAAAATAAAGGTATAAATGACATTGTTGGGAATAATAAGTTTTTATAGTTCTGAATTCAGACTTCTTTGCAGGAGTGTAGACTATTAAAAGGCTGATGTAGAAGTTAGAAAACTAATATTTAAAATATATGGAAAACAATATCTGCAATTCCATGATCTTGACGAGCAGAAGACGGCATTTTTACTTAGTAGGGCAGAGTAAGCATAAGGTAGGAGCTTGTGGAGTAAACAACCAGGCCTCTGCAGTTTTGGCAGGTAATGAACTCATTTGTTGCTTTCAGTAAGAAATATAAAAATAGCAAATACAAAAATAAGTCATGTAAAATTTTATATATTTTAATAACAATGAATTGTGAACTTAATTTCCAATTCATTGTCACGAGTTGGCAGTAACTATGGTACTCTATCGACCGTACTTCTTATATATATATATATATATATCTTAATATATATAAATCTCGTGTCACAATGTTTGTCCTCAATGGACTTCTAAACCACTTAACCGATTATAATAAAATTCGCACACCATGTGCAGTTCGATCTAACTTGAGAGATAGGATAGTTTAAATCTCAAATTATAGTCGCAATTTTAATTTATTGCTAATTATTGTCTGTTATTATTTGACAGTCACAATTATCTGTTAACTCCAAATGATTCTAACTGATGTCGATACCTTTCGACTGGGTTGAGTAAGTAATCAATAGATGGCGCTGCTATGGTAAATCTACGAACGTGTCATATAAGCTATATTTTAATAGCATAATTACCACGTGTTGTTGACGCTATAAAATTAATTAAATTTATTTTGTAGTGAACGAAATACCGTATAATTCAATTATTTCCACTTTTTAAATTTTTGGTGTTAGCATAGCCGGCCACGTGTTACTTAGACTGATGTAAGTATTATCAAATAATTATAAAATTTAATTAAAATGTCAATGCAAAAATGATACACAATTTCCTACACTTTTTCAATAGTTGTACAAATATTTTTTTTTTATTGTTTTCATTTAACCGCTATTAAAAAATATTTAGCACTTATTATTTCAATGTGCTATGATAACAAGTTTTTCAGATTTTTTTTCTTATATTTAAACGATTAAATTCTATAAAATTAATTAAATTTATTTTGTAGTGAACAAAATACCGTATAATTCAATTATTTCCACTTTTTAAATTTTTGGTGTTAGCATAGCCGGCCACGTGTTACTTAGACTGATGTAAGTATTATCAAATAATTATAAAATTTAATTAAAATGTCAATGCAAAAATGATACACAATTTCCTACACTTTTTCAATAGTTGTACAAATATTTTTTTTTTATTGTTTTCATTTAACCGCTATTAAAAAATATTTAGCACTTATTATTTCAATGTGCTATGATAACAAGTTTTTCAGATTTTTTTTTCTTATATTTAAACGATTAAATTAGTATTTCAATTCTTATTGAAATTATTATTTAAACTCTATAATTTAAATATGTACATGTCAGTATTATCACATAATTATAAAAGTTAATTAGAATGATTTTCAATTTTTTTTTCTCATATTTAAACGATAATTTATTATTTTCAGTCAAATGCCACGGAAAAATCTAACCTCAACAACGCGAGCACCAGAGAGGCACGACGCAAACGTATTAAAAGAGCCCATCAGTTGGCAGAACAAATTGAATCAAGAAATCTAGCACAAAGAATCAGTACAGCAGAAGGTCATGCACAAGAATCTCAAGAACAGTGTAACGAACGTCTTCAAGAGAATATCATAAGAACAAGAGCAGCAGGAGAACGAGACATAGCCACAGTAGGAGCACAGGAACAATAATTTCAATTTACACATGTAAGTAATATCACATAGTTTTATAAAAGTTAATTAATATATCAATGAGAAAATGGCACAAAACTCCCCACACTTTTTCAATAATTGTACAAAAATTTTTATATTATTTTTATTTAATCTCTATTGAAAATTATTTTGCACTTATTATTTCAATGTTAAATTATTATTTTCAGTCAAATGCCACCGAAAAAATCTAACCTCAACAACGCGAGCAGCAAAGGGTCGCGACGCAAACGTGTTGAAAGAGCTCAGCAATTACCAGAACAAATCGAAACAAGAAATGCAGCTCAAAGAATCAGGACTGCAGAAAGTCGTGCACGAGAATCTCAAGAACAGCGTGACGAACGTCTGCAACAGAATATTACGAGAACAAGAGTGGCACGAGAACGAAACATAGCTACAGTACGAGCACTAGATCGACAAAGGCAACGGATCAGCCGCTCATTAACACGTGCATCATTCGTTCGGCTTGCTTTTGAATATGCACCAGATATTAACTACTCAGCGCATTCAAAAATTCTTATCGGTGGAATGGATAAAGTATGTCAATATTGTCATGCATTGAAATTTCGGAATGAAGCAGCCGGCATGTGCTGCGCATCAGGAAAAGTTGTGCTGTCACCTCTACCCGCTCCGCCGGAGCCTTTATTATCCCTTCTTACTGGCAATTCAGATGATTCCAAATTATTTTTGCGTAAGATACGCAAATTTAATTCTTGCTTCCAAATGACGTCATTTGGGGCAACTAAAATTTGCGATCGTGCATCCGATGGACGTAATTTTGAAACTACATTCAAAATTCAAGGCCAGGTGTACCATAAAATCGGATCACTGATGCCAATGCCTGATAACAATCCGAAATTTCTTCAAATTTATTTTATGGGCGATTGTGAAGAGCGCGTGACGACTCGGTGCCTGTATAATTTTATTGAACAAGCAGAGGAAAGAGCAATTGTGATATTATTGGAAAATTTTTTAGAAGATCACAATCAACTAATTCAATTGATCAAAAGAGTTTCGCCACGACTGCAAAATGACAATTATCAAATCGTCATAAAAGCCGACAAAGTACCATTAGGTGAACATGCTGGTAGATTCAACGCTCCAACTGTTGATGAGGTTGCTGTTATCATGGTTGGTGATCCAGTTGACAAAAGATCTATAAAAATTACACGGCGAGACAACACTATCAGTACGATTTCGGATCTACACCGTTCATATGACGCACTACAATATCCATTGATATTTTGGCAAGGACAAGATGAATATCACCTTAATATCAAACAGTATGATCCAAATACCGGTAAATTTGACAATTATCTGTTTACTTTCTTACTATATGTATTGATTTAATTTCGTATTGCATTTTATTTTTTATTTTTTTAGGTGATTACAGAAATAATAAAGTTAGCTCAATGAACTACTACGCACACCGAATAATGGTTAGACAACATCAAGACAATTATATCCTTCGATATCGTCAGCTGTTCCATCAATACATTGTTGATATGTATGCTAAGGTCGAAAGCGAACGCTTGCGATTCCTTCGATTTAATCAGGCAAAACTACGATCGGAAGAATATATTCACTTACGAGATGCTGTTGCTGGAAACATCGATGGAAATTTAAATCCCAATGACATCGGTAATGCTTTCATTTTACCTTCAAGCTACATCGGCAGTCCACGGAACATGCAGGAATACATGCAAGATGCGATGACTTACGTACGTCATTACGGCCGACCGGATTTATTTATTACATTCACATGTAATCCGAATTGGGAAGAGATACAAACTTTACTATTGCCAGGACAACAAGCCATTCATCGTCATGATTTAACTGCACGTGTGTTTAAACAAAAATTGAAATCCTTAATTGATTTTATTGTTAAATATTCAATTTTTGGTATCACACGTTGTTGGCTGTATACGATAGAGTGGCAAAAGCGAGGTTTGCCTCATGCCCACATTTTGGTTTGGCTTAAAGATAGAATCCGTCCTGAAGAAATCGATCAAATAATTTCAGCCGAAATTCCAGACCCATTAATTGATCAAGAATTATTTGATATTGTCACCAAACACATGATCCATGGGCCATGCGGTGCTTTCAACATGACGTCACCGTGCATGGAAAATGGAAAATGTAAAAAAAACTTCCCAAAGCCGCATACGAATGACACGATCACGGATATTGATGGTTATCCAAAGTATCGCCGCAGAAGTACTGAGAATGGTGGCCACACATTTACAATGCGACTGCCGAACTTTTCAAATCAAGTTGAGTTTGATAATGAGTGGGTGGTACCATACTCACCACTACTTTCAAAAACTTACAAAGCTCATATCAATGTTGAGCTTTGCAGTTCTGTTAAATCAATTAAGTATATTTGTAATTATGTAAACAAAGGCAGTGATTTGGCCATATTTGAAGTACAAAACATTAATAAAAATGACGAAATAGCACGATACCAAATGGGCAGATACATTAGCAGCAATGAAGCTATTTGGCATATTCTCAGCTTTCCCATCCACGAAAGAGATCCTGCTGTCGAACATCTGGCAATACATCTTGAAAACGGTCAACGTGTATACTTCACTGAAGAAAATGTTCTCCAAAGAGCGTTCGAAGCTCCGAAAACGACTCTAACTGAATTTTTTACATTGTGTCAAAAACCTGATGTTTTTGGCCAATTCGCGAAGACATTGGTGTATGGTGATGTTCCACGTTATTTCACATGGAACAAATCCAGTAAAAAATGGGAGCCACGGAAACAAGGAAAACCACATCCTTCCATTACAGGCATATTCAAAGCTAAGACATTGGGGAGACTTTACACGGTACATCCAAAGCAACGTGAGTGCTTCTATTTACGTTTGTTATTGGTGAATGTTCCCGGACCAACGTCTTTTGAATTTTTACGAACAGTTAATGGTCGAGTATTCAATACATACCAGGATGCATGTCGTGAACTGCAATTGCTAGAAGACGATAACCATTGGGACTTAACGCTTGCTGATGCTGCGTTGACATCAACACCGAATAACATTCGTCAGTTGTTTGCAATTATTTTGACGACATGTTATCCCTCGCAAGCACAAACTTTGTGGGAAAAATATAAAAATTGTATGACAGAAGACATCTTGCACCGAATTAGACAAACAAATCAATCCCAAAACATAGATTATACACCAGAGATGTACAATGAAGCATTGGTCTTAATCGAGGATTTATGTGTTCTTATTTCAAATTTACCACTTAATCATTATGGTATGCCATCACCTAATCGTCCAGCCACCGACTTAGTCAATACCGATTTACAACGAGAAAATCAATATGACCATGGAAGTTTAGCAACAATTATCATGAACAGTGAACCGTTACTGACAGCAGAACAAAAAATTATTTATGATCGGATTATGCTGGCTGTTGCTGCTGAACAAGGCGGTTTTTTTTTGGATGCACCCGGTGGAACCGGTAAGACATTTTTAATATCGTTGATTCTTGCCAAAATACGGTCGCAACAAAAAATCGCATTAGCAGTAGCATCGTCAGGCATTGCGGCTACTTTACTGGATGGTGGGCGAACAGCACATTCAACATTCAAGCTGCCATTGGACGTTCATAATAAACCAGATGCAATGTGTAACATCAAAAAGAATAGTGGAATAGCTGCAGTGTTGCGGAAGAGTTCTATCATAATTTGGGATGAGTGCACAATGGCACACAAATATTCACTTGAAGCATTAAACAGAACTATGCAAGATTTAAACAGCAATAATAAACTTTTCGGTGGTGCTATCTTACTTTTGTCTGGTGACTTCCGGCAGACCTTACCGGTTATACCTCGCTCTACTTTCGCGGATGAGATTAATGCATGTTTGAAACAATCATTCTTATGGCGAAGTGTTGAAACACTTCGATTGACCATAAATATGCGAGTACAATTGCAAAATGATCCATCAGCACAAATATTTTCCGAACAACTACTACATATTGGGAACGGTAAAATAGAACTGCAACTAAATACGCAATGCATTAAACTACCAGACAATTTTTGCACTGTTGTTCAGGATAAAAATGAATTGATTCAGAGTATTTTCCCGGATATACAGAATAATTATTTGAATCATGAATGGCTTAGTCAACGGGCGATTTTGGCAGCCAAAAACGTTGATGTTGATGAAATTAACTTCCAGATACAACAGTTGTTACCAGGCGATCTGATGTCTTTTAAATCAATCGATACTGTTGTTGATGAAAATGAAAGTGTAAATTTTCCGATTGAATTTTTAAATTCATTAGATATCCCTGGAATGCCACCACATAATCTTCGATTAAAGATTGGTTCCCCTATTATTCTCCTCCGTAATTTGAATCCACCTCAATTATGTAACGGTACGCGTTTGGTAATCAAAAAGATCACCGGAAACATTCTTGAAGCAACCATTTTGGCTGGGAAGTTTAAAGGAAAAGTGGTCCTGCTGCCACGTATTCCGATGATACCATCAGATTCTACCATACCCTTCAAAAGGCTACAGTTTCCAATTCGTTTAGCTTTCGCCATGTCTATAAATAAATCTCAAGGTCAAACAATGTCCATTTGTGGTTTAGATTTGGAAAATCCATGTTTTTCTCATGGGCAACTATATGTTGCGTGTTCACGTGTTGGGAAACCGTCGAATCTATTTGTGTTAGCTAAAGACAGGTTAACCAAAAACATTGTGCACCGATTGGTGTTAAATTAAATTGAAATTGAAAGTATTTATAATTCAAAAAAATAGATATTAATGTTTAAAAGTTTAAGACTGTCTGCCTTGCATACCTCATTTATGAGTTTAAGCGTCACATGTTATTTACTGTATTATACTTATATTTGTTATAAAATAAATAGAAATAATAAATCTGATAAATTTTTATTTTGTACCTATTGATTTCTGCTTCATATCAAGTGTAAGAACATTTTAATTAATTGTGTTCAACGTACTTCCCCTTCAAATCTCAATCCAGTGAATTTGTATACCAACATCAACATTTTCGTCTTTGTTCGTAAATAATTTCATTGTACTAAAGGGTTATAGTAGTAGAAAGTCAAATAAGGAGTCAAATTAGATTGTTTACTATAATGTAATATAACAAAAACTTTAGCCACAGCAACGCGTGGCCGGGTCAGCTAGTATATATATATATATATAAGTACGGTTGATAGAGTACCAATAATTTTAACGCAATTTTATATTTCGTTCTCGTAAACTTTACTCCTTTTAAAACATGTATTGCCAAAATACTCTCCTTTTGTATATTTATAAAATTTTAAAAATATAATGGTTATCTTACCCAACATTTTAAATCAGGGGCGGCAACTGTATAGCTAAGACGTGCCAAACCAATGTGTCAGTATCATTCAGCGTGCCACATAGTAGGAAATTTTTGAAATCCTTCGATTCTTACGGTAATATTTGCAGATTTAAAGAATAGAGGTAAATAATTTAGATTTACAGTTTTATTTTATATTATGGATCAATAAAATACATTTATTAACATAAAAATAAACAATATAAAATGTTACTATTTCTTCAACAAAGATAAAAAATATTAAAAATGTATGTTTCCAACATATTTATTTAAATAAGAAATAGACAAAGTGAAATATAAATTATTCCCTTCATTACAGTTAAATAAAAATTGTAATGCGAATTAACTCTTTCACCACTCTTCTTTCACATCGCAAAACCAAGGGTATAATGCGTGACACGATTCTGAGCATTCAGTTGTTAAACAATTTCTTTGCGGAGTCTAAATATTTTTCATATTAGGAAAGATTTTTTACTTTGATATGCCCAATCATAAGTGGAAAGCAGAGTACATGCAATTTTCTTTTTTCAACAATTAAATCCCCTAGCAATAACATTCAATTATTTACAAAATAGCTGTAAATTTATCTTTAGATTATCTCTTTCAGATTATTTTGTAGTTCCATAAATGTCCATAACTCAGAAGATGTTTGTCAAATAAGGTCTATTATCAACTTCCTTCCACTCAAGAATTGACAAATTTGTAGAGTAGTGCTGAGTGCCACTAAGAATTGTACCACGTGCCACAGGTCCAAAGATTGCCGACACATTTTAAATGTTCTTATTAACTAACCATCTCCTATTCAAACACAATTTATATGATAAAAAAGGGTTTTCATTCATTTTATATGGAATTGTATCAGATTCAACCATAAGTAATTTTGTGTATCAAAAAAATTACATTGTTTCGGGGATCCCCTTAGAGTAAAATGAAAGGAATTTGACATAATTATAGTAAGTTTCTCTAAAAGGGGAAACGTTCACTTTCAAAATACACTGCATAAAGTGGTTTTAGGTGTACGAAGTTATATTCACTATTATTCCTAAAATAAATTTTGATATTTTGGTTTTTCGTTAAGTTTTGAAGTTATTTCTTCAAATATACTTCTCCATTACATTTCTTTCAAACTTGCTATTTTCTTTTGCGGCCACAGTAGCCTGATGGTCATGGTTATGAACTCGTGTCCAGTGTTCGAGCCCTGGTACCACAAAAGTTCAGCGTTGAAGAGGAACTGATGCACGTTAAACACGTCGAGGTCAAAAGTCCTCACGTTGGTGTGATGTGGAAGTTTGGAAGGGGAGTTATCAGCTCAGGTATCGTCCTTGTCACTTAACCGCGATTCAAAATTACGTAGTCGCTCATCAGTAGAATTACGTAGTCGCTCATCAGTAGCCACCGTGTTGACTTAGAAGTTAAATTATTCACTGTAATCACGATTTGTATCGTGTACAATAAAATAATTATAAAAAAAAGGATTGGGGTGACTCAATAACCCCGACCGTATCGAATGCGCGCCTGCTCCCGTGTTAAAACATGTTGAAGTCTTTTCGCTTTAAATATTAAAAATAATACAATTATTCTTCATCGGAATTTTATATTGTTGTTCATTATTTAACATCAACTATATATGCTAATTCTGTGAGACTTAAAATTAAAATTTACTTAAAACTAATTATAATTTGAGCAAGCATTTAAAAAAACATTTTACATTTTTGTAAACATTGTCGCTCACTTGGCTTTACTCTCCTTACAATACAGCTATTATATCAAGAATGTTTTATTTTCTTTTAAACGAACTCCTGCAAAGAGCGCGTACTTCGACCGGTATACTTTTAATGTATCAGTGCTGCACAGAGTATTTTATAAATTAATTAATACTAAATTAAGAACAAGTTTAATAAGTATTAATGACTTCCATGGGCTTGTTCTACAAAGCAAAGTTTTTATAATGAATGCTTATGATTAGAAATAGACCCTCTGAGTTATTTTTCTATATTTAGCAGATATACATATTTTGTCTTCTTAGCAGTCACCGCATTTTGCAATATGTTCAATTTAAAAATAAGAGAAAGGAAAAATAACGTAATAATTGTCCTATTACTTAGTCAATTTATTTTTTTGCTTAAAAGTAGTATTCAAAATTTAATACTTATGTTATTAATGTGTATGGTTTATAATTAGGATCTCGTATTGTAGCTTTAGCGTCAAAGTGCATTATTATTGCATTTAGTGCATTATTATTAATGTATAAGAGGGGCGCGATAAAAATTGTGATTGAAAAGGGGGGCGCCAGTATTGAAAGTTTGAGAAGCACTGCGCTAAACAGTTCCAAATATGCACATTAGATATAATTATAGATATGTATGTGTCTTTCACATACTTCTTTGATATTTTTTGCTATTTATACCTGTTAAAATTATTTTTATAAAAGGTTTTTGTAACTAATTGTAAATTGAATAAAACCTTTTTTACAATTATATGTATTTGAGGAGGAAATCTGATTTACTTTATTCAGGAAATTTTTAGTACATTTCATTTTCTTAGCCAACTTATTTCTTTTAAAACATGCATATTTGTGTATTATATAATTAAATTTCTAACTATCTAAAATTAAGTCTGGTTTTTTTTTCATTAAAATCTTTCAGGATTTTACAATTATCTTGCCATTATTCATTATGTGCTTAATAAGAAAAAATATATCTAAATATAAATAATTTCTGGCCTAATAAACATATAATTGTTTTTAGCTACAGTTTGGAAAATGCATTGAAATTTGTATCGGGACAGGATTTTAACATATTATGAATGTGTTTTTTACTGCCACTATGTTATATATTTATCTTTCATTCTCTTTACAATATGAGTAGAAGTCGTAAATAGTTTGTCACAGTAAAATTAATTTTTGGTTTATATTCAAATTATTCTATTATATTGATTCTGAAAATAATAGGTTAGTTTGACAAGCCATTATTTCACAATTTTAAAGCATTTAACAGTTTTGAAATTTTTAAAACTTTTCTAAAATGTTAAATTATTAAAAATATTTAATTATTGTAAGTGATTAATATTTCTTTGATTATTGGAAACAAAAAGTATAAAATTTAAAATATATCTCTTTGTTGAATTTTAATAATTATTTTTATGGCTAAACCTGGAAAAAACCCAACTTTTTTTTTTAAATATTAACATTAAGATATTTTTTAAAAATAACTAGAGCTCTCAAACCTAAATCCATATGAACTTTTATAGAACATACGTAAGGGAACATTTCAAGATATTTGAAGACTCTATCTTGAACAGGAAAACCGCCTTAGGGCAGTGCTTCTCAAATTTTCAATACTGGCGCCCCCTTTTCGATCACAATTTTTTCGCGCCCCCCTTATACATTAATAATGTACTGAATGCAATAATAATGCACTTTGACGTTAAAGCTACAATAGGCGATCTTAATTATAAACCATACAAATTAGTAACATAAGTATTAAATTTTGTATACTACTTTTAAGCAAAATAAATAAATAAATAAAATAATAGGATAATTATTATGTTATTTTTCCTTTCTCTAATTTTTAAATTGAACATATTGCAAAATGCGGTAGCTGCATAGAAGACAAAATATAGATATCTGCTAAATATCGAAAAAGAACTCAGAGGGTCAATTTCTAATCATAAGGATTCCTTATAAAAACTTTGCTTTCCAAGACAAGCTCATGGACGTCATTAATACTTATTAAACTTGTTCTTAATTTAGTATTAATCAATTAGTTATAAAATATTCTGTGCAGCACTGATACATTAAAAGTATACCGGCTGAAGTGCCCGCTCTGCACGAGTTCATTTATAAGAAAATAAAACATTATTGATATAATAGCTGAATTGTAAGGGAAGCAAAGCCAAGTGCTCGACAATGTTTACAAAAACGTAAAATGATTTTTTTAAAATCGTTGCTCAAATTATAATTAGTTTTAAGCGAATTGTAATTTTAAGCCTCACAGAATTAGCATTTATAATTGATGGTAAACAGTAGCGCACACAGGAATTTTTCAAGGGGGGTCCGGGGTCGAAAGTTCACCAATCTTGTATCAGGTTCCTTTTGATTTTGTCGATTTTCGGGAACAAAACACAGTGAAAAACTAATTCTTGAATAAATAATTAGCATTAATTAATAAAATTAATCATTAATAACAAATACTTAACTAAATTTTGCGTACTATAAATTTAGAATTATAATCAATCGGAAAAAATCAAGGGCTTTGGGGGGTCCGGGCCCCCCTTGTGTTCGCCACTGAAGTTAAGTAATGATCAATAATATAAAACATCGATGAAGAATAATTGTATTATTTTTAATATTTAAAGCGAAAAGACTTCAACATGTTTTAACCCGGGAGCAGGCGCGCACTCGATACGGTCGGGGTTATTGAGTCACCCCAATCCTTTTTTACTTATAATTATTTTATTGTACACGATACAAATCATGATTCCAGTGAATAATTTAACTAAGAGAAAGTTTACTTACCTACTTTCAAGGATTTTTCAATTTTCTTTGGTAACAAATAAACAGTTTTGCCAGAATTAACGATTTCGTAATTTGTGTGTTCCGCGCGACCACTTCCGGGTAAAAAGTATATTCATTATGATAATAGTATGTATGTTACTGCTAAAAAAATTGTGTGAAACGTTTTTCGTTATGCTTTATACGTTGAGAATATTTATAAAAATATGTCTTGGCCATGTGCTTGTGCTTGTGTTTGTGTGTGCTCTCTCCGTGGTTTTCCAAACATCATAAAACTCTTTTGCATGGAAAAAAGCGTAACAGAGAAATACAATCCTTACAACTTCCCTAAATGAGAAACAAACACATAAGAGAGTTCACAACAAACTGTACCAATAGCTTAGAAGGTCAAACAGATTACAGCTATATAATGCGCAGTATTTCAAAAATAATGACAGTGATGAATTTTTTACGTTCCTAAATTTTTCGATTATGGGTTTGGGATCTGTTTTTTTTTTCTGAAAGAGTAGTATGTTAGGTTAAAAAAAGCGTAATAAAAAATCTCTCATCACGGGATTACAGCAAATCAAATAAATTTTTTTTATTTGGTTATAGGATCAAAGGTAGCTAATTAGGTATTGAAGAAGTTTTTATTTTTGCTGACTTCATATCGCGCGCGCGCGCCTATAAATTATATCAGAGTAAAAAGTGCATTTTTTATTATGTCTGAAAGTATTTTGTTTTAATTCATTCCAGTAAACTAATTATTTTTTTAATCTTTTATTTTCGATATGCTCGCGCCCCCTCGTAAGGTCATCGCGTCCCCCAGGGGGCGCGCCCCACAGTTAGAGAAACACTGCCTTAGGGATTAGAAAAAACTCTTATCTTCAAAATTAAAAATCTGAGAAAAACATATTTAAAATTTGTAAAGGCATCAAAAAAATTCCATTGCCTGTAAAGCTTTAATTTTCAATCTGTTACTATTCAACTTATGCTCTACATGAAAATTCTACTTGAAATAAATATGACTGAAATATCTTTTTTAATTCAAAATATTCTAAGACATAACATTGATAACAACTGTTAATTTGATCAATTATTCACTTTTATCAGAACCTTATATTTTCACAAGAGTTTTAAATGCAAAATATTTATATAGGAATTAGTAGTTATACAAACGTAATCCAGAAATCACCAAGTTTGTAAACAATATCTATTTTTTTTCTCAGTTCCCCATCGTGGCAGTTAAGCAAGTTTAAGTTTTTGTTGCATGATTTTAAAATACTGCAGTGTAGTACTACAATAGATTTATTATAATGTAGTTTGTGGTACATCAGGGAAATATTTAGTTCATTCTGCAACATTTGTATTCTGTAGTCTAATTGTAATATTACCTGAAAAAGCTGCATTTTAGATTTACCATTTTCAGTCATATTCCATCCCTTTCAAGTATTATTTATGACAGTAGCCTGCGTACATTTTGGTCATGGCATTTTTCAAAAGGAAAAAAAAAAGTAATGAAAACAAAGTAAAGAGCTTTTAAATTATATAAACTATGTGTCAAAAAATATATTGGTCTTTAAATCAATCTTAATTAAGTAAACGTGAGAAAACTCAAAAACTTAAAAACATGAGCAAACAGAAATGATTTTAGAAACTAAAATTGTGGTTAATTGCCGTTTCACACGAAATATTGGATTGTGTTAAAAATATTTTTAATTAATTCAATCTAGGAATGCAAAAATTCTTTAAAATGAATCGGAATTTAAAATCAAAACTCAGAAAATTAAAATTTCTTAAAACCTAATTGGTTTTTAGATCAGAAATTGAGCAAGTTTTCCAAATATATGAAATATATATTTGCAATAAATTGGGTGAACTTTCTGTTGGCCGTGAATGGTAGATAATGTCCATTTCACAATCCTCGCCCTAGGCCACAGCTGTGAATGGTTAAACCTCCCGTTTTGAAGAACACAGAGACTGAAAAGCAATAAAATCATCCCGTGCAAAACCAATTCAGGACCTCCTGCGGCTTTAACAGGTGAAGGCATTAAACTGCCGTGCATTTTTGAAGCAGTTCGCGAAATTTATCGGAACAATTTTGGCTTAGCTAGCTTTGAAAAATAGACCGCTTTCGAAGTGAAATTCAATTAGCGGGTCATCCAGTCAGAGGGTTAACACTGAATGATATCCCACTTATTGCGCAAGCATTGAAATTTCGCAATACTCAAAACGTAAATTTATTGTATTCCTTTACTTTTAACGATCACCCATTCAGTAGGACCTCTAGAGAACAATTGAGAAAATTTACGGGTTTCGCACCAGATTTTGATATTGAGGACTATTCCGCCGTTTTTTTTTAAAAAATTAAACCTGCCTGATTTAATCTGTGTAGCTAATTTTTTACAACTAGAAACAAATGGAACTGCCGAAGAATTTTGTAATAATATTTAGCTTTCACTAGCTGATTTATCCGCTTTTCATAATAAATTAATTACACGAGGTGTAGAAGAATGCTCCCCGCGGGTTGCAGAAAATTCCTTCGCTTTCCCCTCACTTTCTACTGACAGTAAATCGGCTGACGCATTTAGCCAAATTCATGAGTCAGCCGTTCCCTCTATTTCGAAAAACGATTTATTGTGGCTTTTTGTTAAAGATTTACTTCAAACTCTTCGTAATTTCACTGCAGATGACTCATACACAATCGAACATTTTTTTTTCTGATGTGGAAGAAAATTTAACGTTTTGCCCAATAACCGTACAACAAAAAATTATTTTTGTAAAACGGCTTTTGACAGGAACTGCAAAATTATTTATTCAATCTCAGCGTGGTATTAACTCTTACAGTTTTTTAAAAACACTACTTATTCAGGAATTTGGAAAAAAAATAAATCAAGCTCAATTGCATAGGGAATTACAAAATAGAAAAATGCGGCCTAATGAAACGGTATTCCAATATTTAGTCGCTATTCGGGAATTAGCGAATCGAGGTCAAGGATTTCTCGAAGAAACTTCAATTATGGAATATTGTATTAATGGAATCCCCGATTCTCCTTCAAATAAGCGTATATTATATGGATGTACAACAATTCAGGAATTAAAAAAAAATTAGGAATTTATGACAAAATATTTCAAAATAAAAGCAAAAATCGCTCTTCTTATGATACTTAGCGTAATCCAAACTTTACCAGCCACCGTCGTGATGTTGTAAGTACATTTCATAACCATCGATATGATAGATATCCAAAATTCAATGCACCAAAGTCTAATTCAAAATTTGAGAATAAAAATTTTAGAGATAGGAATCACGTAACTTGTTTTAATTGTTCGGGATCCGGTCATATTTCTAAATTTTGCCCAGATAAACATCGGGGTCCAAAGTGTATATTATGCGAATATTTTGGCCATTAATCTGATGCTTGTCCTCAAAAAAATATCCCTTCTTCTAATAATGTTGATGAAATTACCCTATTAACTACTATGTGTAAAGAAGTTAAAATTTTATCTAAAAAAATATTATCTTTAGTTGATACCGGAAGTCAAGTAACCTTAATGAAAGAAAGTATATGGAATCAATTAGGCTCCCCTTCTTTAATAAATAGTGGTAATATATTAACTGGTTTTGGCCTTTCAAAAACTCATGTAATTGGTTCATTCAACTCAACTGTTTCAATTGACAACCAAGACTTTTTTGTTAAAATTAATGTTGTCCCCTACCACTCAATGAACTTTGATATTATTATTGGTTGTAATCTAATTAAACAAGCTAATTTGACTATCACCCCTGATAGTGTTATGCTTTTAAGCCACAAATCGAAGTATCTGACGCTTCTCCACAACCATTTGTTTTTGCAATTACTGACGACATTCCTAAATTTGATATTGACCCTGAAATTCCAAAACAAACTCGTAATGATGTTGAGACATTACTCGTATCTTACAGGACGAATAAAATTAAAACGACGAATATTGAGTTAAGCATTAAAACCAATTTATCATTCTCCAAGACGGTTACCTTTTATTGAACGTGATATAGTAGATAAACAAATAAATGAATGGACACAAAATGGTATTATTGAACCATGTTCATCTGCTTATGCTAACCAAGTCCCAGTAGTCCGCAAAAAAAGACGACAGTCCACGAGTCTGCATTGATTTTCGAAAATTAAATCGTGTGTTAGTAAAGGATCACTATCCTTTGCCCCTCATTGAGGATCTTTTAGATAAACTTCAGGATACTAGAATTTTCAGTACCATTGATTTACGTAATGGTTTTTTCCATGTGCCTGTTAACAAACAGAGTCGCCCATATACCTCCTTTGTAAAACAAAATGGTCAATTTCAGTTCCTTAAAATGCCTTTCGGACTCTCTACATGCCCTTCAACGTTTCAACGTTTTATCAAAACAGTTTTTCGTGATTCAGTTGTTCAAGGAATTGTTCTTCTTTACATGGATGATATAGTTATCCTTGCTAAAAATGAATCTGAGGCTATTTTGATAGACTCAAAAAGTTCTTAAAGTGCCCAGTGATTACGGATTGGAAATAAATTTTGATAAATGTCAATTTCTGCATAGGAAAATTGAATTTTTAGGCCATATTATTGAAAATAATAAACGTTTTCCCTCCCCTTCTAAAACTAAATCAGTTGTCCATTACCCCGAACCAAAAACAACTAAAGAAGTTCAACGCTTTTTAGTTCTCACTGGATATTTTCGTAAATTTATCCCTGCTTATTCTGTAATTGCTAAGCCACTTAGTGATCTTTTACGTAAAGATGCTCCTTTCAATTTTGATGTAAAACAAAAAGCTTCCTTTGACGAGTTAAAACGTTTGCTCTGTCAGAAACCTGTCTTAGGTATATATAAACAAAATTGTGAAACGGAAATACATACTGATGCATCAATCGACGAACTTGCTGCTGTTTTATTACAAAGATCCCCCGATGATAATTCCTTACATCCTATATATTACATGTCTAGAAAAACGTCCGAAACGGAGAGAAAAATATACCAGCTACGAACTCGAAGTTTTAGCAATCATAGAAGCTCTCAAAAATTTTAAAGTGTACATTTTAGGAATGCCTTTCAAAATAATTACTGATTGTAATGCATTTACAAAAATTATGAGTAAGAAAGATCTAAACACACGAATCTCGCGTTGGGCCTTAATTTACAAGATTATGATTACACCATTTTACATCGCTCTGGCTCACAAATGACCCATGTCGACGCTTTAAGTAGAATACAGGTTTTGACAAATCAATGTACTGATTCTATTGTGCATAGGATAAAAGAATCTCAAGAGCCGGACCCACATATTCTACATATTCTTTCCATAAAAGCCCTTCTTCAAAATGGTCCATATGATAACTATTGTATTAAAAGTAATATACTATATAAATTTATTGACGGTGCCGAAGTCCTTGTTATTCCCGACGAGATGCAGCATCACTTTATCAAAAATGCTCACGACAAAGGACATTTTTCAGTTAAAAGAACTCTAGAACATATAAAAAAAATTTTATACCACAACTTCAATCCAAAATTGAAAAATATAATTGAAATTGTGTAACATGCGTATATTGAAAAATAAAAAGTCTGGTAAACAAGAAGGATTTCTCCATCCTCTTGTCAAAGATGATATACCTCTAAATACATACCATATCGATCATCTTGGTCCTCTAGCAACATCAAGTAAAAACTACAAATTCATTTTAGCTGTCATTGACTCTTTCACTAAATTTGTTTGGTTATACCCCACAAAAACTACATCTACTTCTGAGGTAATAAAAAAATTAGACATTCAAAAAACTACATTTGGAAATCCTCCTTTTCTTATCACTGATCGTGGAACTACTCTCACTTCTGACAAATTCCACAATTATTGTTCGGAACAAAAAATTACACTTCATCATATTACTACAGGTTTGCCACGTGCTAATGGTCAAGTAGAACGCATTAATCGCGAACAATTATTCCTGTCTTATCTAAGATGTCAGAAGACGATCCCACGAAATGGTTCAAACATGTTCCTTCACTACAAGAAGTCTTAAACTCAACATTCCAACGAAGCATTAACACCACTCCTTTTGGAATTACTCTTTGGAACACAAATCAATAACAAGACTGATTTGAGCATTCAACAATTAATCGACGAAGAACTACAACTCGAATTTAATGAAAACAGAGAATTCCTACGTAAAGCGGCAAAAGCGCAAATAATTAAAGTGTGAAAAGAAAAAAAAATTCTTATAATCTTCGACGAAAATCTCCTTATTTATATAGTGTTAAGGACTTAGTTGCTATTAAAAAAACGCAACAAGGACCTGGACAAAAATTCTGCAATAAATTTATCGGTCCATATAAAATTACACAAGTAAAACCTAACGATACTTACAACGTCGAAAAATGTGGAAATTTTGATGGCCCAACCAAAACAAGTACTTGTGCCGAATACTTGAAACCATGGCCAAACAAATTAATGTTACATTACAAACGAAAACTTTTACATTAACATCTTTTGACATTGTCACCATACTCAAGATTGCTTTGTATTGTTTGTCTTCTTTCCATCTGTATACCTATTTTATTTTATTTTTTTTATTCTTTATTATTATTTTTGATTTTCTGACACATATTTGTCTGTTTTAATAATTGTTTTATTTGTAAGTTTATTTCCTCTAGCTTTTCAGTTTTATTTCATGAAATTTGAAATACACTGTATTTTATTATTATGCATGCTTGGTCATGATGGCCGATGTAGGAATGGATATGCACATATCGTATCCCTCCTATATTCCTTAATGACGTAATGTCAAGAGAGCGCCACCTAGCTGACAAAGCGGTTCGAGGATAACGAGTAAACTAGACTCGAATAGAACGATTGTGCGGGAGACGACGGCGAGGAGACGATGACGAGGGCGCAGGAACGAAACGCCTCGTGGAATCCAACGATCTAATGATGTTTCGATTACTTTCTACTAACATTTAGCCCTCCCTTGTAAATAATTCCCCTTACTAAATGTATATTTAACTCAATCTGGCCGTTGTCACTCTCTCTCTATATATAAAGATTATTTGAAAAAACATTAATTAAAAATGCTACAAAGCATGATTCATCTGCATTTTTGTAATAATGAAGAGCCGGTATGGCCAGTTTGGCTAATAATTGATTTTCGACGCCAACTTACGTAATTATTATAACAATATCGTTGTTACAACAATGCAGATGAATATTGAGTTGAATGTTATTATTGGTTTTAATTAATATATTTTTAAGTAACTGCGATATCGTACCGAATTGTGAATCTAAACCATTCTCGAATCAACTAAGACAAACACAAAACGTTTCATCAAAATTGATCCAGCCGCTTAGGAGGAGTTTAGTCCCATACACATGCACAGAAGATTTTTATATATAAAGATTAGGTAAAATGTTTAATTTTTCACTGGGAATTCCTAATTCAGTTGAACTTCATTATGAATATCTAGAAAATACACTTTTTTTCAAATATACACTTTTTGCAAAAAAAGTGCAGATTTTATATTTCTTTTGAGATTTAATCTTTCTATTTATAATTCTTTCATTGTGCTTTAATTAGTTTCTTTAGACTCCACCTCACCCCTTTTTGTAATTTTGTTTATCTTGTTATTATGCTTCCATAAAACAGAAAGAATTTTGCATCATTTTAATGAATGAAAAATATTGCTTTAATTTGCCTAAGGTTCCATAAAGGAATTTAGAAGGTGAAATGTAAAATTTAAAACTTAAAGATAAACACAGTTGTAAATTATCAGGGTGGAGTATTATCCACACTCTGAGAAATATTCGAAAGGACAACAAATAGTTAACGGGGAAATCAGACTGTGATTGTCTATTCTTAAGTTCATTAATTCTGGCAGAAAACTTTAAGATAAAATTGGTTTCGAGATTTTGAACACCGCAAGGAATAAAAAATGAAATTTGAGTAAAATTTATATGAAAATGAAAAACAGTTTAAAAATTAATGAAGTTTGCATTGTTGTTTTAAATAATCGTGGTAAATATATTTACTTTTTTTTCCTGCAAATAACCCGCGTTGTTTTAATCTTTTGTTATATGGAATTATTAAATGTCTGGGCTCAAAAGATTACTAATACTATCCCTCATTTAGGTGTTCCCATTGTAAACATAAAAAAACATCCTATCGTTTTTCGAAAACAATTGAAAGGAAAGTAAGTTTAAAGGAAAATATATTTAAAATGGAAATTTCGCAAATCCCATTCTACTTCACTTTGATGCTTCACATATCTCTGTGGCGTTTAAGAAGAGATCGAAATTGTGTTTTTTCCTTTCCGAAACCTGGCATGAGATGGAATAATGTAGATTATCACCAGCGGGAATAATGGTCGAAAAAAAAAAAACAATTTTATGTTGTAACACTCAATTCACATAAATAACTCTTGTCTTAAAAAAAGGAACAAGCGTCCTCATATTACAGACATTTTCGATTTCAGAAATCTTTATGCTTGAAGCAGGCTCACATCCAAACTTCATTTTGAATTGGATCACTAACTTTCAGATAGAATGTGTATGTTTTATTTTTATATCATCAAAGTCAAGAAAATTGGAAATTCTGAGTTTTAAATTACAAGATTGTGCGTGTTTACGTTGGCTGTATCGTGGTCTTCAGAAGTGCTTCAGTTGTTAATGTCTAAAGACTAAAAACATTTAAACGATGGAATTAATATAAAAGAAGTAAAAATCATACTCTTAGGTGCAGAAGTTATGGAACTTAATTATTGTTTAGTGTTATGATATTGTGTCCCAATGGCTGGAAACTCATTTTTTACATTGCGTAGTATTTAATTATTTAATAGGATGATTGTACGCATGCTTAGGAATGCGTGCAATACATTGGTTACTCCTCTCTTTAGGTAATGTACACATATTTAAAAATATTTGTTCATGATATTCAAGAATAGCATTCTGAATTTGGATTTTTGAGTAAAGGCTAACAAAAAGCACTTTTCCAGGCGTAAAATAAATCATCAGTAAAAAAATAGAAAGTGTTTTGACATTTATACATATTGTGCAAATTACTTTGATTTTGACCACAAATCCGTTCAATTTTATGCTCCGTACATTATTATCAAACACTTACGTATACATGCTCAGAATTGTCTTTTATGCCAATTTTTGATCCACTTGAACAGATTTTACACATCAAAGCCTACATTTAAACTCACACACACACACACACACGCATCTATCTATCTATATATATATATATGCTTGTGTGTATTAAACAAATGTATCAATGATTGTTGTAAATCAAAGAAATTAATTTGAAAAATATATAACAGTAAGAACAAAATATGTTTTTTACTGCCATTTATTTGTAAAATCGTGACTCTTTTTTGTAGAACACCGGTTTTCAACATACTTTTGATTCACTTAAAACAAGATAATTCAAGAAAAAAAATAATTTTACTAAGCGTCTTTTTTAATTCAATTATAAAGACAATAGCTTATTTTAAACCTAAGAAATATTTTTTTTTCAACCAACGATAAATCATAATTTAAAGTTATATTAACTGAATTTTCTTTTATACAAGGCGTCATTTTTTGGAGTGCTAATTGCGTCATAATTATACAAACCATAATTATTTTATGTATATGTAATGATGACTCACCGGTATGGTTTCTCCCATAACTCATATTTTTTTCTAACCAGATAATTAATGTATGATTATTTTTTTGACACAATAGGCTGTATCTCAAAGACAAAATTCCAATTGCTGATTTTTTTTAAAAGTCAATTAGAATAAGATACAAATTTTGTTACTAATAGTATTGCTTGGGATTTTCTTACTTGTCTGTAATGTCTTATAGAAGGCTTACCTTCTATTTATTTCATACTGTTCACCCTATCATAATGTCATAGCTTCTGTATTTTCTGAGTGTGACTGAAGGATTTGAGGGCTCATAAATAAAATGCATCTTTCAAAAATATCATTTTAAAGCAATTTTAGTGAAATGAAGTTTTATTCGTTGGCAGAACATTTGCTTAGTGAGTGAATATCAACGTCGCGCTGCACGAGGGCTTTTTTGGCGGTGGACGTCGTAATTTATTTGACCAGAGAGGAACTATTGCTTTATAAGTGTATCTCTGCTTCTCATAAAAGGAAGAGTTCATTTTCACTTCAGGAAATTTCATTTTCATGGAGTGAATCAACAATTTAAGTTTTTTTAATCTTCAATGTCCTAAATGAGTGTCTGCATTATAATTAATGATTTCCTCTTGGCATGATATTTCTTTTACTTGTTGAATTTTAAATTTGGTGAGCTTGATCGAAAAAGAGTTTATGCTATACAAAGGTATGTCAAAGTGTCAAATTTGTAAAGAATATAAATATTTAACTACACAAAACAAGAAAATCTAGTAACTAAATATAAATATTTGAGTCTAGAGCTCCTACAAGTGACATATGGACTGGTGCCTTCTTTTAAAAATGAACAACAATATACAGAGCCCTCAGAAACGAGAAAATATGTGTATAGGAAAATTTACCTTCATATTATTTAAGATTAATATGAATGTGGGATTATGGTACAGTTCTAGAGGTATTCAATGATTACACTCTCGTTTTTTTCTAATCTAACGTTTAATGCTGGACAAAATACACAGTTCTAGTCACTACGGCAGACGTTTAACACATATTATATAGTATTTACAATTCGATTAAGCCCCTCTGGCTCTAACGACAGTTCTGGTATAGTTAATGACACTTAATCTGCACGATAGTGTTGAGAGTGACCTACGCGTCTCTCTCGTGAACAACGGTTGGTGGGTCCCTACTCGGCCACCGTTCTCGTCACTCTTTCTTCAGCCCCGGATTATGAATCTTGTTACATTTTTAGATACATAGATGACTCATAATTTTTAGTAATATACTAGACTTTGTTCCTAGCTTTAATTACTGTCCCAACTATTTAAAATTATTAAAAACTAATTTTAATAATGAGTCAACTAACTTTTTGGACCTTCAATTAAACGTTAAGAATAATTTGCTTTTAAGTAATATTTTTGATAAAGGAGACTCATTTTATTTTAATATTATAAAGATGCCTTTCTGGGATAGTAACTTACACCTATCAATATTTACAAATATTTTTTTAAATTTTATAAAAAGAAACAATGATTTAGTTACTGATAAAATTTTAATCCATAGTAATTTTGTTAAATTTTGCAATAATTGTTTAGAATAAAATTATCCTAGTAAATTTATTTTTAAATATATTTCTAATTAAATCTTGTTTTATCTTAGTTCGATATTTTATTTTATATGTTTCTTCTCTCTCTCTATTTAATTCATTTTTTAAAAAAATATATTTAAAAAAATTTTATTCGCTTATTTTAATTGCAATATAACTTTCTAGTATATAATCTTCCAAGTAAATTTACTTTAATATATTTCTATTTGATACTATCTATTCTGAACTTTGTTCGTTATTTTATTTAAAACTTCTTATGTTTTATTTAATTACTAGCTGGTATACCCGTTCTTCGCACGGGTGAATTTAAAAATTAAAAAATACAGACTGAAGGATAAAAAAGTTTTTAATGAGTTAATTTTACGTGAATTGTATAAATAAAACAAAAAAGAGCTTTTTACATTACTCAGCTGAACAAAAAAACCATGTTTGCTAAATTTTAAGTCTTTAGATATAATTGCTGATTTTTTTATTATTGTTATTGTTATTTATGACGCCCCGTAACTTTCTTGTGGGTTGATTTTTCAAAACACCTACCTGCTCTGCAAAAGTAACACATTGTTACAATTGTGTGTAATAAACGCTAAAAACAGTGTAAATAATTTTTATTTGGATGTTTTTTTATTACGTTAATATTACTTTCTGATACATTTATTTTATGTTAAATAGCTGTTACCCGCGACTTCGTCCACGTGGAGTTTATCAAAAAAGTGTTTATTCACTTCGCAGAGTTTACGAAAACTTTTCTTCTACTTCGTAAATCTATTTTTCTATTTTGTTTTATTTTTCTCTTTGTTTTTTGTTAAGCAGGGGATGAAAGGGACGCATGACTTTTGACACTGTCGATGGGGTGAGGACAAAAATCTTCAGGATCAAAATAGGTCTATGTAGCAAGTAGGGTGAAACGCTAACACAAACGATGCCGCAAGGAAGGGGGTGAAAGGGACGCATGACCTTTGACAATGCAGTTAAGGACTGTTAAATCTTTAGGATCAAGAGAGGAACGGGGAATGTTGCGAATGGCAACAATCTAATTAAAGAAAAAGGTAGATATAACTGCTAACAATCGTTAAAACAGAAGGCTCGCGAAATAAAATAATCCCTATTAAATAAAAATAACCCCAATTGAATAAAAATAGTCCCTATTGAAATGAATAATCCCTATTTGATTCGGATATTGCTAACTTTTTCATTGGTTTTAATTTTATTTTCTCAGAATCCTAATTTTTTTACAAAAATAAAAGTAGCCTAAGTTATTCTTTATGACATTAGCTATCTACATTGAAAGTTTCGTCAAAAGTGGTCCAGCCATTTCAGAAAATAGCCAGAACAAACAGACCGACTGAAAGACAGATAGATAGACAGACATACAGACAAAAATTTTAAAAATTGATTTTTTCATGTAAGTACCGTATATACTTTTAAATGCATTTAGTAAAAAGCTGTTAATTTCAAATTACAAACAGACACTTCATTTTTATTTATATCTATAGATTTATGTTTGTGATTAGTTTAATTGCAAATTAACTATCCAGATAGCGCCACATTTTTTTCCTTCTGGTGTTGGCGTTTCAATCCTTTACGCCAGTTCACGTAGGACCTCATCGCAGTAGGCTGTATTTTTGAGTTCAGGATTTTTGTTTTACAAGTAAGTTTATACTAATATTTTCTGTATAAATTTTTTTTATTCCTCTCCTTGAGAGATTCATTATTGATCTCTTTTCTCAATTTCCTTTTTTACGATTTTATTAGGTACTTCATCCACGTGTTGTATTAGGCTTAACTTTTCAACTTGGTTTTTTTTTCTATATTATGTCGAAAATTTCTGCTTTACGGGGAAGGTTGGATCCACAAAGCATTGCTTAAACCTAATTCGCTGGCCCTAAATCAGCGACAGCTTTAGAAATAATAATATGTCTCCAGTTTAGTCCAATGACTTTTTTGTATCTACATTTGTTGTGTCTGCTGGATTCCAATTTCTTACTTCTTTAGCACTGTAGGTTCTAGTACTTCTTCACTTTTATTTCATTATACTATATATATAATATATTTGTATGTATATATATATATATATATATATATATATATATATATATATATATGTATATTATATTTTACAAATATGAGAATATATTTTAGCATACAGTTTTAAGAATATGTGCAAATATTAAACAGAATGAAATACTCACAGAATATTTTAAAATTAGTTTTCTGCTGTCTGTCTTAGCTACGCATTTTCCACAAACCATTTTATTGGATGTTAAACAATTCTCGAGAATCATGTGGCCTCTACAATGTTTTATTTCACATTTCCATCTCTTTGTGGTTCCTACTTCTCATGGCTGCTCCGTAGAAACCTTTCGTTTAATTTTTGGCAGATATATAATTTTGGCACAATTCAACAGCTAATAGTTGAATGGCTTACCTGCTTATTCTAGTTTCCCTGGTAGCTTTTATTAAATGATCCATACATTTATTGCGCCTAAATCTAACATACTGCATACAGTATACATCGCCATCTTCTTCCGGGTGCTTTCATCGAATATTTTTTAGCCATCTGATCAATAATGTCCACAACACATTTAAAGTCTAATATTTTCTGGGGTTTTTTTATCTTTATATTTAATATCAATAGAGGGAAGAAGAGTATTCAGAATAGCAACAATTTTTTCTTATTTTTTTACTTGGCAAACTATAAGAATATCACCTCTTTCTTTAGGTTTATGAATTTTCTATCAAACAAATTATTCTTCAAAATTTTCAGATATCGGAACTTCTCTCCTGCCTCTACTTACAGTTTCTACCAAACTAGTTCCTTTTTCCTGCAGTAATTTTGAAAAATACACTCCAAAAATTATCAACTGTGATATTTATTCTCTTGTTTAGAAGTGGTTGCATCAATCAAATAACTGCATTATCTGAAACATGCTGGTTCAATGTTTGTTCTTTACTTCTACCTAAATAAGGAAAAGCATTCAGGAAGAGCTTTGTTCTAAGATCAATAGCTAGACCAAAATGTTTGACCACATTTGGAAATAACTGTTCCTCTATTAACTCTAGAAGGCTACCCATTCGTCTAGCAGACCACGGCTGTAACAAATAACCTTGTACCCCTACCCCAAAGCAGGAAATGCAAAGTGCATCTCAGTATCTTTTCATATGATCTTGGCTACTACATATAATCATCTATATCTATACATCAGATATCACTCCAAATTTATGCGTTTCCATTTGTATGGATCAGGTAGATTTCAAATCAAATCTAATAAATCATAGGATTTTACATTCTGATTTCTCCCGTAATTTCTATAAACAAAGATGCAAACCCCATGAACTTGACCATAAAGAATGGATATCGATACTTTTCACTCTATTTACGCCTCTAAAACATAATATTTTAAAGCAAGCATGGGGTTCTATGATAATGTTCCAATTATTTGTTAACACGGCTTCCCTCTTTTTCGATGATTTTTTTTAGAAACAAACTTTTTTCACCAGCAACAAAAACACTTCCAATTTTTACTCTTTTTTTAGAACATTTCTTGATATTGTGACCTGTCTTACGGTAGTTTATTTTGCTTTTCTTGACTTTATTTTTCACTTATTTTCCACCGAGTAAGATATGGAGCAAGATGAATTTCGTCTTTATCAGATACATATTTTAATGATTCTTCATATATGTATCCGAATCGGCTAAAAAATGATTTTAAATTTAATTTCTTCATTCCCACTTCATTTTCGGATAATCCACCACCTTCACATTCGTTGTCTGAAAGCTCTCGTAAATGCGTAATTGTTTAATCTGGGGGGTGTAAGACTTTTTTTTAAACCATTTTGTAGTTTTTTTTTCTGCAACTACCGGACACAATTTGGTAGGAAAAGACATGCAAGTAGTAACTGAAAAGATTTTGCTTGCAGCACGTACTTGAACAAATCTATTCATTTTCTCAACAAAGGGGGAGGAGGGAAGAGTGAAGGGAAATTACTAACGCTATAACAGACGTTACTTTAATTGTTCAAAGGCCAGGAGGCAGGAAAAACAACCGGAGTATTTCAGTTAGGAGTCCGTTCAACTTCGTTGATCGTTTTTTGGGTATTGACTGTTCAGTAATCCTTCCGCGGGTTGTTTAATCTCTTTTGAATTTCTCGCAGTTTCGTATGGTTTATTAACAATTAAACAATGACATTTAAGGAAATATATTTTATTTCGCAGAATTTTATGTTTACATTTAAATTTTAGGGATGGGAAATATATTCCTCCACACAGAAACCATTCACCATCATAAGGAGAATTAAATTTAATGGTGATTATTTGCCATGAAAAGATGAGAAACATGTCATAATGCACAAGGAAACATCGCATTCCGTACACATCTAGAGTTCTTTCCTTGTCTCTTTCTGCTACATTTCATACATCTCGTCTGTAGTTGGAAACCATCTGTGGTTTCAGACACTAGCTAAGCGCTTAGAATATTTTTTTAGGCACTATGCGATCCTCCAAATTATTTCGTTCTTGAAATTTACCCTCCCGCCCCTCCCGTGGCTTTGTTGAAAAGAAAAAATGCTGCCATAGTTAACTGCCTAACGTACTAAATATTCTGATTTTTCAAAGATACAAATTGTGCATGGCTTTTATTTATAATGCAATGACATGTTTACACTTTACTGTTACTTATTATTTAAATAAAACAGTTACTCGCACAAAATGTGCAAAAATGTATACGAAATAAGTAAATACAGTTAAAATAAAAAAACACCATTTTTTTTTATTCATTATCTAATATTATTTAGGAACTAAATGTTCTATATTTTCAAACAGCATCCAAATTGTACCCATCTTTTATATAATACTATAGCTCTTTCACATTTCAGCCTTTATTTATTATACTACAATATTCGATAGTTACTGTGGAAAATGTATAGAAATATACAATAAAAACAGTATTTTACTCACATTTTCAGTAGAATCGTTGAGGAATATAAATAGGACATTGAAGAACAAAAATCCCACAACGTTTTCCAACTTTCAAAACAATTATATACTATTTAATCAATCGAGTGGCAGCCCCAAACTGAAGCGAAAGATAGTCTTCCCATCGTTATAATATATTAGAATGGGTGTTGTGCTTCCCACATTTGTATTTTGTAATCTTCCCGATGCCCACAAAAGGAATAGAATAATCAGCGAAATGTAATATCTATTTATTCTTAAAAAATATGGATTCTTAAATAAATATATCTATTTATTCTTAAAATTATAAAGAATAAATACATATTTATAAACTAATAAAGAACACTAAAGGAAAATAACAAGAATTAAAATGTGTATGAGATACGAGTTATTGAGTAACACTGGGGTTCTTCCGAGCTTTCTAATGCTAAAAGAAAACAAGGCGTTATGTCAGATCCGAATCAGTCAATCCTTACATATTTTAAGTTGAAAAGTACTAAAGTTTTTCCAATTGGTAACAATCTACTCTTTTTTTAAAACTTTTTTTAAAGATTCTTTTAATCAGCAAGTTTAGCATCCTTTGCTGGCAGAATAAATACTGGTTTTTACTGAAAAGTGCTTTATTTAAAATTCTTCCCTTGAAGCTATAAAAAATCTTTTCAGCTTTAAAATATTCTAAAATAGTGTTTTAGAATATTTTAAAGCTGAATCTTGAATTGGATTGTTGTCAATATTGAATTTTGTGTTACTTCAAAATGAAAATTTTCAAACAGCGAACGAATCATTTGCATTGCCTACCAATCCATTCGTCATTTGCTTTTGCAAATAACACTTCGCTGAGACTCTTTTTTTTTTAATATGGGGAAATGTTGAACTGTGCTCCAATAAAGTTTCGAAATTGAAATCAAGAAGAAATATGTATGGCTAATGTAAATATCTGAACGTTTCCCTTTAAATTTGTTGAATAATGTATTGCTATGTATTTCAACAAAAATTTAATATAATAACATCTTTTTCTTTTCTTGCATTTATTCCGAGCAAATTTAAAGGTTATAATAATATTAAGAGAATATACAATTAATACTTTTCAATAACTGACTCTTTTTATATATCTCATTCCTATACTTACAAAGAACTAACGCATTTAGCAACATATATGTGCTTTATTTTCAATTTTTTTGAAATTCATATTAAATAAATAAATATAAACTATTCAAACTCAATTGTGCAACAGCCCATGAGTGTCGAGGCCTACTGTGCCCATCCCAGAATATGTGACCATTTTACAATGAGGTGCATGAGCAGATGTCCCAATTAGGTGGTCAGTCTGAAGCGAGACCCCTAGGGTTTTAAGTCCCCTAGCAAGCTTGATACTCATTTATCGTCCCACTGCAGTAAGGAAGAAAGGCTGAGCCAACCTTGCCCAGCACGGGATTAGAACTCAGACCTGTGGAGTGGAAGTACGATTCGCTACCATTTTACCACGCAGCCTTATATATGCACTGCATCTATCTTAAAACCGGTTTTAAGTGCTAAAAAAAGAAAATAAATAAAATGTCAAGCTAGCAGTTTTTTCTTATAGAAAATAATATTTTTGAAAAGGAATTCCTCCGAAGTGCTTTATTTTTTTAATAATGTAGCAAAACATTTAATTTCTGGTTACAAATATTGTGTATTAAAGTAATCAAATTTTCAAGATATAAGAGAAATATATTTGTAGTAAAAATCACTATAAAAAAAGTGAAAGTACTATACAAAAGAAAACTCAAGCTTTAACTTTTCCTATCTGACAAAAAGAACTAAATATTTAAGGAAAATTGAAAGAAGATATTTTTTTTACATTATTTTATATTTATTGCTCAAAACGTTGGTGTAGTGACGGTGGAAGGCGAGGGGGCCATAGCCCGGGTGGCATACGAAAAGGGGCAGCGGCAAGTATCGCGATATTTAAATTTAAAAGATATTTCTAATTCTAAATCGCACCCGCGCTAATGCTTCAGGGTGGAGCGAGGTTAAATCATAGAAGCCAAAAGTCATAAAATTTTTACGACTCTGGTGTTTCGTTCAAGTACAATTGTATGCTCCACGAAAGGGGAGGGCTCTAGGGCTGGAAAAACCGGACCCATGTACGAGGCGGCATTTGAACCGAATTTGAAAAATAATTGTTTATTTTTACGAGATGCATCCAGAAAGTAAATTTCCCGATGTTTTCCCCTTCAAAGTAAACGTAATGAGCCGTGTCAATTGCGTATGCATAACATAACTATGAAGTATCAATCATATGCCACCGGACAGGTCTCGCCTCGTGCCAGTAGCGTTGTAGCAGTGGTTCGAAATAGAAACTCTTATCCCTTCTCCCGCCCGCGAGGTTCGATCTGTGATAAAGTTCTTGAATGCATAAAACATTGTGCCTCTTGGAATTCATCGTCAGTTTTGTCAGGTCTATGGGCTGAACATCATGAGTAAGAAGATAGTACATCGCTGGTGTAGGCAGTTTTCAGAGGGTTGTCAAAGTGCCCATGATGAAGAGCGCAGTGGGCGACCGTCCCTCATCAATGCTGATCTTGTTAACCTTGTGAGGCAGCGTGTGTTGGAGAACCGTCGCTTCATGATTACGGAGATAAGCAGCTAATTTCCGAAGATATCGCGATCCTTGTTGCATGTAACTGTCACCAAGCACCTGCTGTTCAAAAAAATTCAAATAATTAAAGGCGTCTGTCATACGCAGGTTCCATTCAAAGGCGGCAAAGTTCTACCACAGAGTGATACAAAAGTTGATCCCACGATTCGACACATGTCTCAATTCTGGTGCGTGACTATGTTGAAAAATAGCTGAAACATTGCTGTACTTGTTGCCAAAAAATATGTTCCTGATAGTCTCGTTTCTTATTTCTTAAGAAATAGGGAAACTTACTTTATGGATGTACCTCGTATACGAAAAAATTTGGATGAAGTTATTTTGTAAAATATTATTATTTGCACATTGGAAACGTGGAGCATAAATACTTTGTTTTGCACTGAATTGAAAAGTAGATCATTGCTAGTTAAATTTGCAACGATTATATATCTTACAAAAAAAATTGTATTACGTGGCGATTTAACTTTGCAAGTGTATGGACACCCAACCTCAGGATACAAGTAGATATGCTTACCTTAACAAGATTTTTGATGCAGATATAAAAAAAGAAATCCCGGGAAATCGTAAGATTTCAGTACTTTTTGTATTCCTGGGGATGGCACGGGGCTTAAATAATCCATCAAGGAAGTGCTATACATTTTAGCTGACCCTACTGAGGCAATTTGTGATCGTTCTCACTGAACTTCCCAGATAGAGAACTTTTCATTACTCCCGCAGTGGGGTCAGCGTGTAATAAGAGAAAAGAAACACCCACTAAAAAAGAGTCGAAAATTTTTTTTAGCTTACGTGGATTAGAGTAAAACCTTGAAATCTTTCGGTCAAACAGTTCCTCTGTCTATCGAATATTACTTTTTGAACTAAAAATATTCAGTTTTTAAGGAAATCGCATTTCGTAACCTACCAGCACGACTAATCTGATCAAAGTTACGAGATCTTGATTTATGTGGATAGCGTAAGTATTAATGCTTAAAACTATTACGATTATTTAATTTTTTAAATAAAAATTTCTGATACTTGTCATTATTATGAGTTATTTAACTGAATTTGTAATTTGAAGAAGGGAATGAACCACCACAAATGGCTTTGGGGAGATTATTTTTAAGCAATCTCGAAACTTTTTTTAATTATTATTTTTCTTAGCCAAACACTTTCGTGTGAGATTCTTACATTAATATTTATTTATATTTATGTAACATAATTACAGCAACTCCATAAACAAGAAATTCGTAATACAAATAAAAACTCTGAAAAATAGTAATTACTATTTTTAAAGTACGTAATTGTTACGCAATAAATTTTAATTGTCACGCAGCAGCAAATTTTACCTAATTGTTACGCAGCAGCAAATAAATTTTCAAGTATTTATATACTATATTAATATTTATCTCTTAGTAGCAACATTAAAGAAATAATTGATTCATCTTCGACTGATTAAATTTCAAATTCATGTGAGTCAATAAAAGAACATTAATTTTAAATGAGAATTTTTCTCGAGATTTTTATTTGTAACATTTTTTTTTTCTATGTCGTTAACAAGTTTTGCCTTTAGTCCTAAGAGAAATCAATTTCATTGAAAAAATAATAACTTTTAATTTGGGGAAAGATTTTTCTTCTATGTAGATAATAAAGCTGAAAATAAAAAAAATCAAGGTGGTAACAGCACCTACAAAATAAAAAAAAGTGTGATATATATTTATTTATAATAAACTAAATAAATTATTTTGTATTCGAATTAATATTAATTTATTTTTTCAGAATAGTTACTTATTCCTTCTAAATGCTTCTTTCTACAACAATATTCTGTTATTAACTATATTTGAAAATTATTTATCAAAACATTTAGGAGTTCAAAGGTAGAATTTATAATTTCTGTCTGCCTCACAAAATTATACTACTTTTGCAGGAAGCATGGATTAAAATATATTTGATACACTATTTATTATTTTAAACCATTTCCACAAAGTTTTATTAATTCTTTCATGACATATATTTTTAATTGTTAATACAAATACAAATGTTTTAATCTAAAAATTTATTAGTCGAAGCTAAATCCAAAATTGAAGAAAAAAAACGGTATTTCCATTATTTTATATAATTATTGATATTATTTAAAAATAAATTATTTTTAAATTTTTTGAAATTTCGACGCATTTCCGGGAATGGAAAAAACCGGGAAATCAGAACCCTAATTATTACGTTAAGGGCGACAAATGTGCACAAAATAGAATTTTTCGCTTGAGCAGCGTTCGGCAAATTGCAGTTCTTCAAAATTTTGCTTTTATATACAGTTAAAAATTATGTCTGCGAAAAAGAGTTATTGTTTACATTTCAAATTATTAAATATCCCTTTAAAAATACTCTATGTGCACATTTAAATATTTGACTGGCTTACATTCAGAATTTATTGTTAAATGTGTATTTAATTTAACTTTTTTGCGATTTCCAGTTATGCATTTGTACTTAGTATTGTGATTCTGATATTTCATTTAATGTTTCTTATTTTCTACTGTGTACGTTAAATTTCAGTTTACTTTTATGTGGATCCTTGAAAGGTTCGAGACCACAGTACATGTGTGTGTGTGTGTGTGTGGTTAAATCATCAAATTTGATATGTTTATACCATCTTCTGTAACTTTCTCCCCATCTCGGACTGAGGTCACTACGGATATTCCGGACACCCACAAAATGCCTGGCGTCAGCTAACCAAAGAGGGGACTCGACATTATGAACTGTAGAAAGCAAGCTTACGATAATGCTGCCACAATGGCTGCATGCCACAGAGGTGTACAACAGCGAATAAAAGATATCAATCCTAATGCATATTTTGTTCCTTGCTCAAACCATTCGCTGAACCTAGGTTGCATACATGCAGCTTCAGTGGAGGTAAATTCGGTGATTTTATTTGGTACGCAATAACGCTGCTACATTTTTTTTCTACGTCGACGCACCGACGGGATGTTCTTGAATCCCCTGGAAAATGTTTGAAGAGGATTCAGGACACACGTTGGAGATCTAGAGGTGATGCTGTAAATTATATTAGACACCATTATAAAGAAACTTTAACTGCACTGGAAAAACTGACGTAAACGAGTGAAAGCTTTAATACACGCTCAGATGAAGAAATGTTATTAGTCGCGCTATGCAATGGCATTCGCTTTTATGTTACTTAGGCTTCTGGAAACCGGTACTGTGGGAAGTCAATGATGCTCACACAAAATTATTTGCAAACATAGGGACTAAATATCCATCATTGTGCTAAAAAATACGTGCTTTACAGACCTTATTAGAAGCAAAAAGAGAGGAATTCATCGATGACGCTTTAATATATGCTAAACGTTTATGTGAAAAACTTTAAACTTCTTTTGAACCCCAAGACGAATCAGAAGGAAGCTTATATTTGGCGACAGAAGTAAAAATGTTCAGTTATCGTACAAAGATGACTTGAGGCGAATAATGTGTTCTTAAATAGAGACAGAGTAACTACTGAAATTCGAGAAGGATTCCAACAGTTTCAGAATCTGGCGCAAAAATATGTTTTTTAAGGCCTGAAGTGATATTGAGCATGGACGAACTTAACTTGGATCAAGCTCCTCAATACATTAATAAAGAAGAATTCCAACTTGAGCGCGAACATCTACAAGCTTTCGTAGCTGCAACAGAACCAGGCTGTGAAAAAGAACTCATTAGGTCCAGCTCTCTGGGTTTATTAAATTATAATATTGAGTCCAAACTTAAAGATGTCTTACCAAACATTGTTATAATGTTGAAAATGCTTTAACATTTGCCATCAGTAATGCCAGTTGCAAGAGAAGTTTCTCTAAGCCAAAATTAATCAAAAGTTATCTCAGATCAACTATGTAGACGTTAAGGCTAACAATTGTAGCTATTCTGGCAATTGAACATGACATAAATATTGATGTTGACAGCTGTATAAAAAATTTTGCTCTGAAAAAAACACAAAAAGGGCATTTTTAATCAATAAAAGAATTTAAAGCTGTTTTTTTTTACTTTTATAAATTTTCATGACTAATAATTAAAATAGAGGAGCGGCAAATTTACGGCTAGCCCCAGGAGGCGAATGGTCACGCTACGACACGGGCTCGAAATGGAAGAAAATTCGAAAATAATATTTAAAAAACCATCATTATGAAGAAGATAACAGGTTTCCAATAAGCTTTTGTTTTTCATTTCAATAGATGTTTCATAATTCAATGATCGTAGTTGCTAAGCGATCGATAAGTTTGTGGCCGGTGATATCCAAATTGAACTCTATAAGGGGTGTGACCCAATGTAATAAAGGGACACGCGGGGAAGGGGTTCTTAATTAAGTCCACTAGTTAATTAAACACGTTTATTAGACAAAACAAACATTTACATACATAACTAGAGAACTAACAGTTACAATAGAATTGAAAGGGGTCGGAGCGCATGCTCGTACGTCCTTACAGTTCCGAAGCTTGGCCATTACTGAAGATTGTTCTAGCCGCTAGAGGGCGCGATAGTCTTTCTACTGTTCATATGAGAAGAGTTTAAACTACGGGGTTACAATCTCCCCTATGGATCCGACGACGTCCCGGCGAGGGAGACATAATTAGCTGTTATAGTAGTAGCTCTTGTTGAGGGATGGATGGTTCTGTTGGAAACTGCAGTTGTAGCAGTCGACGGGCTTGGAACATAACGATACAAAACACCTTGATTCATCAAAAATCCACGTTCAGTCCAGTTTGCATATTCTTCAGTTTTTAGAGGGGATTCAAAACTTCGATGATTTTCCTTAAATTATCATCTTTAAGCTGCGCCTCACGCATGTCCTTACAACTTCGTGTAGGCATATCAGCTATCGTGATATTATTTTCTTCGCAAAAGGATTCTTCTTCTTGAGTAACTGGGCGAGATAACATGTCTGCAACGACATTTGCTTTACCAGGAATATACTGTACTTTCAAGTTGAAAGACTGGATTTCAAGTGCCCATCTTGCAAGTCGTCCGGTTGGAGACTTGAGGTTTAGAAGCCATTTCAGAGGTTGGTGGTCGGATGCCACGGTTATTTCTGTTCCTTCAATATAACCACGAAATTTCTTTAAAGCCCATACCACAGCAAGGGCCTCCCTCTCTGTGGTGGAATAATTGCGTTCTGCTGGGGTTAGCAGTCGACTAGCTTATTCTATAGGATGTTCATCAGATCCTTCTCCTTGAAGTAAAACTGCTCCAAGGGCATAATTGCTAGCATCTGTTCGAATAATATATGGCTTAGTACCATCTGCTTGCTTTAACACAGGAGGTGTTCTAAGACTGTTTTTAAGGGTTTGAAATGCATTTTGTTGCTCAAATCCCCACTGCCACTTAACTTTCTTCTTTGTAAGATAACTTAGTGGACGTGAAATCTTCGCAAAATCTTGAATATATCTTCGAAACCACGAACAAGTTTGCAGAAAAGTTTGTAGTTCTTTGACGTTTTTAGGGGGTGGAATATCCAGTATAGACGCAACTTTTTCTGAATCAACTTCTATTCCTTTTTGTGTAATCCAAAATCCAAGATATTTAACTCGAGAAGAGGCAAAATGGCATTTTTCTCTATTTGCTTTAAGTTTGAAATGTAAGAGTCTTTCAAAAATAGTTTTAAGATCAAACATGTGTTTTTTCAAAAGTTTCTGACAAAACAATTATATCATCTAGATAAGGTAGTGCTAGAATGTCTTCCAGACCATTACAAAAACGGTTAATCAGTCTTTGAAACGTAGCAGGTGCGTTGCGCAAACCATATGGCATTCGTAAGAAACGGTAAGTGCCAAAAGGACATACAAATGGTGTCTTGTCTTGATCTTCAACATGCACTTTAACTTGATGGTATCCTGCTCGCAGATCAAGTGTAGACATGAAAGGAGTAAGTTTTGCTTGATGTAACAAGTCATCCATTCTAGGAAGAGGATAGGTATCTGCGACTGTAATTTCATTCAATTTCCTGTAATCAATACAGAGGCGAAATGTTCCATTTGGTTTTGGTATAAGTACAACTGGGGAAGCATACGGGGATTCACATTCTTCAATTATGCCTTCTGAGAGAAGTCTATCGATTTCTTGTTTTAATATTTCCTTCTTGGAAGGATTCATCCTATAAGGTGGCACTGCAACTGGAAGATGGTTTCTTGTATTTATACGATGTTCAATAAATGGTGTAGGCTCTCCCCCTGGTTGAAAGCATTATTCATACTTTTCCAATAGTGAACTTATTTCTTCCCGTTGTGGAAGTGAAAGGTGTGTACCTTCATTTTTCCGAAGTTGACAAAGATGTGGTTTAGGGTCAACAGTGAGCAGAGCATTGATATTAGGAGGCGCTTTCACAAAATTATATTTTCTGTGAGACGTTTCAGTGAAGTATCATTGTTTTCTTTGGAGATCTAAGACGATCCCTGCAGCTGTTAAAAAGTCTATGCCTAGAAGGGTTCTGTTACCTCTAGCATTTTTCAAAATTAATAGGTCCGTGGGAATGAGTTTTCAGTATTTCTGTGGTTTGAGTACGACCGTCAGCAAGAGTCATCTGCATGGTTTTCTCTTCAAAATTGAATCCTTTTTGTTTAAGTAAATGGTATAATTTTTCACCAGCCACTGAATGTGTAGCACCAGTATCAGCACAAACTGCTGCTTCTGTATTACAAATGGAAATTTGGATTATACTAATGGGATTACTTTCACTAGAAAAACTATAAAAGTTTGATTGATTCAGACTTGATGACAAGGCATCATCTTTTTGTCGAACTGGGTTGCAAGTGTGGCATCTTGATCGAATGATTCCAGGAGCACCACACCCATAGCAAGATACAGGACTTCTGTCTTCTTTTGTATCAACGATTTTCTTTTCAGGTATTCTGTCTTTGGAAATGGGATTCCGCCTACTGTTACTGGGAATCCCGGTTTCCCGCCTACTTTGACTGGGGAAACCAGACAGAGAATGTTCATACGACAACTTAGGATTTTGTGTGTAGTTACTTCTCCAGGGACTGGAATTCATTTCTTTTGTTTCCAGCTAAAGTTTTTATTTCTCATGTTTTTTTAACTTCTTCATACGAATCTAGCTTATCCACTAGTTGTAGAGGATTGTTCCAATTACACCACTGGTCCAAAAGTGATCTTTGTAATCTTGAGGGGTTTTCTTTTTATTTGGTCCGCAACAATCAAATCTTTCAATTCTTCAAGCGTCATAACTTTTGATTCTTTCAGCCACCCATCAAAATATGTTTGCAAGTCAAAGTAGAAGTCACGCCAGGTTTTTACAGGATCTTTAGTGTGTCGGGAAAACATCTGCCGAAATTTTTCTGCACTTAATTTAAAGCGTTTTAGAAGAATTTGTTTGACTTTATAGTAGTCTTGAGCATCGGCAAAAGATTCTTTAGTGATTAAATTTGAAACTTCAGTTGGTAAAAGACCAACAAGGTACACCATTCACTGAGGAACTGGTACTTTTAAAAATGTTAACTGCCTTTCGAATAGGTCTAGAAAAATTGTTACATCAGTTGTCTTTGGATCAAAAATCGGAAGTAATTTTTGGAGTTCTAACTTTGGCATATTGGAGTCTAAAGTTGTAGAATTACATTGGAGTTTTTGCAATTCAAATTGTCTTTGGTTTTCTTTTTCTCTTTCAGCCCGCAATTCGAGCTCTTTTCTATCACAAATAATGCGATTTAAGCATTCACACGTAAATTCTGCATCATATCCTTCACTTTTTAAGATTGCGTCTTTTATGTCAAGAATTTTAAAATTGTCTTGTATTGATATGTCTAGCGTTTCCGCCAATTCAAGGAGGTCCTGCCTGCGACATTTTGCTAAATAGGCCATCGTGAAATGTTACTTCAAATTAATTACAAATTTATATTCTTTGAACTTTAAATTTAATTTAACAAAATGTTATTAATGAAATAATAATACAGTATTATATATACCACATAAAAGTAATATCTCAATTTCTTACAATATGCAATTTGAAAAAAAAAATTTCATGAATCACAAAAATGAAAAAAAAAAATAAAACTATTTTCGTTGTTTTCAAGCTCAATACACAATCAAAGTAAAATTACTATCAAACTTTTAGTTAAAAAAAATCATCAAAATGATCTGAAAACACATTTAAAATACATCATACCACAAGTAAAAAGAATCATATACGTTCTCATAAATAAAAGTTCTACTTAGCCGAAACAAAATTTCCTATTAGTATTCAAAAAGAAAAGTTATTAAAACTCAGAGTTATAAATAACCTTGAACTGTCTATTTCTCCCTGTTTAAATTTATTCTCGCTTACGCAGCATAAAATATCTCATCAGTTTCATAAATGAATCATAGCTTAAAAATTAATACTAGCAAGAAGAGAAAACGGAGATATATATATTCTTTTTTTCTTTTAAACCACTAAATATATTATTTAACTGAGACAAATCTTTCAACATATAATGCACATTTTACACTTAAAATTATACACATAAATGAATATTTTTTTTTTTTGAAAATAGCATATAACAATACAAAATTTTTCCAGCTTAAATGCTTTCGAACAAGAATTGTAATCATTCAAAGAAAACAATACACATAAATACATATATATTTGGTTTTGTATTCTCACTTAAGCTTTTAAGTAAACAACGTTATACTTATTAGTTTAAACAATACAGGAAGTATATTTTAGAAACACATTGAAAATAATTTAACTGTATATTATGCTTTTTAGCAAATTACACAATTACATTTCTTGAAATAAGAAAAAAAGATTTCTTAATTTAATTCGAACAGGACGTTCTAAATTTAAATCAGTAAAGAATGTTCTCTATGTCAGAACAATGAAGTCAATTTTTAAGAAATTAAAACTTACACAATTCTTTAGGATGTTAAATCCAAATTGCCTTTGGGCATGCAATGATTAATTTAATATTATAAGGTATAATACTTAAAAGAAAATTCAAAGTAAAAACTTTACTTGTTCTTCAGGTGAAGATAAATCCAACGATTTTGTTGAACTTGCTCATTCTACAGGTGAGAACGGAACAATAGTGGTTAACCTGAAAATTAATACTGAGCAACAGCCAAGCCTCTTTAACTATAGAAACACGTTGGGCGCCAAATTATAAGGGGTGTGACCCAATGTAATAAAGGGACACGCGGGGAAGGGGTTCTTAATTAAGTCCACTAGTTAATTAAACACGTTTATTAGACAAAACAAACATTTACATACATAACTAGAGAACTAACAGTTACAATAGAATTGAAAGGGGTCGGAGCGCATGCTCGTACGTCCTTACAGTTCCGAAGCTTGGCCATTACTGAAGATTGTTCTAGCCGCTAGAGGGCGCGATAGTCTTTCTACTGTTCATATGAGAAGAGTTTAAACTACGGGGGGTTACAACTCTGGATTCATGGAATCATCTAGGTAACCGTCATGTAATACATGCTAACGGCCATATTTTGCTGTACACATCAGTTCTTATTGGATTACTGAAGTTAAGCATCATCGGGCCTGGTCAGTAGTTGGCAGGGTGGCCACATGGGAACAGTTTTGAGGGTGCCCGCTCCCGGCCGGTTGGGGGCAGCAGAAATGTTTGCGGTAAAGTCTGGTTCCCGAGTCGGGCTTGAGGAGATACACACCGCCCCATTGCTCCTTACCGTCATTTGGTCGGCTGGGTGGCGTAGTTGGTTTATCTCAGTCCTTCTGTACCCAAGGTTGCGGGTTGGACCCCGGCACAAGTCGGTGGATTTTCCTAATGCAGCAAATTGACAGCGGCCATGTCGAATGATTATAAGGCATGAAAAAGACCCTTGAGTGTCCGTTTGGGTTCGATGCTCTCGACAAACTAAAAATTTTAAGTACAAATTTCGCATCGGCAGAGCTCAAGTGCCTCCCTCTGGGGATGAAATTGGGCGTCAAACATGCTTGCGGTGATTGGTATCGCGTAAATGGTGCCGCACTAAAATGGATTCCATTTCCTGAGGAATGTCTGCAGAGGTAGAAATACCAATACGCGGCCGCATTACAGAAAAAAAAAATGTTATGGAGTGTGGGGATTTTAAATAGATTGAGAGAAGTCGCATATTCATTTCTGTATGGTGTCACTTAGGTAAATGAGGTTTTTTGGAAGTATCACCTGTAATGAGAGACAGGGATGTTAGAAAAGAATCATCGATCATTCAGTTTTTAGATATGTAATATTAAGTGAGTTCATGTACAAATGCAGCAAAAAATATGATTATTCTTTGAATGTTTGCTTTCTGTATGTATTATCAAAATGAGAAAATGTTCATAAATAGAAAGGAAAAAATTACACAAACTAAAACTTATAAACACATCCTTATGTTGCAGGTATATTTATAGCATTCTCATTTTATTGATAAGTATTATACATCATATGTGGCCGCAATGACCGAGTTGTCATGGCCTCGAACTCAAAGCCGACTTTTACAACATTATAAAAAAAATATGGATCATTTCTCTTTAGGGAAGGATTCGCACTTTGTGCGCAACGCGCCAAATGTGGCGAACCTACCCTACCTTCGACTTAACTTCTCAGCCCTTTGTTGGCGAGAACGCAGCCTTGTTAGGCATAAGATATTAGTTCAGTGATACTCAACTTACAGCCCTCGGGCCACATGCGGACCACCGATTCTTTTTAAGTGGTCCAGTTAGTATTCATTGCTCTCTCTCTGAAAAATTCACTTACTAAAATAAAAATATATTAAGAATTTGGTGTCAAGAAATCAAAGATATCAAATTTAGTTTTCTGTCAATTTCGTATGAGTGCGAACTGATATTCGTTTTCTATTTGTAAAGGTTACGGTTAGTGATAACAGACAACATTGGAGTATTGACAGTTTTATGGGCGGAACTAATATTTTTTACTAACTCTTTTATACCTTGCAAGCGAAAAATATCCGAAGAAAATGTAACGTTTCAGGACGATTGGTAGGCTGACTATTTTGTAGTGAAAAACAAACATGGATCAGTAATTGTTTGATTTGTCACGAATGTGCTATATTTAAAAAAAAATACCAATGAAAAGGAATCAATCAATGACACTTTTTCTCGAAGAACTCTTTCAAGAAGTAATAAATAGTCTTTCTTGAATAATCTTTGCAACGGCAACAAAGCGTTTTGTCTGTGGTAATGTCACAGCGGTAACAAAGACATATTAAGAAGTTTGTTATATTATTGGTAATCATATAAAATCGTTCACTGAGGCAGAAATTGTAGAGGAGTGTTTTTTAAACGCTTCTAATTCAGTGTTAGTATAAAAAAATTAAAGTATAATAATTTAAAAAAAGAAAACATGAGTTAAAATATTTTGACCAGTTTTTCACATTAAACCCTCCCCCTCTTTTTCCTCACGATGCGGCCGGCGGTAAATTGCTAACATATGTATGCGGCCCACCCTGAAATAGCTGTTATATGTACGCGGTTCAGAAGAAAAAGAGGTTGAGTACCCTGGCATTATATATAGTTGCAAACACAACCGGCCATAGGATGTCGTCAACGTACCGCTTTGCTATCAATGTGTCAAACACGAAAGGGTCCGGCTATCAAAGCTAACGCCCGGTTGTAGACCTAAGTGGCGTGCGATAACCTGGGAAAGATTTATATGCTGCCCTGGAGTTTGCGTTGGTCATCAGGACATAGTTGGAAGCTGGATTAGTCACTAAAGACTATACGTCACCAGTCAGTCAAACTCTCGGTTGATCAAGCCCGATAAAATTACAATCGGACTCGACGGTGTACGGGTGTGAGAGGTGAGTGGCGTAACGACCGGCGTGAGGGTAAATTCCGCTTACTCAGTCTTTTGTGGAGAGTCATGTGAGACACATGTGTATGTGTCACAAGCTGGCTAGCTGATAAGGATGAATCCGGTGATCTGATAACTCTTTTGACAATCACTGTCTTTTTGCTCTGTTGTGACCTCGGTCGAACGCTTCCCTCTTTTGACTTTGATATCTACCATTGTTGACTCACACATGCTAGCATCATCTAATCACCACATGACTTCGATCCAGATGTTGAGCAATTCAATAATTCGTCAAATCAATTTCTTTGAATCCTGTCGAACGAACTCTTTCAAACTTCACATCTGCTGGTAAGGTGGGCGAAACCTTCAGCGAGGGATTTTTTAGTACTGTTGTAAGATATAGCAGTCAAAATGCAAAATAAATTTTGACCATCAGCTTGACAATCCCTCTTGTCATACACCTGCTGAATGCGCGGTTCAGATGTGCTGGAACTTCCACTATTTATTCATTGGGCACCAAATGTTAATAATTTGCATGTTAGGTCCAAATGTATTTGTATGAGAAAGTTTATTACAATCGGCAACTCCTTCTTGGTGCATCGACTTTATTTTATATAGTGTACTTTCACGAATTGCAATAAACCACACATATTTTTAGTATACAATTATTTATATGTAAGAAATCATGTTAATACACTTTATTTTTTTTCATTGAATACTAAGATTTTCATTAATCACTTGATTTAAATGAGGATTCAGGTAAGGATTTTCTAAACAGGGGGCTCTCTCTAAAGTAGTGTCTGTGGCCGCGGTAGCCGAGTGGTATAGGTATCGGATCGTGGCTTGCCTTGTCACGAGTTCGAGCCCAGTACCACTAAAGACCCGCCGTGTAGGGCAGCGATGCACGTTAAATCTGTCGAGAGCTGAAACGTCCTCCCGTTGGTGTGGTGTGGTCGTAGGAGAGGGGGTGCCAGCTCAGGTGTCGTCCACGTCACTTGACCATGGTTCAAAATTACGTGGTCCGTCGCCAAAAGCCCTCGTGTAGCTGAACAGTGCGACGTTAATATTCAATCAATCAATCTAAAGTATTGTCTACAATAGGGTGTTACTAAATCACTTTATACTATTATTTTGGGCGATGAAATATAGGTCACAAAAATGAACAGATATTAACTAATAACTTAATATCAAAGGTAACATAAACTTAGTTTTTGAAAAGATAATAGATTTGCCTAGCAGACATTTTTTTAAACACGTTAGCATTATATTCAAGTGAGGAAACTGCTTTCACTCTAGATTTTCAGAACATTAAATAAAAATAATTCGATAATAATGAAGGTGCAATACAGACTCGAGAGACATTTTTTTTTCATAAAACCGATTGAGACTTCTAATTATAAGTGATTAGCTAATATAATAATTATACGATTTTATTTACAGAGTGTTATACTCGTAGTAAAGTCAAAAGATAATGATGATTAGGTGATATAAAAAGAGAACATTTTAGTATACAAACAAAAAAGAATGTGTATTTAAAAAATTAACTCTTGAAAGTTGAAGAAGTATTTATACCAATGATTCTCAACTACCGTGCCACAGCGCTTTAGTGTCCCACCAAATTCTTGACGTGTGTTGTCATATTTTTTTCAAAATTATTATTATACTCTGTGAAAAAAAATAAAATTCGAAACCGAATCATTCGGTCATTTTATAAAAGGAAACTAAGGTTATATGTGGTATATTTAACTTATCCTTTCGAGGATAAATTGATAGGAAAAGTTTTGAGTGCGTTCGTAATCCATTCGTATACGGATACAACTGTATATAAATTGAATGTATATAAATGGAGAGGAAAAACTAATTTCATTTAATTTAATTCATTTTGGATTAATATTAGTGATGATTATCTCATAAATACTTTAAACATATCGTTACAATTTTCTGCATCTTACTTGGAAGAATTCGAATTTTCAGCATTAACAAATATCACAAAAGGAAAAAAACATATCGAGACTTTGAAATGTAAGTGATTCAATGAGAGTGGCATTATCGTTTTTACGACTATATATAAACTAAACTATCAAACATAATCAAGCTGAAATTTCACATTAAATGTATTCAAATAATTAATTTGTTATTAATTGCTCCATAAACATTTTGTTGTCTTTGCCGTAGATGTTAATCAATTTAACATTGAAAAAACTATCATAAACTATTTTGCATAGTGTATTATAGATAAATAAAATTCTTTTAAATTTATTTGATTGTTAATGTGTCACCAAATTTAGAAATTTTTAAAGGAGTACCTCAACAAAAAGGAGGTTGGGTGAGTGAGTGAATATTAACTTCCCTCTGTTTTTAGCTACACGAGGGCTTTTGGAGACGGATCTAGTCATTTTGAACCATGCGCAAGTGACGAGGACGACACCTGAGCTCTCACCACCCTCTCCTTACCACACCCCACCAATGGGAGGACGTTTGAGCTCTCGACGTGTTTAACGTGTGTCGCTCCCCTGTACGGTGGGTTTTCAGTGGCACTGGGCCTGATTTCGTAGCACGCCGGCCACGCGTCCGTTATCCTGACCACTAGGCTACCGCGGCGAGAGGAGGTTGGGAGTCACTGATTTATACATTCCATTCAATAATAGAGTTGAGTGTAAATATAATATTTTGGGGAAGCAGCAAATTTATCTAAATACAGAGTTTAAGGAAATACAAATGCACAATTAAAGCATACATAAAAATTCGCAATTAATTTCCGTCATTCGTTACGTGGAAATGTTTTCTAACATTAAAATCACAGCTACTCCAAACGAAATGATTACCTCTCTAGAGAATAACAGTTTTTTATAAGAAAGGCTTTTGAGAACAATTTTTAAATGATGACGAATGTTATATTTTTTCGTCTAGTGTGATGCGAGGCTTAAGATAGTCTTTGGCTTCTAATGAGAGGATGAATAAGTATTTAAATAGCTGTCCTTTACCCGGTGAAGAAAAAAAAACATTACTTGAATTCCCAAACAAAACCGTAGACTCGGTATCAATAACGATCTATGGTTATGAAAGTTCTGCCTTTACAAAAGAAGTTTTCCAGGTGTTGAAAGAAAAAAATAGAGGACACTGAAATGCTTTAAATGTGGAAAGAGATTATATCTCATACTGTTGAATCCCCGAGACATATTGTTAGAGTTGTTTCTTAATTAATCATTTGCTAAGTAATGTAGTTGTTTAACGGTTCATTGAGAAACAAGAAGCAGATGGATTTTAAAATACCTTATACGGCAGCATACGTCATTATCTTATACATTATGTACGTTATCATTTCCCACAAAAAGGATAAGGTTAAATAAAACCATATTGCTTCTTCAAAAAAGTAATAGTGTTATTTGAGTGACAATTTAAGATCATATTTTTTATTTATAACTACGTCAGTATTTCGTATATATTATATTTTAATTTGAACACTGCGAATTAAGATGTTTAATTTTATGAATTCTGTAATCTCAAATTAAAAGTTCGTTTTTAGCGGAATTCTTTTAACTTAAAATCTGAGAGTAGTTAATGTAGTTTTTTTTTGTTGTTGTGTAAATATCAGATTTTTAATGTTTTGTCAATTTTATTGAATATACCAAACTGTGAGAAAATTTATTCTTAATTTCAACTCATAGTAAAGATGTTAATATGCAAAGGTTCAACAGGTAAAATTCAATTGTAATATGTCGATACATATGACTATAATTTATGCAAAAATACTATTACCCTACTGCATTAAACCAGTCTTTCTCAAACTGTGGGGCGCGCCCCCCTGTGGAGGGTGCGATAACCCTACGAGGGGGGCGCGATCATATCGAAAATAAAAGATTTTAAAATAATTAATTTGCTGGAATGAATTAAAACAAAATACTTTCAGACATAATAAAAAATGCACTTTTACTCTGGTATAATTTATAGACGCGCGCGCACGATATTAAGTAAACAAAAATAAAAACGTCTTCAATATCTAATTAGCTATCTTTGATCCTATAACCAAATAAAAAACTTTGATTTGATTTGATGTAATCCCATGATGAGAGATTTTTTTTATTACGCTTTCTGTTTAAACCTAACATACGACTCTTTCAGAGAAAAAACAGATCCCAGACGCAGAATCGAGAAAAATTAGGAACATAAAAAAATCATCACTGTCATTATTTTTGAAATACTGCACATTATAGCTTTAATCTGCTTAACCTTCTAAGTTATTGGTACAGTAAGTTATGACCCCTCTCTTATGTGTTTGCTTCTCATTTAGGGAAGTTGTAACTGATGTATTCTCTGTTACGCTTTTTTTCCATGCAAAATAGTTTTATGATATTTGGAAAACCATGGAGAGCCCTTTGAAGGATTACTTGGCCAAGACTTATTTTTACGTATATTCTATACATATCAAGCATAACGCGAAAAACGTCTTAGACAATTTCATATAATCATAATGAATACACTTTTTACCCGGAAGTGGTCGCACGGGACGCACAGATTATGAAATCGTTTATTCTGGAAAAACTGTTTATTTGTTACCAAAAAAAAATTGAAAAGACCTTGAAAGTAGGTGAGTAAACTTTCTCTTAATTAAATTATTCACTGGAATCACGATTTGTATCGTGTACAATAAAATAATTATAAAAAAAAGGATTAGGGGGACTCAATAACCCCGCTCGACCGTATCGAGTGCGCGCCTGCTCGCGGGTTAAAACATGTTGAAGTCTTTTCGTTTTAAATATTAAAAATAATACAGTTATTCTTCATCGGAATTTTATATTATTGTTCATTATTTAACATCAACTACAATGCTAATTCTGTGAGGCTTAAAATTACCATTCGCTTAAAACTAATTATAGTTTGAGCAACCATTTAAAAAAAATATTTTACATTTTTGTAAACATTGTCGAGCATTTGGCTTTGCACTCCTTACAATTCAGCTATTATATCAATAATGTTTTATTTTCTTATAAATCAACTCGTGCAAGCGTGTACTTCAGCCGGTATACTTTTAATGAATCAGTGCTCCATAGTAGTTTATAACTAATTAATTAATACTAAATTAAGAACAAGTTTAATAAGTATTAACGACTTCCATGGGCTTGTCTTGCAAAGCAAAGTTTTTATAAGGAAAATGCTTATGATTAGAAATTGACCCTCTGAGTTATTTTTCTATATTAAGCAGATATCTATATTTTATCTTCTAAGCAGCCACCGCATTTTGCAATATACTCAATTTAAAAATTAGAGAAAGGAAAAATATTATAATATTTATCCTATTATTTTATGTATTTATTTATTTTTTGCTTAAAAGTAGTATAAAAAGTTTTAATACTTATGTTACTAATTTGTATGGTTTACAATTAAGATCGCCTATTGTAGCTTTAGCGTCAAAGTGCATTATTATTGCATTCAGTACATTATAAATGTATAACGGGGGCGCGATAAAAATTATGATCGAAAAGGGGGCGCCAGTATTAAAAGTTCGAGAAGCACTGCATTAAACAAATGCCATATATTGTTATTTGGCTGTAATATTCATGAAATGCACACCAAAATGGTATGGATCTGCTGGACTTTTTGTTCAAGAATAAATAAACTTAGATAAAGATAAGTTAGCTTATTTAAAGAATTCATACACTTCTGCCAGAATGTGTGAAATATTGGAAGCCTTACTCGCAGTCATTATTTTCCCAACATTTCGTAAGGTCTCCTGCGATGGTATTATTTACTCCACTGGTCATACTAAATGATGTACCTCCATATTTTGCAGCATTTTTGAAAATGAATATAAATCTCAAGGAACTATGTGCGGCAAACAAAATAAATTCTTTTCAGATTTAGGCAAAAGACTGTGAGACGATTTCGAATCGATGTGCACTTGTATTGCCATTCCAGATGTGGAATTATCCATTTATCTGCATTTAAGGTGCCTGACTAGTTGCGAAGACATTTTTTTGAAATTTTGCTGAAAATTTATTTTTAAACTCATTTTTTGTTTAATTATAACTGAAAACTAATAAAAACAGTAAAAAAATTTTCTTTCAATGTATTTTTTTAAATATGGCCAATTTAAGGTTTAAATTAGACGTTATTTGTACGTTACGTTAAACATAGTAAAATAAATTCTAATGCATAATATTTCAAAAAACCCACATACGTTTACTCAAAAAACAGTTACTAATGAATTGATCTAATATCTTTGAAAAATTTTAATTTGTTACTGAACTAGAAGTCAAAAGTGCACGCAATGCAAATTTTTTTCAAAAATTTCACATTTATCACACAGAAAAAAATCATAAAAAAGGTAAATATGCTGTTTTTCTTAATCCCTACGTCACAGCATACATACTATAATAATGCACAATTACACAAAATTACAGACAATTACCTACAGAACATTTTGAGATATCATGCTTAACGTGTTGTAAAATATCAAAAAATCTGTTTCAGAGAAAATGCATTTAAAGATTTAAAATTCAAAATTTAAAAACTATACTGCTGAAAAACCTAAAACCTCTATATATCAAAAGAACAAACATTTTCAAAGCAATTATGAATATTATATACTTTCTTCAAACTTTTATCTTTTAATATTTTTAACAATTTTATAGTGTCAAAAAGCTTTTTTCTTAAAGTCTAAGTACACAGTTTACGAAATACAGATTAGACGTATAAAAGCACTTTAAAAAACCTTATTGCATTAAAAATAAAAATATTTTACATAGAAAACAAATATATATTATGCCATATTATTTTAGAAGTTAAGAAATATATCATACAAAATATATTTGTGTTGTTTTACCAGTAAACATTCACGAAAAACTATTGAAAAATATTGTTTATCACAAAAGTTATCATAAATTAGAATAAAAATCCTGCAAAGAAGTACTTTAAAACCCTCCATATGAATATATTAAGCCTTCTGTTTTTTCATCCTTAGTACTTTTTGTTTTTCTAGCTGCTTTTCTTTTTTTTTTTCGAGACAATTTCGCAATCGGTAAAGAATGTCTTAAAGATGTTGAAATCCGTTGTTTATCAAATTTAAGTAACTCTTGAGTAACACTTTCAGGAAGGGAACCATTTACATTTCGAATTACTGATAATATACCAGCATAACCAGAATTATAAAGTATTAGAGCTAATAATGCACCCAAACGAAATGTTTCCAGTCCAATAAATATATTTTTGGGAACAATATTCCACAAAATGTTGTTTATAACTTTCATTGCAGTTCTGTGTCTTACCATGAAGACATTTTTTCAACAAAGTTTCATTACACAGTTTTAGATATGTAGGCTTTATTTGGTTTATAATTTTACTAGGAAGTCCTTGCTCAATTTCTTTGAGGGGACTCCCAGCTGCTTTTGCCCTTTGGTAACGACACCAACTCTCAGATCCTTCAGGACACTGTCCATGCAATGAATTGTTTTCCAGATACACAGTGAAAAAAATGCAGCTATTACACTACTCATCATCTTTTGTAGATTACCTACATTGTTTCGAATAGCTATTCCATAATAGTTCTGAATTCTGTCGATTAATTTATCAGTTAATTTATTTTTCCCTCCCAAACCTTTCGTCGTTTTTTTTTTAATTGACGCAACCGCCCCCTACACGTTTCTGTACATGACCTATACACTCGAGTTTGGTTACTGTATTAATTCCATAAAAGTTTTTAACAGATTCATATCCTTTGAGTCCCCATCTCCGTAGTATTCATTGTACTGTACATTCCTCACATTTGATCTCTCAAATATACGGTAGGCTCCAACAACCTCCATGTTCCCCGCGGAACCTTTGTAGTTCGAACATACATGTTTCGATGATTGGCTATTGCCTTTCGCGCATATGTGGCAATATTGTGTCATAACTTCAATGTCTAAAATTTTACCGGTGTCAACTGATATGGCACTTACACACCCATTCAAAGATGAGTAGCCTCTGCGTTGCCAAGTACCATCAATGGATATTCCACATTTAGTGAAACTATTTGAGCCTTTGATTTCACTCAATGCAGCGTTGATGTTTTCTTGAGCAACGCGTTCAGTTGCTTTCAACAGTTTTCTTTCTTGATTGCGGAAAGCAAGTTTTGACAGGAAAGGTAAACCGAGGAAAGCACATAATTTTTTGCCAGCTGAAAATCCTTTCCCGATTATCCTTAGCCCCAAAACAATTGAAGAGTTTATAAGACAAGAACCTTTCATTTTCTCTGTCGTAGGGAAACCTTTAAAGAAGGAGCAGTTTTTGCACTTTAGGTTCATATGTGAGCATAATCCACTGACAGAGTCTTCTATAAGTTCCAAGCCCTGAGAATAACAATCAGGACAACAAACTATGTCAAAAAATGAAATAAAGTTGTCCAGCTGACAATTCTATTGTCTTTAGAAGTTTCAAACAATCTTTCTGAGAAAATTTCCAAACTTGTATGGCTTGATTCCAACTTTTTGGCACTAGCGGATTCAGTAGAATTGAGCTCAGATGTTTCATCATTCTCATTAATTGTGGCACGAATGGTATAACGATTTCAGTAAATCGGTGCTTCTTAGACCTCCCAGATCTTGATTTAGCCATAATTAATCAATATTTTGTCTTAAGAAAGACAGTTTTTTTCATAAAATATATAAATAATAAATTAAATGAGGAGCGAAGTATCGAGTAGCTACAACATAAGCAAAATCGAAAAATGACAACAAACCTGTAAAGTTGTTGCCAAATTTTACTAAAAACTATTAAATAATTTTTAAAAGAATATCACCATATTCAGTTTTAATGTTACCAAAATTAATATTTTATAAATAAATTCAATAAAATTCCAAAAAAGAGTAAAAATCTTTCAAATTCAAAGTACTTCCGGTTTCGATTTCTAACTTCCGGTTCGTTTTTGTTGTTCTCCCTTGACATAAAAACTGCTATAACTTCGTAAATAATTGGAGTACAAGCAAAAAAGTAAGGTATTTTTAGAAAGAAGAAATTTCAAATATTAAAAATATCAAATAAAATTTTTTTTGTCATGTTCATCAAAATTGACGATTTTACACTAGTCATGCACCTTAATGACGTGTGCGATAAATGGGGCCTCTCTAAAGGCAGTGCTTCTCAAACTTTGGGGCGCGCCCTCCTAGGAGCATATTGAAAAGTCAAAAACAAAAAAGATTATTTCCAAAGTTTATTACTTTTTTTTAAAGTAAACCAAACAAAATACATTCTGTCATAATGAAAACAACACATTTACACTCATATAATGCATTTATAAATGTATCAATAGTGCACAATGAAGTTTTTTTTAATTATCTTAACAGTAATAAGTTAAAATAAGTTTAACAGTTACCAGTGATCGCGCCGGTTGGCCATATACAAAATTATAAGCCCAAATGAACACTCATTTTGTACGGCTTATAATTAGTCCCTTAACAGCAGATTAAATGATACGCGATTCAATCCTGAATTCCACCATTTTACGCGTTTGAACGCATAAGAGAAGTATTTTGCGGGGAGGAAAAAAGAGAAAATAAGAAAATCCTCTGAAATAATCCTTCACAAACAATGTTAAGGGCAGTCGGAAAGGTAAAATTTGATTTTTTTGACAATTTGAGATTTTTATATTTCCACATAGTACAGATTTTAACCTTTCTAAAAATATCTTACTTTAACCTCTAGGGTAAGTAGAAGCCCTAAAAACCTATTTTTAAATAATCGTTGAAACTGGGCCACGCCCATTTGACAAGCGTAAAAGTAAACAAAGTTTTTTGTTTTGGCTTAAAAGTTGAGCGTCTGGTATAAATCAAAACATTTATCTTTTATTGTATAAATTGAGCCTTTTATTATTTTATTTCCTAACCCATTTGAAACTTCACTGTATTTTTAACGGTCAAATCAGTGTTTGTTTACACTTTCAAAACTGCGTTATAATTTTTGAACTCGCAAGTATTCTTTAACATTATTAAGCTTAAACTTTCAAAAAATTGCTATAATATATCGACTTTACCATGCCTAGAGCATCGACTAAAGTATTTAAGAAACGAAGAGGAGTTTTTAATAAAGGAAGATGTAATAAAAGTAATGATGGTTGTGGTGAAAGCAATTCTACTGTACCAAAGAACTCTGCTGATGAAAAAAATTGTGCTGATGGTGCAAAGCTTTGTACTAATGAAACTGAACCATCTGCCAGTGAGAGAAAAATTGTAAACATGGATATTTCATATTCGGATGAGGCTTTTCTGGTTTCAGAAATGTTATTGTGGGACATTAACCTTTAGCTTGTGTGTTTTTTGAAGCTGTAAAATGTATAAAGTGTGAAAAACAGGACTCAGGTTGCACCTCAGTGAAAGTAACTGTGGTGAAGCTGTGAAGTTTCACTTAAAAATGTCCTTCTTGTAAATATAACTATACTTTTTTTTAACTCCAAGAAATGCGATAGTTCTGAGAATTACGAACTGAATACCCGGCTAGTGTATGCTATGCGATGCATAGGTAAAGGTGCTGAGTCTGCTAGGATGTTTTGCGGTATCATGAATCTTACCCCGCCACCCACAAAATTCTCAAAGTACAACCACATTTTACAGCAGGCAACAAGAGAAACCTGTGAACACAGTATGGCAGAAGCTGTTCGTGAAGCCGTTGATGAAAATGATGGAAAAAGGGACCTTGCTGTTGCTGTTGATGGTAGCTGGCAGAAGCGTGGTTTTTCTTCGAAGAATGGCTTGGTGACAGTCACAAGTGTTGATACCGGCAAAGTTATAGATGTCGAAGTTTTTTCAAAACATTGTATTTGTCCGAACAAAATCAAGCATCTTCAAAATTGTAAGAGAAATTTTGAAGGCTACAGCGGTAAGATGGAAGTAGTTGGAGCTCTATCCATTTTTTTCAGCGTTCCCAGTCTCTACAATGTTCGGTACACAAAATATTTAGAGATGGGGGACTCCAAAACTTAGTTTTACTTCTATTGTCGAGGAACAAAGTATATGGTGACCATTGCTCTGTCGAGAAATTAGAATGCATAGGTCATGTTATGAAAGAATGGGGACACGTCTTCGACGCTTGAAACTAAGATGAGAGGTCAAAAAACTTTCTGACGGAAAGCCTTTATGCGGGAAAGAAATAGATTGACAGGGGCAGAAATCGACCGTTTGCAAGCATATTATTTGTCTAGCTATCCGCAGAAATTTTGTCTAGCGTGAAGGACATGCAACAAGCCATATGGGCAATATTTTTACACAAGCTATCAACCGATGAAAAAAACCTCAGCATGGATTTTTGTCCCTCTGATTCAGATACGTGGTGCAAATTTAAGAAAGCAGAATTGCTTGGGGAGACTTATCATCACAAAAATAGTTTACCTGTGGATGTTGTGGAGGCCATGCGACCTGTTTTTAGGATTTAGCTAATCCAGAATTGCTAAAAAGAAGTGTTTACATGGAGGTACGCAAAAATCCTAACGAAAGTGTAAATAATGTAATATGGTCTCGTGTACCGAAGAAAACATTTGTACAATTAGAAGTTTTTGTCACTGGGTACATATGATGCAGTTTCCTCATTTAATATGGGGGAATGTATCAAAACTAGAAATTTTGAGAAAATGTGTATTGAGCCTGGTGATTACGGTACAGGCGATGGAGTGCCTCGACAAACAGAGGCTGTTACGAGCAAAAATACTATTGTTTACAAAAAACAAAGGAAGTTAGGAAGGAAAAAGACTTAAAAGGGAAGAAAGAAGATGATGAGCTACTAAAAATGCTGATGGATTTAGAATATGGAGGTGGCATGTTTTTAACTAAAAATTAATTATACGTTAAAATCAATTTTTCTCAAAATGTCAATTTTTGATGTTCGATGTTCCTTTTCTTAGAAACTACTGTTCACAGGTATGTAAATTTTTTATGATATATTTATAATGATGGCTAATATATACTGAAATGAGCTTTTGTAAAAAACCCCAAATTTATTTTTTACAAATTTTTTATGTGAAAAACGGGTTAACGTAAACTATGTTTGATAAAATATTTTATAAATTATGAAAATTTCAAAATTAGCTAAAAGCTCATTTGAGTATAATGAGAAATGTGTATTTTAATTATATGAAAAATTTCAAGCATGTACATATAATAGATTTTGAGAAAATGTACCTCGAAAACAGCCAATTTAACATTGTCAGTATAGAGGTTTCCGACTGCCCTTAAGGTCATTGTATTGTATTCCAAAGACTTCGGAATAATTTTGTGGATAGTAGTGAACATATTTTGGAAAGACGTATATATACGTCCGGTAAAATATACACACTGGCCGAGCGATACCTTTATATACGCTGGTAGCGAAGAGGTTAAAGTCGTATTATAGCTCTAGCGTCAAAGTATCATATTATCGAATTCAATACATCATTATTGTATGGAGGGGAGGGGGGACGCGATGAAAATTGTGATCGAATATTGGGTCGCAAGTACTGAAAGTTTGAGAAGCAACTGCTCTAAAGACGTCAAATTCTGAATAGAAAGTTCTTAGAGCAGTGCTTATCAAACTTTCAGCATTTGCAACCCAATATTCAATCATAATTTCATCGCGCCCCCCTTCCATACAAGTACAACGCAGAAATTCAATAATATTTGACTTCGATGCTAAAGCTACAATACGACTTTAACCTCTTAAGTGCCGCCGCCGTACATATACGCTTTGCTCAACCGGTGCGTTACACATTCAGCGGTCGTAAATATCCCTCGTTCCAGAGTAGAATCTTTTCTGTGCACTACTATCCATAAAATTATTCCGAAGGCGTTGAAATGCAATAAATGGACTTTGACAGTGTTAGCAGAGGATTTCTTTTTTGTTCATTTTCTCCCCCTCCCCAATACATCCCATTCTCCCTCCTACGTGGAAAACGGTGGCTTTGGGAAGCAAATAGCGTAACTTTTAATCGACGGTTAAGGGATAAAGTTAATCCCGTAACCGTCGATTAAAAGTTACGCGATTCGCTAACTATACGCTATAACTATTTTTATCTATATGAAAAGTCAATGGGAACTCTGGTAATTATTAAGCTCGTTGTTAGCTTGGTATTGTTAAATCCATTATAAAACAAACTGTGCCATTCCGAAACATTTATAAGTGTATTATATCAATGTGAATGTTAATTTTGTTTTTTTATTATGTCAGAATGCACTTTGTTTCTTTACTTTCAGTTAATTCATAATTTTTTTTGAATAATCTTTTGCTTTCGACTTTTCAGTAGTCTCGCCCCCCTCTTAGTCTTCTCATGCCCACTATCGGGTGCACCGTGCAGTTTGAGAAGCGCTGTCTTAGAGAATTACCCACAGACAACGTTCCCTATTGGTCATTACTTGGTTCTGAGCGACTTCTTAAGCACACCGATATCTCTATCTTCAACCCTCATTATTTTTCTTAGCAGTTCTGATAGTTTTTCGCGGTCCTCATCATGGCTCTAAATTTTGAGTTGTGAGTTCGAGTCCTGGTGCCACTGCAGATGGACTATGTAACGGGGGTGATTCACGTTCAATCCATCGAAGCTTTTAACCCTCACGTTGGAACCATGTGGAAGTTTGGATAACATATGAGGTGCTGTCCTCGTCACTCGAATTATATTCAAAAATTGCGAAGGACATTTCCACATTTCAAAGAACGTTTAATGGTTGATGTTAGTAAAAATAAAATAAAATTGAATAGTAAATGAAATTTTACACACGCAGGATTAAAAAATATATATTCGATGTCCTAAATTGTATCGTTTCACGCGGTACTTTTGATGTATTTCGATTCCAATGGACGAGGGAGTCATCTCTGAAGTCATGAAAAGGTAAGCGCTTGCTACAAAACCCAAAAATTAAGTATGGAAAACTTCTCCCCGTTCCTTTTATATTATGAAACCTAAGCCAAAAATACTTCCAAAAGAAGCAGTTTCGAGTATCTAATGACAAAAATGTTTTGCCGCATTAGATGTGAAAGTGAAAAGAAATCAAATAGATTTTATTTTTTTACAGCACCGACAGAAGGCAGGGACACGATAGTGTACATCGTGTACTTGGAAGGAAAATAAATCGCGCCTTTCTCATCGAGTTTTTATTACCTGGTAACTGGATAAGAGATTTCGAAATAAAATTCGGTTTCTCTCTGCGATGACTTCCGAGAACTCGTTTCTTTCTCGAGATTTATTTCAGTCTTAAAAAAATGGGATCGCTTTTATTTATTTTGTTTCCTTCTTTTTTTATTTCTCGAAAAGAGAATTGCTATTTCGATGCGGAGAGCAATTCTTTTATATCTGAAGATAGACTTCAGTTACAACACCGCCGTGAGTTACTGCTTTCTAGCAGATTGCAGTATTTTATGAAAGGGCTAAAATATGCGTTGAAATGGTTAAAATTTCCTTATGGCTTAAAAAAAAAGTAAAGCAATCTAATGTAAAAAAAGAGACCTGGATAATATTAATAATAAATCATTAGAATAGCTTAAGTAATGTGCTTAAACTTCTTAACGTGTTTTTGAATTCATTTATGATACATTATTGTACTGGTTTTTTTAAGTTTATATATTTTTGGTAAGTTTCTGAAAAGATAATGCACCCAAAACCAATTTTTTTTTGTTAATTTTTAACTATGCAACCCATAATTCGATGCATTGTCGATGTAGTAAAAGTGAAACATTTGACTTTGTCTAAAAGTCTTAATATTTTAAAACAGATCCTCCAATATTTCTGGTTTTTAATAAATCTCATTATTAAAAAAAAGTGCGTGTGCTTGTGACCACACGAAAGAAGTGATAAATGCAAATTTTGTAATCATATTTCAGGGATTAGTTCGGTGAATAAAAAACAAGGGTATATTAGTGTTGTCCTATAAAATTATTTATTCATGTTTGTACTCAAAGTATTATTTTTAGACAGGAATATTTGGGTATTAATTTTATTCTAAGGAAGAAACAATAGGTTTATGGTAGCTTTAATAGAGACTAAATATTTTAGGTACAAATTTTTATTTAAATATCTATAAAAAACTATGTCAAGCATTGTTCAGTACTTCCTCCTGCTTTCATTTGGATTATATGACATAAATAAATTGAATTTTGATTTTAAAAAATCAACTAAAGACTTTAATTTGTCTTTTGAAAAATCCACTTTAAAATTCCCCCTTAAAATAATAGGTAATTGGTTCAGAAGACCCGATACCGGCTTTGTGAATTTTGGTTGTAGTTTAACAATATTTAATTCTATCCATGAATTAATTTAAGCAAAGTGATAGTAAGACAGGTAGTTGATTGGGACGAAAGGAATCTAGTAATGGGAGGCCACCGGTCCCTGAGATACAATTTTAGTTTTGCATTTGCCCTGTTTACAGGAAACAGCGATTAGTACAAGAATGTGAGTGCGTCCAGGTTCAATGCACTTTGTGGCAGGCAAGGATGTATTCTTACGCGGACTGTTGAGTCCAATCAGGGTGGTAGAATTGACGAACGGTAATGAATTCGTAGCGGATTCTTTTCGAAGTGGTGCGGTCGGCTTTAAAAGCACTGGCACACCATTTCTCGACGCATTTTCCCTTATTTTATATATTTCCAGAAGTACCAACCCGCCACAAAAACTTATGCCTGGGGCACCTCCATCCAATTATCCTTTCACTCAGATAAGTATCGTTCTTTTTAATATTGTTTTCAGTATGTTTTGATAATAAATACAATTGTTTACCACTATAAAACCGGAATTTTAATTTAGTGTAAAGTTAATTTTTAATTTTGGTCATGATGCGATGTTAAATTATGGAAACTGGGTTCACAATTAAGAAATTAAATAAGTTAAAAATAGCGTCGCATCACTAGGTCAAAACCTTTAAAAAGGGATTGATATCACATAATCTCTTTTGTCATTTCATGGCAGTTTTGTACAAATATATTCGGTGCTCCAAGGTAAGTCTTCTTAATTATATTTTGTTTTCTTGTATTTAACTTATTTAATGTAACTTTTTCTGAATACCTGTATACTTAAACTTTTTTTTATTTTAAATTTTTATTTGTTTTTCTTTTCTTTTTAGACTCAAAGTATATTGAAGTAATGTGAACAATAGAACTATTTGTTCATTGCTATTCCGATTCGCTTACAAAAAAGATTTTTATTCTTAAAATCACTGCAATATTGCTATGATAATTATACTATTTACTTAGTTCTATAAAAATTTGTCCTTTTTCTACATTATGTTTAATTTTAGTGTAGAATTCTCTCTCACTCGTGGGGGACCCCACTTAGATCGAAGCCATGATCTTTACTTTTACGGCGTATTGGTAGGGGGACAAACTATCGCGTTTCAGGGTGGGGGGAGCTGGGAAACGTCCCTCCTTTTCTTTTTACTGGTGTATATGTCGTAGACGACCTTGTACGAGCAGGATTTCTGACTCGAGACGAAAAAAGACGATGGAGCGTTGCATACCCGAGCACGACGTTCATTCAAGTTCACTCTCCCCCCAGCAAAACGCTTCACTTCAAAAATGTTATTTTATGAATGTATTTTTCTATTAATATGAATGTATTTTTCCACTAATTTTCAGAAAAATATACAAAACTAAGCGATTGAAAGAATTAACAAAATTTTACAAAAATTCGACTTAGTAAAACAAAATTAAAAAATAATGTATAATCTTAACATTTCTATTAATGATTCTATACTTTCCATAAAAATTCTTGAATTGTCCTCGTGTATCAGTTGTATGGAATATTTTAGATTCAGTGACTATTCAGTGGCTCTGGATTTCGAATTCATAACACGCCGGCCACGAATTCGTGAACATGTCCACAAGATTACGACGGCCTCTTAACATGATATGATAAAAATGAATAAATTAACTAAGGAAAGCAGCTCATTAAAACATGTATTAAATATGATTTACTTTATCATGAATGCTTTAGAATAATTGTATCGTATTCTTTTCCTATAATAAACATTTTTCGCATAAAGGCATAATATTTTACAAAAATATTAATATTAATGTTTATTCCATTTTTATAACTAATGAATGAAATTTTTATCAGCTCGAAAAAGTTAGAAGTAGCCCGCACCCTCGAAAAGCCTGCCTACCCCAGACTTATAGCATATAACCACGCGCATAAGAATACATATTTTTCTTTCATACATGAGTTGGTAAAAATGTACATTTTTTTTAATTATGGAAACGGATATAATATCCATTTTTTCTCTCTTTTCATGATAACGCAAATTATGTACTTCTTAAACAGATATTGTACACTCTTAGAATTTTTAGATACATGTGTGTGTGTGTATTTTATATATTTTCTATACTATAAATTTACACTTTCATCTCATTTCTAAACTTCATTATTTTTCTAAAAGGAAATATGTTCAATTCAAGCTAAGGTAAAGTTTCTTTTTCAAAACTCTACCAACGTAGAATGATATTGAAGGCAAATTCATTATTATGATTTAAAACGCATACAATTAAATTCCCATACAGAAATATTTCTTACTAGAATTTTTTTCTGCCTATTTCTACTCCCTAGAATGTAATGTTGCATATTATAAATAAATATGTATAGTTGCATATATAGTTACTTGCATATTATACAAATTATTTAATTTAATAATTAAATGTCCATAAAATGTATAAAGCATACATTCCAATTTCAAAATATTTGAAGTTAGTATGATCTCTTAACTTATATTAAAACTGAATGAAAATTGTTATCACACAGATTCTTATTTCATTATAAGCATTTATGAAACACTCGAACTCAGAGGCACTACAGCCCATGAGGGTCAGGGCCTACTGTGCCCATCCCAGTATACGTGACCATTGGGTGCTGAGGTGCACGAGCAGATGTTCCGATTGAAACGAGATCACCAGTGTTTCAGTCCCCAAGGAAGCTTGGTACTCATTTATCGACCTATTGCAATAGGGACGAAAGGTTGAGTTCGACTTTGTCCAGTCTCGGCATGTGGCGTGGAAGCGCCATAAGCTATCACTCGACCATCAGGCCCGTAAGCATTTATTGCACAGAAAATTCTCTATGCATATTTTCAGAGAGATATTTTAAATGAAAATAGTAATTTATTCTCGGCTTAATATACAGATGACGCAGCAATGAAGTTGGCACAAACATCGGCAATTACGAATTTATTAGATTCCAGTTTTGACTCAAGAATTGGAAAATTAAATTTGTCATCAAAGAACTCCTTTTTCCTGTTTTCGAAGTGAAGACGATTATAACTGTATGTCATACTTTGAAGCATCGGTACGCTATTAGAGATGGAATTGAATCACGAGCGAGTGCCGAGACCGACACCAGAGTCGAAAACCAATATTCTCCTATTTATAACACAATGGCACGTAGGCCTCATACTACGATTTGTTATCGCCTCTTATCAGAATCACATAATAGAAATAATTAGATTTACTTTTAGTCTTTCACTCGATTCATCAGAGAAGGTTTTTAACCCCTTCCCAGCTTTTCCCGAGATGAGCTCAGATAGGCGAAGGGTACCATCCTGGCGGATCCCGAGTATAGCTTGGGCACTGTGAAAAGTTGCACTGAGCAAACGGTCTCTCCAGAATTATTCCACACTTACTTTTGATGGTTTCGAATAATTGAAAAGTACTACTTGGGGGAATTTTCGCAAAAAGAGAATGTCCTTCGGCCGAGCTCTCCTTTTTACGCTTGTCTGAAAGACACTTTGTTGACTACATTTTCCAAACAAAGAAGAAAACTAATCCAGCTCAATAGTATATTATTTTTTGCTTCAAGAGAGACAGTAAAGAAAAGAAGGTATACAGAGAAGCACAATCGTACTGTCCAGATTGTGATGTAGGGTTGTTCTTCATACCCTACACAGTCAAGAGTTTTAATTAATAATTTCGTAATCATTTATGCAAATGCAAAAGATGTAAATACAATTTGTAAATCAAGATAAGAGCCAGGTATTCTAAAATTTATTGAATCTTATTACTTTATTTACTGAATTGACTCCAAAGTCTAATGATTTCTACACCATACAGAAAGCCAACTTTACACGTAATTAATAATGTCACAGGGATGTGCATCAGAAAAAATTCTCCATGCATGAGAGTACTGACTGAAAAATAGAAAAAAAAATTCCCTGTTTAAACTTGAGAAGAGGTGACCTTATTGGATGGCAGAGAAAAGCAAAAGGATGACGTCAGAGTCTAAGATATAAGCTCCTGAGAATTTACGCGGGAAAGATGTGAGTTGGAGAAAAAGCACTGCAATTGGTTGGTGACTGCAAATGAGAAAACTCTCTATTGGATGTCCTAGAATTAGAAATAATTAACTGATGGGATTAAAAAGGCTTGTCTGGTGGGTGCAGCAGAAAATGTTTTTTATAAAGTAACACAAGAAAAGTTAAAAAGAGAAAATAATATAGAGAACATTCACCGCCAACGAATGAACAGAATTAATGTTAAGAGGGGTTATACAAGACTAGGAGAATTCTCCTAGCTCTTTTAAGATTGTCTCTGATGGCATAGTTTTGGATGTCAAGAAGATTTAGATTATTGGTATTGGGAAGATCATTAAAAAATTGTGTGTGTGGATCGCTTGAGTTTGAATAAATTATTTTAAAAGGCGGAATTTTGACTGCTTTATAGATAAAAGAGTTTGTGGTATATTTACCAGCTGTGACAATATTTCTAATAATTGAATTTTGAGAAACTTGAAAAATTTTAATATTAGCATTTGCTGCATACCCCACACAGGGCAAGCGTTACTAAGGATGTGCCGCAAAGCAGCAGTGTAGAGAAGAATCTTTTTTGTAAAAGTCATATCTAAATTCCGGTTAATTAAGGGGTAAATTTATCTGAGCCCTAATCGTAATTTATTTCTTGCATGTAGTATGTGTCGTTTCCAAGTGAGTTTACTGTCAAAAAATGGCACCTAAGTATTTCACACTCTGAGACCAGTGTAGTGGTGTGGAGGGAAAGGTGGGTTATGTGCATGGCGTTCATCTCCTGGTGAAAAGCACAGCAACCATTTGTCAACAGTAATTTTTATCTTCCAAGTACTGAAGTAGTTTTCCAGGAGGGAGAGGTGCTTTTTCAATGCGAGTGTGATTGTGTTAGGATTTGTGTAACACTCCGTTATGGCTGTATCGTCAGCGTAAAGATTAATCATTGTTTATGGGTGTGTAGGCCTGTCAGTAATGCACAAATTCAATACAATTGGACCCAATAGGAACCCTTAACTTTACAGGTAAATTACTCCTTTATTTAAAAAAAATTGCATTTATTTTAGGATACTTTTGATGGAAATTGTTATACTGTGCTTAAAAAGATATGTATGTTTGAAAACAAGCATACAATTGACATATTTTGATCCATAATCAAGAAATAAAACGAGCTAGGAAGATGCTAAATAAGTAATATCAAAAAAATTCTACTGTTACTTAATTCAGTAGGACAGTTGGAAAAATAGTTATAAGCAATCCGCGTGTGTATTTTGAAAACTATATTTACACGCAACATTTTCATGAAGTTATAGATCAATTTATTTTGTTTCTATACGCATGAGTAGTAAAAAAATAATGCAATGCATTATCTTATTTGAGTGATCAATTACTCCTTCCATTCAAACCTCATGTTCGGGTTTTTATTTTATGATAAATTAATAAATTGTTTCAAAAGATGCTTCTAATTAGGCTAATGAAATATTTATGTGTGTAATTTTACAGATTTATTAAAAGTTTTGGAATTTTTGTGTTATTTCATACTTTTGTTATTTATTAATTAATATTGAATATGTATTCATACATATGTACCGATAAATATTCTTCCTGTCTTTCTTTCATACTGTTTAAATTTTAATTTCACATAAAAATAATAGAAAAAAGGGATCGAAGAATGGACTGAAAATAAATTTTAATGCTTCGAAAGAAGTCTGTGTTTACACTACAATCAGACTTCTCTCCCTCCAGCGAAGGTTTACATACTGTGTTTCAGTGCAAATAATTGTTCATAATTGATGGGTAAAAATTCATAAGGAAGAAAATATGCCCAGGAATAAAGAGAGATGAATGTTATTCAAAAATTCATTTTTTCCTCGAACGATATTTAACAACTATCCCTTCAATTTCCATCATTTCAAAATAGCGATAGAGCAACATAAAAAATTGAATTCTACAAAATCTTATACATGCTTAGTATGCTATATTTAGTATCGGAAAATTAAGAAAATACAATAACATACATTGTTAGAAATATAGATTAAGCAAATTTGACTTACAATAGTAGTAATATCAGTCACAATAATAATAGAAGTTTCAATAATTCAAAATATACAGAATTGTATATGTTTGGATTAACACTTATTTTTATTATTACGTATAAATTATCAGGATCTGGATTAACTACTTGTGCAGTTATACACTTGTTAAAAGACTGTTGAATAGCCTCTTGCAAAACTTTGAATCAAATTATAAAAAATTTAAAAAAATTAATTAGTGTTTGCAACAACTTACTGAAAATTATTTACAACCACAGTAGTAGTATAGACCGTTTCATATTTGACTTTTTACTACATAAATTTAAATATATGAATAAGCACTATCAATGTGAATCATTTATATTTTAAGTTCAAAGTGAATTTTTCATCCCGAAAATAAAAGCTTTTTAAATGCTTTAATTTGATATTAATTTACGTGTGACAATGCGAATCAACACGAGACCTATAGGTAACGCCTCATGAAATTTTAAACCACAAGTGGCGAGTACGACAAATATTTTAGGGGGTGCTGTAATGTAAAAATAATAATTAAATGTAACTTATTTTACAGAAACTGAATTGATCTCTAATCTAGTCCTGTTATTATTTTTCAAATCCAGATTGAATAAAATTAAATTTTTAAGCAATATTTTTTTTATCTAGTGGTTTCAACTGCAAAAGGTGAAAAGGCATTTCTCAAAGATACCCCATTATTTTGTAAGTGTTCGAAAAATATAATTTTAATTTTATCTTATTATGAGGAGAAGGAAATCTAGGTTACTTCTGTTAAGAAAAAATACTTTTTTTTCCGTAAATATATTTTAGCTTTGCATATATATCACAGTTTTCCGAATGATAAAGTCATTACTGAGATATTAGATCGCTGAAAAGAAATCTTTATACATATAAGTTTCATTGTTCATTAGTAACTGCTGGATAATACACATCATTTGATATTTGTCCTTTTCTAATGATTTCAGAATATCCTTTTGATGTCTTCAACTCCACCGATGTTCCATTTTTTTTTCAATTATCTTTCCTTTTTTGTTAGGTAAATGATCCGCATCGAATACATCTCAAGAGCGCAACAGAACTTCTGGATTTCTTAAAATGTACATTTTATGATTCTTAAATGCCAAATGTGTGTGCCTCAATATTCGATTCAACAGGAGTGGGCACACTTTTCCGGGGTACTTCTAATTTTTTCAAGGTGTTGCGCTCCACCCACTGTCACAAGGAGGGGGAGATCCACGGGTCCGGACTCTCACCCCAATGGATTATAAGCTCATGTATAGAGTGCGTAAAACTTATAATTGAGTTTTGTTATTAACATTTTTTTATTTATTAATGATGATTGTTTATTCAGTTTTTTTAAAATTTTTACTGTGTTTTGTTGACAATCAACAAAAAAAATACGTTTCGCTGTGTATTGGGGTATGATATGAGATTTGTAGTCTTTCGACCCTCAACCACCACCACCAACCCCTTGAAAAATTCTTGAATGCACCAATACCCAGGGTTATAGGTGTGGTGAGATAGATAAAGGTTATAATAATAAATACGAGATTTCTTAGAACGCAAGATACAAACATAATAATAACAGCCCTAAATATAATAATATCAAATTATGTATCTATTATCCAATAATTCAAAATTCATAAAAAAATAAAACATGCTCAACTTGTTAGTTTTCGTTGTTGCACTTAGTAGAAGACTTAGTCCACTTACTTCAGTCAATCTTGAATATTTCCGTATATGATTACTAAGTGCTAAAATCTTCAAGTTCTAAAATTCAAGCTTCAATTCTCAAATGTCTTTACGGTCCATCGGTCAATCGACGTAATGCCCACAAATGCGATACAGCATCGTGTAACAAAAGAAATAAATGAAAAGCGTCTTTAAAGAGAATATAACTCTAGTTTTATAAATTAGGTTTTGATGCAGAATACACAATTAAAGGTCTTAATTTTAAAAAAATGCATTTATAGATACTATCTGCACTCAAAGTTTCTATGTCATCAGCGTCTTGTAACAATTCCAATTTAACTGAAAATGCATTTATAGATACTATCTGCACTCAAAGTTTCTATGTCATCAGCGTCTTGTAAAATTCCAATTTAACTGAAAAAAATTAAAATATCAGACTACTTCTCTATTGAATCAGGATATAATATTTTACAGAAATAACTATGAAGAAATATACAAATTTACTAAGTGTAAGTGTCCGTTCACATTGGATATCTTCAATGTCTAATGAATACTCAACGTCTTTATCATATTCCAGAAAACACTGCGTGGGGTACCATCCACTTAGCCATTAAAAAATAAGTTATTTTTTAATATAATATTCGGTTTTTAAGGGTTAGGTTAAAAGAAAACTTGATATATGTATATATAATGACTTTTGATTTTATTTATATTCAAGTTTGTGGAAAATAAACTTCTAAATGTAAACACCGCCATGTCTGTCATCCATTTTGCTCTGCATACAGCACAAATGATTTTATTATTTTTATGCAAAAAGTAAGTAGACACGGAACACTGAATATATATATGATACAGAATCCTTTTTAACAAAATGAATCACAGTGAAATATGTTTAAAGCGAAAACTCTTGAAAAAAATTGGTTAACACGGAATAATACAATGGTCAATAAAAAAGTATTTTCATGCATTCTTTTTCCTCTTAACACGTTACGAAAATCGCTTAACCAGAAAAGATTTCCCTTCTGGGAATGAACACGATACGGATAACACCAACCACGCAGGTACCTCATTGGAATATTTTGTTACAACAGATGATGACTAGGTGTGTACATCCCCGTTTATGGCAGAAAAACATTTTAAAGTTTTCTCAAAGCTCAAAAAATATCATTGATGCAGATTCATATGACGAAAATGAAACTAATAATGCATCTTCAGATCGCGCGTTATCCGATATGAGGAACATCATGGAAAGTATGCGCAATTATTTGGACGCACATTCTAGTGTTGAAATGAATAACCTAATTGACGACATTGAATTTGTTGATAATTTGATGCTTAAAAAGACAGTGCTATGAAAAATATAAGATTATCTTCTAAAAACTCAATGATCGCTTTGTTTTCAAAATGTTGAAAATTTTGTATTAAATTTCATTGGGAATGTTTTTTATTACGGATTTTTATTAAATAAACGCGTGTATACATCTTTACCTAAATAAAATATACTCCAATAAACTTAATTTTGTTGAACATATGATTCTTTTTACAATATAATTTAACAAGAAAAAATATTTCAGTCCAATCAGTTAGTGCTAATGGATTTTCACTGTATGCATTTTTAAAATTTAAAAATAAGAGAAAGGGGGTTTATATTGGTGTTAGTAATTTAACATACAAAATTAATGGTAAAGATTTTATTTCGTTCATACGTAGTTAGGTAATGTACATGAAATTTATTAATAGGAAAGATGAGATCGAGAACAAAATATTTATACATAAAGTTTCCAAACACTCTTGTTAGGGAAAAAATCTAATCCAAAATTTCCGTAGCAGTAGAACGTATAGCATCATAAAACCCCATTGAAAAGCAATGATCTAATAAGCCAAATTCGCTTTTTTACAACCTTTTATTTAACTTGCAATGTAAACTGTTCTGGTGGAATCTTGCAACTCCATTTTGAAGCTGATGTTTTTAACCGATTGAGCTGAACTTTTGTATACACGTTTAGTTTGGATGACAATGACGGTTTTGAAAATTTATATTCGGATATAGTAATTAGTTAAAATATATTAATTAAAGTAATTTGTACGGGTGGAGAATCTAGCAACTCAATTTTGAAGCTGATGTTTTCAACCGATTGAGCTGAAATTTTGTATACACGTTTAGTTTGGATGACAATGCATGTTTGGACCATTTATATTCCGATGTCGCAATCAGTTAAAAAGATATTAATCAAAAACATTTTACCCTTGTTAGCTTTTTATTCTGCCGACCAAGCGTATCGGATTGATCTTAAAAAAGGTCTTATTTTTTGATCTTTTTTAAAAATCCATCTTTTTTTCCTATCAACCTGAGACAAAAAATAATTTCATAATCGGAAAGATTATTTATTTCGTCACAATACGGTATAATCTTTTTTAAAAAAATAAAATTTTCTATTTCTTACGATTTTTTCTAAAATCAATCAAAATCTATGCGTTCTCATGAAAATGATTTCTAAATTAATCCATATGAATTTCTTTCGTGTTAATGAATCAATATTTTACCCTAAGAAATATCAGACTTTTCTCTTTTAGAATCAGTCATTTAAAAAATAAAATGCCGAAAACCTTTTTTTACGTTTTTTTCAAAAAGATACTCAAATTTTTAATAAAAACATTTAAAAACTTTGTCATTTTTAAATATAATGGAACGAATTTTTTTTCGTCTCTTTAATTGTATTATCCAAATTCTGCAGAACGATTGAAACAAATTGGTTTAAAATTACGAATTTAAATTTTTTTTTGTGTTTTTCATTTTTAATATAGTATTATAGTTAAAGGGGAAAAAAGAAAAGAGGAGCTTTAATAATTTGCTTTGTCCAATGTTGTTTTGGTCTTACAGTGTTCCCTTCCCCCCTATTATTCCCTTTTTGCGGCCCAAATGATATATCCCTAACATGATCGTGGCCTGGCGGAAAAAAAGACTGAGCTAGCTTTTTCAAAATTAATAGGCAGATGACCTTGCAACAATGATGCGTTGAATGAGATGAACAGACTGAGAAACCTGTACAGTGATAACTAAAAAGTAAAAAATAAATTTAAAGTAAAAAAACCTTTTTTAAAAACAGTTTTTATTTAAATGCTCTAAAAAGAATAAAATAAACTTTCTTTTAAAACTTTTTTTGCTATCAACTTATAACGTCATTACACAATTTATAATATAAAAGCTAGTCACGAGACTTACCTGTGTACACAAACAAGCAAATTAAAGAACTTGATCTGATTGATTTTAATTTTTAAAATTTCCAAACTAATTGAATACGAGTACTTAAATCTCGCGACAAGCTTTTATATTATAAATTGTGTAATGGCGTTATAAGTTGACAGCAAAAAAGTTTTAAAAGAAAAGTTTATTTTATTCTTTTTAGAGCATTTAAATAAAAACTTGTTTCTAAAAAGTTTTTTTTTTAATTTAAATATATTTTATTCCTTTGTTATCTTTTTAATGTTATCCGAAGCGGTTTCCGAGATGAAAGAATGCGAACATTTGTTGACAAATGCTCATAAGGTCGTATAAAACTGCATTCAAAGATAGAAAAAGAAGTCACACAATGTTTTTTTTTTATCTTTAATAAAAATATTGTGCATAGAAATCAATTTTTATTAATACAGAGGAAATGAGATTATCTAAGCTATATGAATCATTCATCGTGCGAAAAAAGCTTATGAAATATTCTTTATCCAAATTTGCGCAGCCTTTGGGGAAAAAGAGTAAATTCATCTAGTTACTCGTTTTTCCTTTTAATTGAATTGCAAATAACTCTCGCAAAATATTACTGCGCAAATTTTGTTATCAAAATCAGCAATTTACTATTAATTTGGTGAACAGAAAATGCCATAAAAAATTGTAATTACAGCGTCAACCTCTTAAATATAATAAACTGGAATAAAAATATTTTTTATTTCATTAGTTATCACAAAAATTAAGTTAAGATCTTATTATACTAACAAATTTATTTCATATTATCGATAAGCAGGATTTATTTCTTTGTTCATCAAATCTCTGGTTACTAAACTATCAGGAGAAAAAATAGATAGAATAGAAATAGATTTAATGGAGTCGTTTTCAATTACATATAAAAATTTTAATGCTATAGTAAAGTAATATGTTTGCCTTATTAAGTACATTCAGTTTCAGTAATTTGACTAAATAGGACACAGGAGAGTATTAAAGAATTTTTTTGGCTCTATCTCACTTTTTACTTTGTATTAATATATTTATCGTTTAATGCAATTTTCAAGCTTGGTTTAAGATTACATTCGCCAATTAGTTTCATGATATGTAATGATAATGATACAAGATGTAGAGATGATCTTCTTTTTGTTTTACTTTTTTGATATCAAAGTACTGATATCTCCTTATGCATCACTTTTCAAATGAACTGTCTTTACATTATATTGATAGCAAAAAGCCCTTTTTAACAATTGAATGGCTGTATGCTGACAAATGCATGTACATTAAAATTATTCCTACCTTCATTTTCGTATATTTCATGTAAAATATATTTAAATATTAAGTCGGAAACTAAATGTCCTGTATGTATTTTTTGATAATGATAGTATTGTTGCTTCTATAATATATTAAAATATTGCTTCTTATTACGAAAGGAAAATCGACGTACAGTGGGCCAAAAGGTATACTTTCATCGATATTTCTAATTCAAATATTTCTGACAGTAAGGGTACCAATATTACGTTGGCATCCTGCACACTTTTATTTATTAATATTTATTTTAATATTTAAAACTCTTGTGTATGTCAATAAATCATTACGCCATTTTCCTAATGTTTACATAAAAATTGAAATTTATTCAGGAAAAGTGGTTTCCTATGAGACTTGCTGTCTACCATAGAATCGTACTAGCCGTTACCCAACATCTCCGCTGGGTATTTCGTGATGCTGTATAAACATAAATTGTGTATATATATATATATATATATATATATATATATATATATATATATATATATATATATATATATATATATGTTACACTTATTGGTAAACTAATTTAAATTTTGCAAAGCTAGCAGTGAAATTTATGTGTCGAGGAGGCATGAAGACGAAAAACAGTTTCTTAAAATTGGCCTTTAATAATCAATCATAAAGTCACTACGCTCGTTACTGGAGCGATAAAATCAATAAGTTCAAAAAGCAACATTACCAGAGACATCCGATTCGAACCGTCTTCTAATATTGAAAAATTAATTTCTAATCTAAAATAGTGATGCAACCTGCAGTTGCATTGCCAACCAGTTGTTCTTTCCCTCTAAGAGTTAAACCACTCACATACTTCTTATATTTCCGTTTCTACTTCCTTTTCAAAAACTAACATGAGCCGAGTTTAAATACTAGCTCGATTTGCATGGCAGTTGCTGCCAACCTCAAATCACGAAACTCAAAAGATCGGGTTCGAATCGGTGTGCTTACTTTCATTGAGATCATGGAACGGGATTGGAAAAACAACACAAGCAGATCATAAAAATTTGGATCCGATTTTTTTTTTTTTAAATGTCTAACAATCGGCCCCCTTTTTCCAATCTCTCGTACCATTATCTCTTACAAATCAGTAAATTAATTTTAATCTATAATCACATGTTACACAATTTAACACAAAAAAAAAATACATTTTATTCACAATCTTTATTGTAATAAACAAACTAATATTTTAATCTTAAAGAAACAAAGTCTTATTCTCTAAAAGAAATAATTTTCTACAAAATTCTAACAATTTTTCCTTTACCATGGGTTTGGTAAAAATGTCCGCCAAATTATTTTTGGTACCTATATATTTAATTTGGAAAACCTTGTCGTATATCAAATTCCTAAAAAAATGATAACGAACATCGATATGTTTTGTTCTACAATTTTCTACCGGTGACTTTGAAAAACTTATAGCAGCTTGATTATCACAAAACATTACATTTTGACTTAATTCCAAATTTAAACTTTTATTATCAATTACATTCTTTAGCCAAATGAATTCCTTAGCTGCTTCTGTTAAACTAACATACTCAGCTTCCATGGTCGACAGACTAACGGATTTTTGCTTGAAAGTTCGCGATGAAATTGGAGTTTCGTCTATAAAAGTTATGAACCCTCCCATTGACACTCGATCATCCCTATTTGTAGCAAAACCTGAGTCTGAATAACATCTTAATTTTAATGATTTAACTTTTGAAAGTTCTTATTTGTATTCTTGAAATACCTCGTCAAATGACTCACCTCGTAATTGTGTGTTACCTCGCGCAACTATAAGCGGGCCCCTTGTATCTAACAATTTTATTATTTTCATCATATTTAATGGTATAAACCCAACGGTTTTCTAAAATTTTTATATTATCCGGATGATCAACTAAATCCCAAACTTTACGTTCCATCATTACGTTAATTTCTTTATCCATTGCATCATGCCATTTAGATGCGTCTCTGGATCTTATCGCCTGTTTGTAACAGTTAGGAATAGTTACTTCAACCATAAGAGCTTCTTGTTGCTCTGACAAATCTGAAAATCCCTGGGATTCGGTATTATCTTTTCTAAAATTAAATAAACTAGGATCATACTTAATATTATGCCTCTTACAGTATCTCTCTATTTCGTTAAAAGATTTCAATCGGGTTGCTTTCCCTTCTATACTATAATATACGTTAGATCCAGTTACTTTCCTACCTATATTTCGAATCACTTAACCTCTGGACATGGGATCAAGCTATGATTATCGGAAGATACATCTGGTTTTTCAGATGTTGAGGGCGTTTCCGTACTTGTCTTTGAAACTAAACGACTCGTTAATGAATCTTTTACTCTATCGGAATCATCCTCATCATCATAATAATCAGGAAGGTTTAAATTATATCCAAGGTTACTATTAACTTTTTGTCTAAAATTAATTCCCCTTTATTTTCATCGAATCTTACATTAATAGTCTCGACTAATTTATTTTCATCTATCAACCATATTCTATAACCCTTAGTACGTTGTGCGTATCCCATCATAAATCCCATTTTCGCACGCATATCGAATTTTTTTTTTCTAATTTGTTTTGGCACACCAGCGTATGCCAAACATCCAAAAGGTTTTAGATGCAATACCGATGGTTTTCTACATGAATATTTTTCGAAAGGCGTTTTGTTACTGTCTTTGTGACAAATTCGATTCCACACATAAGTGAAACAAAGTAATGCTTCTCCCCCAAAACTTATGGGGAACTTCACTAGACTTAAGCAATGTTTTGATGCCATCTAGAGCGGTTAAATTGAATCTCTCCGCGACCCCATTCATTTCTGGCGTATATGAATTTGTTACCTCATGCTTTATACCCAGTTCTGTCAAGAAATTATCCATATCCTTATTACAAAATTCTAGTCCGCCATCAGTTCTAACTGCTATTACCTTTTACTTAGAAAACGTTCTGCTCGTTTCTGAAATCTTATATGAAATACGTCAGATTTATTTCGGATGGGAAATACAGTCACCTTTCTTGAATAATCGTCAATTATACTCAAAAATATTTATTACCGCCTTGGCTTTCAGTTGGCATTTTACCACAGAGGTCCATATGCAATAATTCCAATGGACGTTTTAATCTTACGGCCCCCGTCTTTTTGAATGAAACTCTCTTGGACTTTGCTAATTTAAACGGTATACAATGAGTCTTACCATTATCAGTTAAGCGTGGGAGACCTTTTACACTATCATTTTTACTAGTTTTTACCAAGTAATCGTTATTAACATGACAAAAGCGTTGATGCCATATTTCTATTGATCCGTTTTTTGTTTTAGCGGTTACATCACTAAAAAAACTAATTTCTTTACTCTTTGGTATAATATAATGATCCGGCTTAAAAAAATACAAATTTTCATGGCGTGTCGCCGAGAACAATTTTATCCAGTCTTTATTAAAAACATTAATTTTACCTTTAGTACCCACAAAATGCGCACCTTTACTTTCTAATCTGGAACCGGATAATAAATTTCTCCTCAACTTAGGATTAAATAATACATCAGTCAAAGTTATTTCATGAAAACTCCTTATATTTTACCCGAAATCTAAGTGTACCGATTCCTTCTACGGGACAACTTTTATCCTCCGTTGCTAACGACATTTTTCATGTTAGTTATCGGTTTAAGATCTAGAAATAAACTCTTGTCATTACAAAAATGACTCGTGGCAGCAGTATCTATTACCCAAACACCTTTATCAGAGTTTTCCTCAAATAAGATACAACTAGTTACGAGTTGTTTATCTAGTTCTAAAAGACTACATTCAGCTTCACAAAATCTTAAATTTATATTAAACTCTGTGTTAAAAGTTTCATTTACAGTTGAAGGAGGTTTTTGTAGAGACTTTTTCTCTTTACAGTTTACTTTAAGATGACCGTACTTATTACATACATAACACGGACCTATAATCTTAATAGATTGTTTAACATTTTTAATAGTTTTACAGTTAAATACCTTACCACTTTTCTTTTGGTAATCATTCTTGCCATTTGGATTTCCATGAGCTGCAGCCGTAGCACCAGGTAACGTCTTCGACTCCTTCGAAGTGAAACTGCTCAAGTAAGCATTCTCCGCTTTCTCCAAATCTTGTTTCATCAACTGAAGACGATTGGCTTCTAATATCAGCTCTGCTTCAATTTTGACAACTCTGAAGTCCTCTTCTTTCCATCTGTAGATTTGTTGCACGGTAGACTGGAATTCCTGAGGAAGCCACCTTATTAATTGAAATCCTATGTACAGGTCGTCCAATTTATGACCCGCTTCTTGTAGTCTGGTTGCCGCTGTCTTTACACGAGATATGAAGATTCCAACATATTCCCCTGGTTGGTATTTTGTTCCAAAAAATTGATCTAATAGTTGAATTACCCTTGCTCTTGTGACTGGTTCAGTGATCTTTTAATATCTTCCATGCCGCTACTCCGTCAGTTGTTTCCGTTATCAGATTTTTCAAATCTGAACTGATGTTAGTATAGATCAACGTATAACATCTATCCTTACGAAGTTGTAGTTCTAATTTTTTTTTGTATGTTGCCTCTTCATCAGGTTGCTCTGGCTTGGTCTGTATTATAAACTGCCAGCAACCATAATGCATTAAGAGTACTTGCATATCATGCTTCCACGTGTTCCAGTTATTTGGAGTCAACACTGATATCTGGTTGTTAAATTCCATATCTGTTACTCGATTTAGCGTACTAGCAACAGAGTTCATAAAAAATAGTTCTAGACTGGAACAGTATTTAAATAGACAAAGTTCATGGCCTGGTTCAACTGCTTAGCCTGCCTCGACACAGTACATGGACTGGGCCCATAACCAACTTAGCCTGTCTCGACACAGTACATGGACTGGGCCCATAACCAAATTTGTTACACTTATTGGTAAACTAATTTAAATTTTGCAAAGCTAGCAGTGAAATTTATGTGTCGAGGAGGCATGAAGACGAAAAACAGTTTCTTAAAATTGGCCTTTAATAATCAATCATAAAGTCACTACGCTCGTTACTGGAGCGATAAAAACAATAAGTTCAAAAAGCAACATTACCAGAGACATCCGATTCGAACCGTCTTCTAATATTGAAAAATTAATTTCTAATCTAAAATAGTGATGCAACCTGCAGTTGCATTGCCAACCAGTTGTTCTTTCCCTCTAAGAGTTAAACCACTCACATACTTCTTATATTTCCGTTTCTCCTTCCTTTTCAAAAACTAACATGAGCCGAGTTTAAATACTAGCTCGATTTGCATGGCAGTTGCTGCCAACCTCAAATCACGAAACTCAAAAAAAAAAGATCGGGTTCGAATCGGTGTGCTTACTTTCATTGAGATCATGTATATATATATATATATATATATATATATAGAACGGGATTGGAAAAACAACACAAGCAGATCATAAAAATTTGGATCCGATTTTTTTTTTAAATGTCTAACAATATATATATATATATATATATATATATATATATATATATATATATATATATATGTATATATATATATATATATATATATATATATATATATATATATATATATATATATATATATATATACAGAGAGAGAGAGAGATGTAAGAATTGCACTGTGTTAAATCAGGATCAATATGATTGTGAATCTAAATTTAACCTATGTAAAACTTTTTATTGTATTTACCTTTTAAATTGTAAAGTTTGTCAGTAATATATTGGAAATACCTCGAATACTATTAACATCAGAGTTACTTAACATAGACATGATGCTAAATACTTTAATAATTCCAATAATTCTAACAAAATTGAACTTATACACTTTTATATGCATGATTTTAAAAATGTTGAATTGTCTATCATTAAAGTTATTCCAAATACTTAGCCCAGATTATGGTGGGAAAATCACTTTATTAAGAGTTTTAAGACATTATATCCATATGGTCTTAATGTAATGTATTTTGCTAAAACTTTGTCTGTCTGCAGATCTTTTGTTCAAACTGCCATAAGAAGCACCCTTGGCACCTGAGGAATATATCAAGAACCTCCAGGCATGGATGGTGGAAATGCATCATATGGCTAGGGAAAAAATCGGCAGGGCTCCCGAGAAGATGAAGACCCGATGCGATGCAAGATCAACCGAACACGACTTCCATGAAGGCGACAAAGTGTGGATATGGAATACGAAACGTCGCAAAGGACTCTCTCCAAAGCTGCAGACACACTGGGAAGGTCCTTACACAGTCTTAAAAATACTGATTGACGTTGTGGCGTGGATACAGAAACCTCCAACTTAAAAAGGAAGAAAATACATTACAATAGGTGCCCTTTATCTTGGCCAAGATGAATAAGATCCTTAAGTTCAGACCATGGTCATTAATAATTATGTAAAGAATTTAAATTATTTATCTTTTTAATTCCTTAGTTTTATTTTAGTATTGCAATTCGTGTATTTTAAATTTATTCGCTTTCATATGCTTTTGAGTATATTTGTTACTTTAAACTTGATTATGTTTGAGTAGTTTCTGTCTGTAAGTAGATTACCCTTACTCAGGGATTGTACTGCCCGGGATTTCAATAAATTGTGTTTTGACTAAATTTCAATAAATTGCGAGCCACCTAAAGATAAAAACAATAACGAAAGGTCCCCTATTCTAAGAGTAATACTCGATCACTGAGGTTATTAATTTTTTTACAGAAGTCAACTTAAAGAAATAATACTAGTGACTGGGTTTGTTATTAATGTATTGGTTCAAAATAGCCTCAATATCTACGTAGTGCGTTATTATCCCAACTATACATAAGTATGATGTGAAAAGTTCGCATTATCTTCGAACGAGCAGCAATGAATAATATGCTTTTACAAGTAATAAAAATTCACTAATTTTTTACCATCAATGGTTAAGAATGAAAGGGGCACAAGTCTCCATAAACACTATTCCACTATTTTGACTAGCAATAAATGTATTTTTAATAACTACTTGCATGGCCCGGTGTTGCACGAGCTTTCTCTGCTTTTATATAAATTTTCCCTTTTCTTCACAAAATCAGTATTTCCATTATTCTTTTTCAAAACTACTTTGACTTGTTTTTTGTTCCTTTCCCCTCCGCTTCAATCTGTGCTTTTACCGAGTGTGCAACGTAATTTCCTCTTTCCTTCATGACGCCAGCACTTTTGTGCGGGTGTGTGCGCGTACGATGCGAGGGATTGCTATAGTGATGTCATTAAAATTTCCTTTTTCGACATTTTTTTAACTTTCCTTTTCAGTTACCCCCTGCGTTGCACGAACATTTTTTGAATGTATGACATATATTCATGGAAATTCCCTTTCTCCTCTAGCTGTTAGCACTTCATCTTGTGTGTGCATGATTTCTATTTTAACGTCATTACAATTTCCTTTTTTGAAATTTTTTCCACAGCTTTCCATTGTCAGACACGTTTCTTTTATCTCTCTAGAGCCCGGCATTACAGTGGCTTTTTTGAGTGTAGAACTATTCCCCCTCCCCATTATTTATAAATGATGAATTAAAAAGTCTTACATATTGCTATTGAAATGATTTTTTTCTGATCGTTTATATGTTTGATTAAACATATGTAATCATAAAAAAACATTATACACACACACATATATATATATATATATATATATATATATATATATATATATATATATATATGGTGAAAAGCCTTTATTCCTAGTTTACATTCACTAAAAAATATTCAAAGACAAAAGAATACTGTATGATGAAATTATTTTAGTATTTTCTTACAATTTTGTAATTTTTCTTCCAACTATGTTTAGTAAATCATTTAAACTTGTATCTGATGGAAAAAGTATATTATACGAAACTAACATATCCATTATTTTGACAATAATTATTTAGTTAGAGCTTAAAAAAATAATAAAGGTTTGGTATTTTAATTTACTCAATCAATCGTTATATAACAATAATTTCCTTTTAAGGTTTTGAAATAAAAAAAACTCATTAAAAATGTTCATTGAGCAATTAGTTGTAACAAATTGTTATATTAAAAAATGACTGTAAAAGAAAAATCTTGTTTAATGATAAAGACTTATTTAATATTTAAAAGATTGTAAGATAATTAATCAATATAATATATATATATATATATTACTTTTATTATATTAATTATAAAATATTTTTTCTATATTTGGTCTCAAATTAAATAATTTAACAAAAACAATTATTTCAATGCAAGTGAGAAAATTAGCAAGCTATAAAGTAAACAGAAATGAATGAATGCAAAAATAAATAAAAAATACATCAGAAAGTTAATAGCAGTAGTAAGTTTCTGCTATTGAAGTATGGGTGAAATAACCTGAAATAGATAAAACGAAAGAAAAAAATTAATGATAATAAACATTAACAAAATATCATAAATAAGAAATAATAGGAAGCCATCAACACAGGAAAAAAATTAAATTAGTATTACATGAGGAATGATGTAATACTATCTAGCATCTCTGTAATATACCTAATAAAAAGTATTAGTTATAATTCAATACTAAAAAAATGAAGTTAGTATGAACTAAAATAAAAAATCTATCTAAAATAGGTCCCTTTTGAAATAATCTAATATCAACAACAGTACTGAATGAAACAAACAATTAAACATGTTGCTAAAAAATTAATTATTCAAACAATGCTTTATCGCAATATTTATATTAGCAATTGTAGTTCTATTTCAAAGAGCCCAAGCACATTCATAAATAACTATAGTGATAACTGAAATATATGTATCATATATGGGTAGTATGATAATATATAAAATATATATACGATCCCCAAAAAACTACATGAGGATAAAATTACCAGAAGCAAAATTAAACCATCAGATGTAAAATCATATCAAAACTGAATTTTAAAGAAATCCCAAAGGAGACATGAGAAAATCTTTTAAAGGTGCATATTTTTTCAGCTAACACGTTTTTGATCACAAATGATTGATTTATATATTGCAAGATTGTCAGAAGCAAAGTTCAGTCGAGACAAAAAAATTCAGGTCTACATTGAACTTAAAGAAATCCAGAAGAAAATATGAGAAATGTTGTTCCAAGGTCAGCAAATATATCATATTTGTATCTTAGATCAGAAAATAGCTTTTTGTTAAAAAAAAGATTCTGATTTTTTTTCATTTAAAACAAAGATGAGATCTTATCGGTCATAGAGATCTTAAGGCCATAAACAATTACATACAAAAAAACATGGTTCACAATATTACCAATTTGTCGATAGCAATTAGTTTGAATTAAGTGTCATTTTTCCTCTGTTATACTTCAAGCAATATTTTTCTACAAAGATGATAACATTGAATTAGCTGATGAAGGAAGAATAGCGAAAATCTTTATTTTCTTCGACAGAAAATATTATAGCAATGTATTTATATGTAAAAAAGGTATACAATGCATTTGCACAATTAGCTAAAAACTACCTGAAGAACAGATTGTCAGAAGGAACATTAAGAAATGATGCCACAAACAGTTTTGAAAAACAAAATAACAGAACATTTTACATACCGTAAAATCCGGCGTATAACGCCCACCTTCAGCATAAAAATTTAAATTGAAATTAAGGGGTTCAAGAGCCTTAAAAACAAAAAAAAGATGAGTATAGAAAAAACTTTTGAATTCTAGAAATATCGAAATACTGCTTATTTAAAAGAAATGACACTCCTAATGAACTTAAAGAGTTGTAATTCTATTTAGATGCATACTATTTTTTTCTATACCTTGGAATAATACCTCAAATAAATTACTTCAAAACATGAGAGCATTGCATATGTACCTTTCAGATTTCTTCGTACAAAAGAGGGTGTGCATTATATGGCGAGAATAACACACATTAAAAAATGCAGCTCAAAAGTATAGGTGAGCATTATACGCCCGATTTTATCGTAATCTGATATTTTTCATTGCATTGTTCTTTTAGCATCAAATTGTTCGATATTGTCCCTTTTTTTATTCATTTCACCATTGGAGTGCGAGTCTAAATTACTATGCATATCTTTCATGATATTGGACATTGATCAGCATCTGCTGATGAAGGAAGAAAAACAATAATCTTTTTTTTTGCAACTAAAGAAAATGTACATTCATAAAATCTTTAAAAATATATATGAAGAACAGATTGTGCAAGAAAGTTAAATCATAATGCAAACACAACAAAAAATTGCGTTAACTCTGAATTTTAAATTGCGAAAAAAAATTACTTTTTTGAGCATTCAATCCCATCCATAGTCTGATTTTGATGAAATTACCATAAACAGCTCAGAAAATCTTAAAAATTAATTAAAAATCCGCATTAGCATTTGTATTCTTACCTATTAGCAGTATTGCATTTAAGTCGGCACCAGGCGAACTGTGCTACTTCCCACCAAAATCTTACAAATCTTTTTTGTTTCATATGGAATTCTTTGTTGTTTTGATATCAAGGAATGATTCGTGTGGAGCCAATTTGGTTGTGGTGACACTAATAGGTTAATATCTAAAAATCTAACTTAAATCACGATATCAGTCACAAAATGATTTGTGAAACTTTTTGTAAACAGAAGCTTAGATAATGTGGTACTTATGTATTAGCATCACCACAGCAAAATTGGTGGCATGCGAATCACACCATGATACCAAAACAACAACGATACTAACATATTTTATATAAAACCGATCAGATTTCATTCATGAGGCGTCAATTTGGCAGTGGTGACGATTATATAATGATAATAATTACTTAAAAATACTGATAATAATTACTTATTCTTTAACACAAATATCAGTGGATTATTTTAGACGGTGAAATTCACTTCTTACCTACTTTTATTCTTATGCTAAAAAATAATAATAATCTGTTATTAAAAACTGTATTGTTTTTCTTTGTCCAACGACAAATTCCATATCTTGCTTATTGTAACAATAAAGTTGAAAACCTTAGCTAGTAATATAACAAAAAGAGAATATAGTAATAAATAAATTTTTCTACGTACATTTTTTTAATGATTTTATTTTGCACGTCTGGTAGTAACAAATTGATCCTTATATCAAAATAAATACTTTTATCACTTCTGGACCATAATAATAAAATTTAGTTTGCATGTTTCCTTTGTTGAATTTAAATCTGCCAAGAATGCTCCGTAGGAATTGATGTTAAAAATTCCGTTCGGGCTCTATTAGAATTAGACTTGAAATTTAGCACATATATTTATTTTACGAAGTAGAGATCCATTTAAAGTTGCTTTTGTGGAAATTCACTTGATTATTGGTTAAGCGAGCGCAAAAATATCTTTCTCTACATCTACTTTAGATATTATTAGAATTTTTTAATTCTGACCTTTTTATATCAAGAGGCGAGAGTTACAGCTATAAATATATTTTTCAATACAATCAAATTCTTAATGCTAGTTATCAAAAATTTATGAACATGCAGACAGTATTTATCTATACAACATCGTGAAATACACAATGAAGTGGGTGGATAACGGCTAGTCAGCTATAATTTCGTACTATTTTGCAACTGATGAAACAGAGAATTAGCCAATAAAAAAGATCAATAAGCTTTTCCAGACCAAATTGTCACGCTATTAGGTTGGAAATAAGTAAGACGTAACGCTAAAGTGTACCGATATTCACAGGCAATGATTTAACTTCAAGCTTTACTTACTTTGGGGCTTACTATCTTGATATCAAAATCAGATAATTGTAGCCCAAGCTCAACCCTAAATTGATAATACAAAAAAAAACATGTAAAAAAAATATTGCACATAAAAAAAATTAGCTTAAATCACACAATATTGGCAATCTGTTAATCCCAATTAGTTTTAATTGTTATTTCTTTCAGTTACATTTTTCTACTTTTTAGTTACAATGAAATTTGACAATAGAGGAAAAGGGTACTTACATATCGGCGTCACCTCAGCAAAATTTGCGATACCAAAACAATAGTTTCTTACGTGTTTTATATAAAAAAAAACAGTCAATTTTTTGTGAAAAATGTGCCACTTTGGCTGCGGCGATAAAATAATCATGGAATGGAAGGAAATGTTGGTACTTGCATTTTATCGCACCAATGTGAACATTCAAAATAACTCTCCAAGTTAGCAGCTTTGATCTTCGCTTAGAATAAACTTGTGTATGCAAATGTTTTTATTAAAGTTTAAATTTTTTAAGGGTCTAATTTTTAAGTTAAAATTTCCAAATTTTACTCATCGGTAACTTCTTATTTTTTTTAGAAAAAAGTACTGCGTTTATGAATTCTTAAAAAGAGGGTTTTATTTCAGCAATCTGTTTGTCCATTAGTTTAATTTATCACTATTATTCTCTTTTTGTTATACTGCTAGCTAGGATTTTCAACTTTATTGTTACAATAAGCGAGATTTAGAATTTGTCGTTGAACAAAGAAAAGCAATAGTTTTTTGTAGCAGATTATTATTATTTTTGAACATAAGAATAAAAGCAGGAAATAAGTGAATTTCATTGTCTAAAATAATCCACTGATATTTGTGTTAAAAAATAAGTAATTATTATCAGTACTTACATATAATCTTCTCCGCTTCCAAATGGTATCAAGGTGTGATTCGCATGGCACCAATGTTCCTGTGGTGACGCTAATACATAAGTACCATATTATCTAAGCTTCTGTTTACAAAAAGCTTCACAAATCATTTTTTGACTTAAAACTTGAGTCACGGTATCATGTAATTTAAATTACAATAAGCAAGAAAAATTACTTTTTAGAAAATGAACAACATAAAACAGTGTGACACTAAAATAGAAATTATAGTATTAATTTAATACAAAGTAATTCATATCCTAAGACATGGGAAATCTAATGTTATCATATTTGTGTTGCAAATGCTAAAAATGAAATTTAGAAAAACATTTTTTAAGACAACTTTTTCGAAAAACAAATGTTATTCCACCATAAAGAATTAAAAAAATTATAAATAAATATATTCACAATAAAATGTGCTAAAATACCCCAAAAAACTGCTATAACATTAATTTACGCAAAGTTGACTTGACACGTCTGATGACATATCTCCATTTAGCTGAAAAATCACTTAAAAATTGAATTTTAAATAAAACTAAAGCGAATCTCGAAATAAAAACTCTTCGAGGTGTTCAGGATAATGGCCAACAGCTTCTACATGCCAAGTTTCAGACCTATGGATCTTTTAGTTATGCCGGTACAGCTGAAACACACAAACTGTTTGTTTTATTAGTATACATATATAGATGATGTTGAATAAAAATACGTGTAATTCATTAATAATTTGGTGCATCGCAATTTAAATAGTTACATGATAAATTAATGTATGTACGTTTGTTTAGAATTGATTACACAGTCAAAACTAACTTCCAGGGAAAGACCCTAGGTGCAGCAGCTGCTGGTCAAAAGTGAACCAAGTTTTATAATTCTGGATTGCTTAGTTTGGCAGGAAATAGGTGAAACACACACACAAACATATGTGTGTAACATTTTTGCATAATATGTCAGTAACGTAATTTTTCAAATGTGCACATCGAGATATTTGTCAAGAAAACTAAAAGTTTTACGAAGAATAGCAAATTTTAAGAGACAAACTTTTCAATGAGTTTCAGAATTTTTTTTTTGCATTATATCTTCAGATAACATAAAAAAACGACATTTAAATGTATTACAAATAATTTATATTAGAAACTAACTTAAAATAATGCTAACGGAGTAAGAGCAATTAAGTTTTTCACAAATATTAAGGAAATGTTTATTCACTTACGTTTGTCATTCACTTACGTTTGCCTTCAAGTTTTAATTATTTTTTTAGGGTTTAATTTTTAAGTGAAAATTTCCCTCATTGAAAATAAACAGTAATTTCTTTTTTACTGCGAAAATGAATTCTTGTAAAAGAAATTTTATCTCAGCAATATTCTGATGTAACATTTTTCGTTATAAGCTTTTTTATTTATGTATTTTTCTGGTAGGAAAAGACATTGATCTTCCACCTAAGCGTATTTTATATTTTTTCAATAAGTGAAATAAATTAGTTCAATATACATGTCTGTTTTGCTTATATTTTATTTGATTATTCCGAACCATTTCTTGGTTTAGATTCAATTCTGTGGCTCTTTATTCAGTTTAAAAATATTTGATTTAGGTATAAGCCATGTGTGTCACGTTTATTATTCTTTTTTTTTTCATTTTAAACTATATGTATACATTTGATACTTCCGTACTGTTTCGAGTTTTAGATTTAAAGTCGTCTCATTTCTTTTCCAGGTTAAGAATTCCTTATAACTTTAATATTGCTTTAAAAAATTTCATATTCTTTATTTTAAAAATGATGAACTAATTAAATCGAAAACCAGAAACAATACACAAAAATCAACTGTAAACATGAAAAAAGAATAAACGTTAAGCTGCCTTAAACCAAAATAGAAATTTCAATATGAATACCACTGTGACTACACAAAAAATAAGTAAGAAATTTTTAAGCTGAAAAAGAAATGACAAATTAGATAAATACACGAAGCACACAAAAATGTATATCAAACTAATCTGATTGTTATTGAAAAAATAAAAAGTAGACTTAGCTTGAAGCGTGATGTATCTTCCAACTGTAATACTGTTTCAAAATAAACTCTAACAAATACTTAAAATACATAAATCAAAAAAGAATTTAAATAAGCATATGATGTAGCAGATTATAACGCTGGAAAAAAATGTTACAACTAAAAGCTGATAATTGAAATTTTCGAGCACAAAAATTGTTCAAGCAAATACACTGTGTTGTCAAAACAACTAATTAAAAACCCAGTTGTTCAAAAAAATAGAAAAATCGTATGAAAATATGATTTTAAAACATCTAAAGTGAATTTCGAAAAAAACTCTTCGTAGTGCACATCATCAGGAACTAGAATAATTATGTGCCAAGTTTTATACTTCTGGGTTGCTTAGTTTGGACTATAGAGGTGAAAAACACACGCTTATAGTCTCTTTTATTAATATATAGATTATTTTTATTATTGTTGTTTTTATCTTATAAATTTCTCTATCTTATAAAACTCGGAAGACTTTTGAAACCAATTATATTTTTAATATCTTCTACTTAAAATTATATTTAACTGATAACCGTGGCCACTTGAATAGAAATAAGCAATGACAAAAGTGCATGTATCTCTTAGTTTAATGGGACATGACGCACACACAGTTACTTTCTACACTTTATAGATTGGATTTTTAAATCATGGATATTCTATACCTCTACTACACTGCTGGCCACTGTAAGTGCCACACCTAGAAAGACAAGAGATAGAACAACGAAATTTATTTTGTAGATAACATGCTGAAAAAGTATCAAATGATTAAATTTATAGACTTCTGTGAAGTGTGGATCCTGCTAGAATCAGTAGTCAGATTAGCCGCAATTGTTGGATATCCCCGCTGCCACACGCCTTGGCATTGATTCAAAGACATTTTGGATGTGTTCTTGGGGTACAGCAGAACAAGCAGCTTCCACACGTTGCCAAAGTTGATCTGGGGTGGCAACTGGGGGTGTAATCTGGGTCAATCGTTGAGCAATCACGGACCACATGTTTTTATCGGCGAAAGATCTGGAGAGCAAGCTGGCCAGGGAAGCAATTCAATCTGGTGATTGACGAAGAACCTTTGGACAATGCGTGTCACGTGTTTTCGCTCATTATTCTGTTGAAATATGGCTGGGGCCAAGCCCTGAAGGTAAGGAAAGACAACTGGCTCCAACACTTTTGTGATGTAGCGCTGGCTACTTAAAACACCGGCAATGCGTACTAAAAGAGTGCGAGAGTGATATCCAATACCACCCCATATCATAATACCCAGTGCAGGACCAGTATGGCGGTGCATAACGCAGCTGTTCAGCATCCTCTCTCCACGGTGTCTCCAGACTTAAATCCGATCATCGTGGTGTTGCAGACAGATGTGTGACAAGTCAGTAAAGAAAACTTCATTCCATTCTGCCACCCACATCCTTCTTTCATCGCACCATTGGCAGAGACGTCTGTGGTTCTGCGTCATGGGTAGAACAAGCAATTGACGTTTTGAGGACAGACCACTCTGCCGTAAATGGTGTTGAATGGTATGCGCAGACACTGAATGATGCTGAAGGTAGGTTCGTTCTGGGTACCTTCCGTTCCGGATGAAAGTGCGAGTACTTAGCCCATCACGCCAAAACGATCGTCTTAGCGTAGTGTTGGTAGAAGTTCATATAGCTGCTATCACACCGCTACAATGCGATAGAGGCTCAATGAGCTGTGCTACTGTTCGTGATGTGACTGAGCGATTCGTCTCTGCCAATTACACAATTTGCCTGTCCTCACGTGAAGTGGTGTACTGAAGTGGATGCGATGGACCACGTCGGTCCGTCGTACCCTCCTGCATCCAACGGTCACTTATCCGCATTACAGTTGTTTGGTTTCGTCCAACACGACTACGGATTTCCCTGAAAGATAATCCACAATCTCGGTAGGCTACTATCCTTCCTCTGTCGAACTCGGTTACTTGATCAAAATCTGATCGCTGTTTTCTAAGTGATATAATTGATCGTTTTTTCAAAAAAAAAAACACAAGAAAAACACAATTTCCGAACTTGAAATCGTCGAAATCTCCACGCTTTAAATAGCACTTTGAGGAGACGCCACAGGCGCACGTGATGTGTGTATGCGCTGAAATTCTAGTCATTTGCGTATCTCACCTCTGCTAATGCATGTTGTAAATTTAATGTTATATGCATGCTTCCTTCAGGGTGTTGCATTTAGGGTGACCAGCAGTGTGTATATGTAAACATTTTTCTAAAAAGGAAACTTTTGAATAGCGGTTCCTCTTTATTTTTACTTCGAAAAAATTCAATCAAATTAAAATTCGCATTTTTTGACCATTTTTCTTAAAATCTTATTTTTGTTGCGACTGGCCAATGCAATCAAAAGAATTAGTCAAAAAATACTCTTAAATTCATCAAACGTAAGTAATATTTTTATGTTTTTAACTTATTGGACTTTAGCTTTTTATAACAGTTCCTAACCACGTAAAATAAAGGAATTCTTCCTAAAGAATGTCAAAATAAAGTCATTTTAATGAATATATATGTATCTTTTGACACAAACAACTTTTGGGGTTTATTTGCAAATTATAATCCCATTCATCAAGGAAGATCATTTGTGTGGTTTCTTGTTTTAATTCAGAGACAAACACACGTATTTAATTTTTTTTTCAAAATATATTTTAAGTCATATTTGTTTAATGTGTGTAAAAGTTTTTCGAAAATATTTTTTTAAATAGTAAAAGATCATTGACAAATATACAAGAAAGTCTACAAAATGCTTTGTCATAAATCATCTCACACTCAAAATATTTAACATTTTAATTTTTCGCTGACAAAACAAATTGCAAAAATAAAAGTCAAATTGTAATAAAAAGAACAATGGATAAACAAGACTCGCCACAACAGAAGTTTCGCTTTTAGTTGTGGAAATGTGTGACAGGATCATATGACAGAATCATTGCTGAATTTGACAACACTTTAAGTATTTCGAACATTTGCTGGTCTTTTGAAGAGTGGACAAAAATGTTAGATACAAAGACTGGAAACAGGTGCGGAAAACAACCAACTGAAGACTGAAAGAAAGTCCATTCGATGAGATTTTAAGCCTCTCAAAGGACTTACATTTGATATATATGTGGACAGTATTATGTACTGAATGAAATATAATATCAAATTGAATGTGATTGCAATTCAAAATCTCAACATTAGTTTAGTATACTACTTTATTAAATACTTAACATTCCACCAATTTTAATCTTTGTAAAATATACATTTTAAAACTTAGAAGAAAACAAGGTAGAGAGAAAAAAATTATATAAAATGTTTTTTTTCTTTATTTTGTTCTTATCCAAAAATAACACACAATTTTTATATTTATTAAAACTAATTTTATTATCATTTTGAAAAGTATCGAGATTTTTCTAATAGATGTATAGAACGTTTTAAGAAAAAATTACAAATTATTTTCTACTTGAATAAGTAAAACGAAGAATTAAAGACTTTTTGCTTGTAAGTAATTAAGTAATCTATCATGAATTATTTTAACGTATCAAAGAATACTAAGGTACATATTTCCGTGTGCATATTCTTTTGAAATATTTCGTAATTAAGCTGGATGCCAGAACAAAATAACTTTCCTCAAGGTTTACTGATTTACGTAATAATTCATTCAGTAAAATATTTTTTTAATAATCATAGAATAAAAGTTAAAAATAGCGAAGAAAATAATCAAGAAAATGAAAACTTCTAAGTATAAGTTTAATTCGTTTTGTTCTTCCAATTACGAGATAAAACAAATTGTTAAAATATATTTCTTTTTAAACAAATAGGATATTTAATAATTGATTTATTGATAATGTTTGTATTTAGTCAATAAAAAATTCTTAATAATTACTTAACTTTATTAATTTTTCAGTTTATTTATTTTAAGAAGTATGTATTTTTTCCTAATTCCAAATAATTTGGCTAAAAATGTTGTAAAATCATTTTGTTTTAAAAACGTAACAAAAATATCGTTCATGCATTTTAATAGAAAAAAAGTCTCATAAAATTTTTCCTAACGTGTGGTTAAATAATAAATATCGAATGTCTTTGAGGAGGAGCTGGATGTCTCGTTAAAAGATATATACTTAAAAAAAATCCTAAGACTCTATTTTAAATCTTCCAAAAATCATACCAACACAAATATTGTAATTTATATTAAAAATATTAAGTAAAATTGAAAATAAATTTTAAAAAAACACATCTTTAAGTTAACCAAGATAATCTCAAAATATTTATTTCACAAACAACTTAGTTTGTACAAAATGTGTTTGGCGACTTGCTGTTGAGCTTGGAAGTGGTTTTTATTTGATCCACAAGTCAGCAACTACGCCATGCCTGCCTTAGACGACTAAGAAGAAAGGATTCACTTTCGGGGCAGTCGGTAAGGACCTTTTATTCCTGTCCTTTGCAGTTTGCGACTTGCAGAAGAAGGCCTCGGCTGAGTGTAAATACTTGAAATTTCAAACCCAATGAATACAATTTCATTCACAGAGTAAAAATCCCCTATGCAACTAGCAATGAATTGCAAGTGACAATTATGAACTTTCTATCTTTACTATTTTCAGATTACGGTTTTCTAGTGGCAGAACACATTCCTCCTTTACGGCGTTGTCAAAAGGGCAAAAATGATTGAGTGTTCATATCAAGCAATTGGCCACCAACAGCAATGCATCGACCGCCAGAGTCCACCGTTAAATGTATAGAGGCTAAACTCCCACCCGTTGAGGTAGTTAAAAGAGGGAGGTGCTAGTTTAGCTGTCGTCGTCGTCATTTAACTAAGGCTCAAAATTACAAGATACGTCTCCAATTGTCCTCGTATTGTCTTATCGGGCGACATTAATATAACTCTCACTGTCGGAAAGGCGCATTATATACACGCGATGTTTGGGTGATTAAAAGACATTCGTTGAACCAACAAATTCAGTGCTTCTCAAACTTTCAATATTTGTGACCCAATATATTGAATAATAATTTTCATTCAACCCACCCAATTCTCTATACAAAAACAATCTGATAAAATCACAATAATACTATACTTTCACGCTAAAGCTACAATACGACTTTAACTTCTTAAGTACATTCAGTGTATATAAACGATCGTCGCCTCAGCCGTCTTGTCAGGCATTATTTGTCCTGGACGTATCTATAGGTCTTTCCGAAGTACAATCTTTTCTGTGCACTGCTATCCTTAAAATTATTCCGAAGGCTTTGGAATGCGACAAAAATACCTTGACAGTGTTTGCGAAGGATTTACTTATATCAGAGGATTTTTCCTTATTTTTACCTTTTCTTCCCCCTCCCCCAATACATCCCATACGCGCGCTTACGTGGAAAACGGTGGCATTGGGGAGATAATCACATATCTTTTAATAGACAGTTAAGGATTAGTTATAAACTGTACAAATTATCAAGATAAGTGTTAATTTTTCATATAATTTTATAGATGACAAACCCATGGGGTCAATGAAAATTATTAAACATGTTCTTAATTTAGATTGTGAAAATTAATAGTAAAATACATTGTGTAGTACAGATACATATGTTTTTATGACTGTAAATATGTATTTATTTCCAATTATGTCAATGTATTTGGGGTCTGTTTAATTTTACTAAATTATTAAACTTTTTATATAATTTTTCGTTTTCGACTTTTCAATATGCACGCGACCTATTCTAAAAGTTATCATGCATCCCTAGGGGTCACGCTTCACTGTATCAGAAAGGCTGAACTTATAGTTCAACAAACAGAAAAAGATCTGAAAATTGTTCTGGATAATGCATACAATTAATTTATATATATATTATATTAACCTATTGGGGAAACTAACCATGGTAAGGCTTACTTTCAATGCAGGTCTCATATTTCTCGATAGTATAAATAAGGTAATTCCTTCTCTTTTTATTTTGAAAGTCATTGATGCCAGTTAAGCCTCATGACGACTATGTCAACAGAACTAAAAATTGGGATACTGTTAATCGTAGTAATATCTGTACCACTGTGGTAGATATAATGGAAAGGAAAAGAATTAGAATTAGCAACTTTAAGATGAATATTATCTACATCAGTAGATATAATTAAAAATTATTAATATTAGGGGGAATATTTCTATTATATTATTAAAGTAGATGCGATTATAGTACAACTTAGCTGTTTTAACCATATTTTATCTCTTTCTATATATATAATACTTGATAGTGTAGTAAATGTATTATCGCAACTATAACACATTTCAAGATGACTCGCCAAGTTGGCAACCCTGATTTTGCATGTATTGCACTCGCTAAATAGGCAACCATGTGTTTCGTTTCATTTAATGCCACCAATATGGTTGGCATGTTACGTTAGAGCTGGACGAGAATAAATTTTGCAAAAAAAGAACAAGAAAATAAATTACAATTTGAGCAGTAAGTATGAACAATTGTATAATTTGTAGACATGTGGGAGGAGTTTAATGGGCTGCAATTCTTCAGCCAAGCATATCCCACACATGCTCTATTAGGTTGAAGTCCGGAGAGTATGCTGTCCCAATCCATGCGGGTGATATCCTCCGATTGAAGGCATTCGTCTAAAATGTTTGCACGGTGAGGACGGGCGTTGTCATCCATAAACAGAAATTCAGCACCCATGGCGCCCCGAAAAAACCGTACATGTTGTTGCACAATGACATCCCGATAGATGTGGCCTGTCATCGTTACACTCTGAACATGCAGGTCAGTTCTTGAATCAAGAATAATTCCTCTCCAAACGAGCCATACTGCACCACCGTAACGGTGTCGTTCAATGGTGTTCTCTTGATGGTAAGAAGTACCTGGCGCTCTCCATACTAAAGCCCGGAGATAATCAGACTGCAAACTAAACCTAGACTTGTCGGAAAACATCACACAAGACCGCTGTTGTGGTGTCCAAAATGCATGTTCTCTACTCCAAGTTAATTGCAGGCGACAGTGAGTTGCGGTAAGTGGAACACATCTGAATGGCCTACGAGCATATAGACCAATGTGTCCTAAACGTCTGTACACGGTTTGACTAGAAACTGTCATACCGGTATCTGAAGATATCTGACGAGACAGGTCTGATGCTGTGCTCCATCTGTTTCGTTTCTCAGTAACTGCCAAATACCGGTCCTTATTCTGCATAGTACCTCGGGGGCGACATGTGTTGTAACATTTACTCACATTACCATCATCTTGGAATCGTTGCCAAAGCCTGGAGATGACACTCTGGGCGATTCCAAGTTCATCGGATATTTCCAGCTGGGTACGTCCGCATTCCAGTCATCCAATATATCTACTCCGTAAAAAATCATCCAAATGCTTCCTTTGTGCCATAACTATGCGGTTATTGCACTGAAATGCTTTTAAAGCGCTTGTGAAGAATTTTACTAAAAACTAAAATTATATGATAGAGGGCGCCGGCGCTGAATGCAACTATTCCCAGAAGGATGGGAGAAAAAGAAAAACCATGATTGAACATTAAACAAATACCGAAATGTCCTACAAAAAACGGGGAGGGATGACGTACCCCAAAGCACGAGCGTTGTAGCGAAACAGAGCACCAGCTCGGGGAGGGGAAGAAACGCTGCAAGGAAGACGGGACGGCCGAAGGCTGTGAATCAATTCGGTGACAAATTCACCTCAGAACTCAGAGTGAGAAATGCAGTACAATGCTGCTTATTCATATTGTTAAGAGTGTGAAAAGAGTGTTTTTTGTTGTGTTATGGGGTGAGGGGCAGAGCGGATTTCTCCACTTCTTTGAAGAATGTGCATATTTTATTTTAGGATGTGGATAGGTAAACAGTGTTTGTGCTTTGATAATTGGATTGTCATGAGATTCAATAGATTTAAATACATTTCTGGAGAGTTTAGTGATGTAATTAGTGATCGGCTCCATATGTAAATCGTTGTGTATCACGTCATTTCGGACGTACCAAGGTGCGTTCGTCATGAGGCGGAGAATTTTCTTTTGAATTACTTGAATCTTTCTCATGTGGGTGGTGGCAGCGGCTTCCCATACGGGTGATCCATAAGTTATAACTGGGCACAGAATCTGTTTGTATAATATTACTTTATTTTCCAGGGATAGAGGAGACCTTCTCCCAACGAGGGAGATGGTTAAATGAATTCTACCCCAGAATTTCTCTGCTAGATAGTCAATGTGTTTTTTCAAAGTTAAGCGACTATCTAAGTGTAGGCCCAGATATTTCACCACCAAAACCCACTGTATGTTGTCGTAACAATTTTACTTCTTTGCCACCTTTCCTTGTATACCCCTCTCTTACACTCTCGTCATTGTGACGTACTAACCGCGCCATCTGGTGGTTTCCCTTAGTTTGCATATTCTTCTTCAAGATGTGTGCGATAATTCTACAGATGAAATTTTTATTTTAGAGTTCAATTTCTGTGTGATTCTGAACTATCCTTAATTTATAGACATGAGTGTATTTTTAATAACTTAACAAGTTTTTGTAAGTCAATTTCGATTTTTACCAACTATAATTATTCACCAATCATGCTACCATGAGTTAGCTTTTCTCCATTTTTAAAACTCCTTTAGTAATACCTTACTATAACTTTTAGTAACTAACGACATTCATACTTAATTTTTCTCATCTACTAACTTGCTTGGCAATTCCAATTAATTAATAATTTTTAAGACAGGTTGTTGGAGTTTTCAGTTTAATTAGATAACAAGTTATTAATCATTTTCCATCAATATACTGCAACACCATCTTGCCCATGGGTTATCGTAGGAACATATATAGCTTTACACCAAATATTTTACCATTAAATTAACAGGAAACATCTGAAAATGGATGTCTTTAGCAACTTTTGATCAGTTTTTCTTTTGTAGATGTAAATTTTGAATTTCTTTTTTTTTATGAGATTTTAGAAAACTTGCAATGTTTATTTTGAATATATTATGTTAAACATTAACACGTCATTAAATTTTAAGCAGACTGCCATTCGAAAATGCTTTTCTCTGACATCTGAGAAAAGACATCATCTCCTTATAATCAGATTTTGAGAAATTTATTACATACATCATTACCATCTCAATAATGCTCAAATTGAAAATGTGATAAGTAAATAAAAATGTATGAACTCTCAACACATTTTAATATTAACTCAGATTCTAAGACACAGACTATAAATATACTTAAAATTATATTGACAAAGTCAGCAGTATATGTAAAGATTGTTTTTGTCTTCTTTATTGGAAAAAATCATGATTTAAAAAAGAAATGTATAAGCCTTATTTTTGTGATATTTTATTTAAGTGCACACTACTTCAATTTTAATAATGAAAAAAGTATAGTGAATTTGAAAAAAAGAATTTTTTCCACTTACTTAATTCTGATCGCTAATTTTAGCATTGCTTTTTTTTACGCATCGGTATCTTTTTGTTTTTCTTCCACATGACACATATACACAAAAAAATCTTTCCAGATTATTTTTTTAAATTACCACAATTAAGTTGGCCTTTCAAATCATATCAGAAAACAAATCTCTAAAAAGAAGCAAAAAATATATCATGTTTTTTTATTTAAACGCAATATTTGAAATATATAATTTTTCACCTGTTATGTGAACCAGATAAAAAAAGAACAACTTCTTTAAATTGCAGTTAATGTAATTTTATATTCAATTAAACCTCACATCCAAAGAAGACCAATTTGTAAGGTAATATTTCTGAAATGGATCGACCATGACGGTGATCTCTAACGGCCTATTTAGTAATGTAAATATTGACTAACATTAAATTGTAATTTAGATTAACATACCACACTTATTTAGTCGACTGAATCTCTAACCCTATAAGAAAACGAGAAAAGCGATATCTTTGTGAAATTTTCTGACACTCCCATCAATTACTTCATTCTCCAGTAACAGAAATCCGTTCGAAGGCTTAAGAATGTCAGAGAGCAGATTAGGTTGGGAAAGTAAATTACTCATTAAACACATTTTATTCAACCATCTTTTCTGAAGTTTAATTAAAGCAGCATTCAATTTCAAAAGTTCCGTGAATTAGCTTTTTACAGGTTTATTCATACGCAGCTATTATGCACAAAATTAGTATCATTTTCATCAAAACTAACTCTTAGAACGATGAAAAATATCCGTTGAACTGTTTTTTTTTCTTTTTCTGAAAAAAAGGGAGATATAGATATATTTCATCGTCTAATTAGTATTTCGAAATTCCCAGTTTTTTTGTTAAAGTGTTGATTTTATTTAGTTTTTAAAAAACTCTCCCCTCCACTTTTTTCCTGAAACGGTGATTGTTGATTTCAGACTAGCATTTGGATATTTTATAAAAAAAATATATGCAAATTAATGCGCTTTTATATGTCACCTATTTGGTTTATTTCATTTCATTTTTATTCTAAATAATACAAAAAACATTTGTATATATTCTTAGGAATTTAAGAGGATCAGTCGTAGTATTCGTTTGACTAAGGTATATATATATGTAATATTTTCATCGGAAGTAAAACCTATAAAACATGATTAAAAAAAACATGGATTAAATATTAATTCTTATAGATTAAATAACGCAAACAAGCTAATTCCTATACTAAATATAATTCCAAATATGATTATTTTATTCTTAATCAATGGTATTACTTTCTATTGTATGATTAATTAAGTAAAACAAATTTTAAACAAAGTAGTTTTTCACTAAATACGAGTAGTTTAATTGTCAGTATGGAAACATTTATCTGCTTTAACTGATTAGGAGGGGCATAAACAAATTTTAAAGTGCTTAAATTATTTCTACTTTATTTTCATTTCTATAATTTAACATTGCATCGTACGTCATTTTCAATGTAAAGACTAAAGTGTTTTTTTTTTTTTAAGTAAAATCCTTTGGAGGAATAAAACTTTTAGCAATAAAATAAAATTTAATATACTAAGTATCACTATTAAGAACAGTTAGTAGGGTAATAATCTTTTATAAATCAATTTTGAGTTTTTTATATTTCTAAAGTTTCCAAATCAAGACCTTTCCAATGATATAACATACAAGCCATTATATGAATTAGAAATATTTTAAAATGATTTTTAAAAAATAATCAGCTGATTTATCACGCCCATTTTGACAGATAGAAGTGTTAACATTGCATTTTAAAACTGAGGAAAAGTTGCAAAGCCTCGATTAATTTTTAATTTTTAACACCCAAAGTAACTTTATATAATTGTATAACTGCAACTGTAAAATTTGCTTATAACCTTTGGAGGCAATTTCAGATTTTCATGTGGGTTTTAGTAAATGTTATACTTAAAATATAGTAATTTTTTACTGAAATTTAGGTCTTTTCCTTAGTTTAAATTCATTTTTAATTAGTTATTGTCAATGATTACTTTATTTTCGCGTGTTTAAGTAAAGTGTTAAAAGAAAAAAAAATGAGGATATAAAATTGTGGCTAAGTGAGAAATATTTACGTAATGTCTCTAAATTTTATAACTGCATAATGCATAATGAAGATAATATGTGATAAAAAATAAATAGGATAATATTTTTACAAGGTAAGATTTTTTATAAAAATTATTTTCTAAATGTTTTTTCTTTAAATTCTGTAATTGTACTCTGATTCTTAAATGCAATTGTGTATACTGAAGTGACATTTTTAAAATATTCTTAAGCAGATATCATAACAAAAAACAACAATTTTCAATAAATTCATAATAAACATATTTGCTCGCTAAACTAAACTTTTGTTTTTGAAAAAAACTAATTAATATAATTAAAAAATTTCACTTCAGTATAAATATAAATGTATAATTAATACATATAGTCAAAGTCTTGAGTTTATATGTTTAATAGTTTCTGAGATAAAGGTATGCCATGTTATATCATATGTGATGTTTGTTGCATTTGCGAGAAGCTTATTACATACATAAAAATACATAAATTTCATGTTCAAGAACATAAAAATAGTTTTATTTTGTCTGTTTTTCAAATCATTTGCCCAGAGAAGAGTAATTTTTCAAGTTTAAAACAGAAACTGTCTGCAACAACAAAACCTAATGATAACTTTACAAAATCCCAGCGAAAACTTTCAAAATGCCGCATAATCAGGTATTTTTTTTAAATACCATCTCAAATTCAAATAAAAACCATATTGATACATTTCACAATATATTTATGTTGCTTTATGTTCAAATTTGATACCTGTAAAGCATGAAAACTACTAATTCTTCAAAAGTTGATACAGAATTGAGAAAATTGATGTAATACTAGAAAATATCGTTAAAAAAACTGAAAATGTTATTCTGGGCAATTTGAGACTTTTTTGCTTACTGTTTTATGCAAAATAAATTAAAAAGATAATAATGTTCAATAAAATGAGACAAAAACATGTTGTAATTCATTATTTTTGTGATAAAGTGTCACTTTATAGTGAAAATTCAATTTTCTCAAAAATGATGTTTTTAAATCTGTATTCATGTCTTTCTCAGAATATAATGTATGAATGTTATTAATTTTTCCCCTCATGTTACTGATATGTAACTATATAATTCAACTGAGTTTTTTGGGGATTTTCCCAAAATATTTGACTGGAGACCATATATCTCGTGACAAAAAATGTCAATTTTTTAAAAAATTTATAGTGATATATTTATGTTACATGTTTTTGAGAAAACTCAAAAATATATTTTGAATATTTCACTTAATTTCAAATATTAATGTTTATCTATTGTTCAGAAAAGTTTTTAAGCTTTAATATTCAAAAAGTTCTTAATAATAGGTAACTAATAACAAATCCGATTTGTAATGCTTTTTGTCGTTGCTAGAAGCTTGTTACATGCACAAAAATACACAACTTTCATATTTAAAAACATAAAAACAGTTTTGATTTTGAATTTTTTTAGAAATCTTTTGCACATTTTAGAGAAAATTTCGAATTTTGAATTTTTTAGAAATTGTGTTTGCATCGGAACATACAAATCCATAATTAAATTTCTCTCTAACGTCGTAAAATCACATATTCCTAAATCATGACTTTTACATATTGATACATGTTTACATTATATTTATCATGTTATAAGGTCAAATTTTATATTTATTATGCATTGAAGCTAAAAATTCTTCACAGATTGTTACAACATAATTTGTGCAAAATGATTCAAAATGCTAAAAAAAAATCTCGAACAAAAACTGAAAATTACTATATATATATATATATATATATATATATATATTTTATATATATATATATATATATATATATATATATGTATTTTCTGAACATTTTAAAGCTTTTTTGTTTCCTATTTTATGCTTAAAAATTTAGAAGATATTAATGTTTAATAAAATAGGGCAAATACATGTTGTAATTCATTATTTTTGTAATTAAGCGCCTTTTTACACTTAAAATGCAATTATCTCAAAATGATTGTTTTCAAAGTTCGTGTACCTTTTTCATAGAAAATAGTAAATGAAACTACTTGCAATTTTTACTGCACATAAATAATATGTAACTCTATATAAAAAAGCTACTTTCTTGGAGATTTTCCGAAAATATTTTGAAAAAGCGGTTATCGTAAAAAATGACAATTTTCACAAATTTGAAAGCGATACTTTTACGATGAATTTTTTTGAAAGAAGTAAAAAATATATTTGAAACATTTTACCGTTATTTAAATAAAAAAGCCTAACTATTATACAGCCAAAATATGAAGTTTTTATATTTAACAGTTTATGAGGAAACAGGTTTCTAAAATGGTTTTATTTAACAGTGTCGTATAGGGTGAACCGACTTTTCTTAAGTAAAATTATTTGTATAAAGTCCCAGTTAATTCATTGCTAAATTCCACTTTGCTAAACAGCTGGATAAAGATTCAATATTTTTAAAATTTTATTTCAATTTCATCATAAGTACTTGTAAAATCAATAAAATGTCCTGTTTATTTCCAATAACAACGTAAAATAACATTCCCTTAAACATGCACAGATGCAACTGATATCCTTTGAAGCTGAAATAGGCCTTCTCATAATGAGGCCATATCCGTGAGCAGCATCAGTTTGTGACAGTTCTGCAATTTTGGGGTTTTTGAGGAGCCTGGAAGACAATCCTTAATGAGCGCTTAACCATTCTGACGAGTTGTCTCTCCCTAACCGCTCCCAATGGGCAATTATCGAGGAATGGTGAGATGATCTCATATTCGGAAGTATTACATGATGCAAGAGAATAATAATTCCTCCAGAGAGAGTTCTTTTTTTAGGCATTACAATATTAAAAAAAATAGGAATTCTTAAACAAAATATATAATTTACAGATCAAAATAAATATTTTTTTACAGATTTTTATTTATAGATAAACTTTTCAAATTCTTTAGTTAATAGCACAAGTTTTGCGTTTTTCAAAATGATATTATTTGCTTTTTCAAAAATAAAAGAATATCAATATAATACACATTTTATCAAATTAAAAGTACTGAAAAATGGATGCATGTAATAAAGCAATTTTTTTCCACAAATTTATTGTTTAGATGTTAAAATGAAAATTATACATTTATATATATCTCTCTCTCTTTCTCTAACACGCTTTAAAAATAATAATAATATATAATAAGTTTATTAGGTGTCATAACAACTGCTTACATTATTGAACACAAATTTTGCTTAAGATAGATTTACAGTAAGACAATCAAATGTATATTTGGGTAGTGTATTTACAAAAGGAATGGCCAATTCGTGAGTAGTGAGTTTAATATAGGAACTTAAAACACCTGTTTTGCCTACCTTTTTTTCTTTCTAATTATAATTACAGTTATGCTACTTTACTTCTTAAAACTTGAATAAGTGCGAAATTATCAGAAACTACCAGCAATCCCACTTATATTTTTATATTAAACTTTAAAATTACTCTCTGCTGGTTTAACTAAAATAACCAGAACATTATGTATTATTAATACAGTGAAGTTATCTTATTATTCTTTTCACAATAATCTATTTAATTTAACTGTATGTGATAAAATATGGAAACATATAAAAAATGTCTCTTATAATACACCAGACTTCAGTTGAACAGAAAAATAAAAAAATAAATACGTATTGAATAAAACAATTTATACAGTTACAGACTGTAATAAGTAAACTTTTTCTTCTTTAACTTTTAAAAATTTAACTTTCAGCTGCCTATAATAAGAAAAGAACGTTTAAAATAAGTACCTAAATAGTTCTTATGAAGCAATTGAAAACAATATTTTCATTTCTGAACTTGTAACAAAAAGCTCTTTTAGTTAATTGAACATTTGTCTTAGAAGGAAAATTGTTTATTTGTAACCAAAAAGTACTTTAGAAAATTAAATTTATTTCAGAATAATACCTTTTATAAAATAGAACATCTTCTATCAAGGACATAAATAATAAAAGATATCGGAAATGAACACTTAGGGGATAAAAAACATTCGAAAACTTTTATTTAAAAGCTCTCTTATCTATAAACGAAGTTAGAGTCAGCTCCTTTCAAATAAGAAATACTTTACTTCCTCCCGAAAATATCCAGTAGCATGTGGTTCATGATACGGAAAATTAATCCGTTTTATAAAAACAGTGAAAAGGTTGTAAGATGTATTCCACAAAAAAAAAAAACATCTAAAAAATGAATGCATTCCTTCTTTCAATTTTCATCTCGCAAAAATACACTTACGCTTCCATTTAAAAATTAAGGATTATGAAAAACTAGAAGTACTTAAGAAGCAAATGTTCTTGCCTATAAAAAAATGTTTTTATTTAAACGTAGCTTTTTCTTTACTGTTTTACTCCTCAAGAACTACTGAAAGAGATTTTAGTACATGGAATTGATGCTTAATTAATTTAAATAAAATATTTCCAGGTACATGCTAAAATATTTTTAGTGGTTATACAGGTTTTAATTTATTCGGAAATAATTTTCTTCTTGAAAGTGCAAACTTTTTGGATTATGTTTAAATTTATTTACATCAAAACACAAATAATGTCAATAATATCTTAAAATAGCAAATTTAGGCTTAATACATACATATATTAAGTTTATTTATGTTGTTTTTTTTAGTTTTTTGTGTACATATATTTGAGTGAAATGTAGCAGTTCGAGTTTATTCTCAGAATTTGACTTAAAAATAGTTTCGATAGTTAAAATTTCAAAGAACTCTATTCTACTGTTCCCCTTATTGAAAATTTATGCAATCTTGTTACATTTATTGAATCAAATCAGGTTTATCTTTGTATGTTTTCACAAACATACAAACACAATCACACATTTTTGCTAGTTCTATATGCGCATACATTGAATCGCATAATTAATATAACTACCTCTTCAGAACTATACTAGACTTCATTTTGCCCTTAATACAGCAGGGATTCTCCTTAGCATGAGCTTTATGAGTTGTTGGTAGGTGGCTGGAGAAATGTTGGTCCATATCCGATTAATTGCTCATTTCTATGTCTTTAAATGTGATTATGCTGGAAAAACTTTCCAGCTGCCTTATTTGATCAAATACCACAGATTCCCTATAGGATTGAGATCTGGTGATTTTACCGGCCAAATAAGCGTGATTAATTTTTGTCATGATCTTTGAACCATCTGGGGACAATTCCAGGTGTATAAAAGGAGCATAGTCCTGCTGAAAGTATCCATCTTTGCCAGGGTGCTTTATTAATATAAATGGACGTACTTCACCTGCGATAACAATTTATCACACTTGGGAATTCAGGCACTCTCCCACAAGAATCAAAGAACCCCCTGAAGTAACAATAAATATACCCTAACACATAATATTACCTCCACCAGCTTGAAAGGTTGTAACATTGCAAATGGGAACTCGCTTTTTTTTTATTCCATATTCGATCGTTGCCCATGACATGGTGTAATTGAACACTTGTTTCATCGGACCACATGCCCCTTTTTAAGTCAACTACACTCTAATTATTGCGCTCCTTTGTACATTACAGCAATGGTTCTCAAACATTCACAACTGCAGACCCAAATTTTAATCATAATTTTTATCACGCCCGCCCCCCAAAATAATAATGTATTGAGTGCAATAATAATGCACTTTTTGGCGCTAAAGCTGCAATACGATCATAATTATAGACCGTACAAATTAAAAAGATAAATATTAAATTTTGTACACGTTACTTTTAAGTGATATATAATTTTATTTTTTTTTACTTTTAGTTTTATTCACTATAAAAGCGTGTTTTTTAGATTGTTTTTAATCTATAATTTATTTTATAATTATTTTTATTACACTCGATATGAATCACAATTCTAGTGAATAATTCAATTAATGAAAACATACTTACCTATTTTCAAAGACTTTTCAATTTTTATTCAATAATTTGAGAAAAAAACCAATAAACTAAAGAAAATATTCCAAATGTGCGAACCTTATGACCTTAATAAAGGACATAAATCACAGACACTTTTCGCTAACAGTACAGGAACGTTATTTTCCAGCAAAACTGTCATATTTTGTTCACGTTATTGTAGTTTTGCTGTCGTTTGATGATCTACAAATAGCATGTTGAACTTTTTCCTCCTCGTGTCTTTTTGACAAGGCGAAGTGCTACATTTATGGCTTCCTATTTTTCTTCCTAGAGTTCTTCAAGTAGCATTTGAAAATTTCAATTCAACTCAAATGTTTTATGTCTATCGCTTTTCTCATATTTACTTTCGCTGTCTTGATTAATATGCATTATTTCAGGAGGTTCGTCAATTGCTTGATCAGTTTCAAATTCCTTCATTAGAGATCACAGATGCCCATTTTTTTGTATTCTGCTCATTTACATTTCTAAACAATAATAAGTCGCACAAAACTGCAAAGTTGTTCATACGGGAAAGTGTAGCTCATTCATAGAAAATATTTTTGAACGAAAGGGGTCACGCAGGGAACTCGATCAAAACATGTACCTTGATTGTAAGAAAAAAAACGTTTGCCACTCTAAAAAAGAAGCATATTTGTGACAAATTCATTTTAGTTCCATTTAAGACTGACTAATAGCAGGATACTGTCAATGTCACTGTTAACGAATAAAACGTTTTCCCAGAATTAACGATTTCATGAGCCTGGGGTGACTGTGTGCCTCATGCAATCGTTCCTGTGTTAAACGTGTATTCAATATTAAAATATCGATGTTAGTTCCAAAAAATAATCGTGTAAAACGTTTTTCATTATGCATTATATGTTTCAGAATACTCATAAAAACATACCTTGACCAAATAATACTTCAAAGTTCTAAATATGCTTATCCATGTATCTTAAATATCATTCAGATGGAAAAAAGCAACAGAAAAATATTATTTACAACTTTCCTAAAAGAAAAAGAGACGGAGTGAAACATACCAGTAAGTTTGAAGAACAAATATCTGATAATCAAAAGTAGTATTTCAGGGGTTAAAAGAAACGTAATAAAAAGATCTCTCATTGTGTGATTACTGTAAAGCAAACAAAATGTCTTTTTTTACTTGGTTCTAAGATCAAAGATGGCTAATGAGCGTTTGAAGTAGAATCATTTATTTTTGTGGATCACCAGATGATAAAAATAAATTATATCAGTGTATATGTGTATTTTTTATTATGTCAGAAAGCATTTGGTTTTACTTCATTCCAAAAAAATAATTTTGTAACTCTTTTATTTTCAACATGCTCGCACAGGGTAGCGCGCTCCACATATTGAAAAACGCCGCACTAGAGACATCATTCCTTGTTCCTATCAAAGGCTTTCCACAGATCGTCCACTACCGCAGTCTGAGCGGCGAGCAGTTCATTGAGAGACGTTCACAGTGATGAAGATTCGCCACACTTTGAAATGCAGTGACACATTTTTGTACTGGACAACCTTCTAAATTATTCTCTCCGATCTAGAAGTCAGTAGCCTGTGGCGACTACAAACCTAACCTAAAGACTCTGTTTTTGGCTGGTTAATCCACATGTTGTAAAAAAAACAACTGCTGCTTTCGAACACCTTACAAGTTCAACCGTTTTGCTGATACTGGTTCCTGTGCTTCGAACATCTGTAATGATATATCTCATTCAAACACTACTAAATGACATTTTCTCCCATTTTTTCACAAGCAAAATAATGCAATGGATGCTCTTCTAGTGCTGCATTCTCTGTTAATCACTCTCTCACTCTCTAGAGGAAACTACTTGAAGTTATAGCTGATATACGTAAATGTGGCAAGTGTTATAATAAATTGAAAGCTCGGTGTATATGCGGAGATATATGTATACAAAGTGTGACAACTGAATTCTCCAGCCATTGCTAGCACATGCCCTAGCCAAGGGTTTCTCAAACTTTGGGATGCACCCCCCTTGGGGGCATGTCAACTCTACTAGGGGGCGGGGGCATATTAAAAAAGTCGAAAACAAAAGATTATTTGTAAAAATTATTAATTTACTAAATGTAAACAAACAAAATACATTCTGACTTAATAAGAAATAAAACGCACATTTACACTGATATATTACACTTACAAATGTATCAGTGGTACACAATGTATTTTATAATCAATTTAACTATACTAAGTTAAGAAAAAGTATCTTAGTTATCAGCGACCCCATGAGCTTATCATATATACATATTATTTTAAAAAATAATATTTTTCTTGATAACTTGTACGGTTTATAAATATTCCCTTAACTGCCGATTAAAAGTAACGCGATTCGCTTCCCAATGCTAACCGTTTTCCATATAAGCACGGGTGTGTGATGTATGGGGGAGGAATAAAGAAGCAAAAATAATCTGAAATAATAAATCCCTCGCAAACACTGTCAAGGCCCTTTTATCGTATTCCAAAGCCTTCGGAATAATTTTATGGATAGCAGTGCACAGAAAAGATCGTACTTCGGAAAGACATTCGTATACGTCCTGGAAAATAAACTCTTTTGAATATTAGGTCGCAAATATTGCACCTTTGAGAAGCACTACTCCAGCCGTTAGACGTGGTGTAAAAGACTGGTAAAGGAATATATTTGACCTTGGTCTTTCCAGTGCTGGTGGTACGTTATTCCATCCTTCTATCTAGTCAGATTTATATTTCCTCCTTGTTTGTGAAAGACTTCGCTGTGTTGAAGTGCCGCGATCCTGATAAACTTAAAAAACAAAGATTGAAATTACTTGTGAAATTTAAAAAAGAAAATAATTAACTGAATGTTTTAAATTGTTAAAAGAAAATTTATTGCACGGTTCACAGTCAAATTTTTAAATGGCACAAATAATTCTTGTATTATCAGGAGGTTTCTGAAGAAGATGAACATTCTTATCGATTTGTGACATCAATAACAGGTGATGCTCTTAATGGTACTTCGAGACCAAACGGTAAAATAGTAGTACTACGTTGTGGTCCTGAGAAAGTTTAGAGAAAGAGCGAGGAAGAAAAGGTCAATTCTTTAGAGCAACACAAGTGGATTTTTTACCAAGACAATGCCTCGGTGCACACTGCGCTGTATGTAAAAAATTCCTTTGTGGGCAAACGCATTGCTCTGCTCCAGCATCCGCCGTCCTTGTCAAATCATGCAACATACGACTTCTGCATGCGTTTTTAAAGTAAAAATGCATTTATGGGAACAAATATGTAGTCTGTAGGAGAGGTAAAAGTAAAAATGGCCCACTTTCTGAAGACGGTGACACCTAATGAGACGCAGCACTACTTTGAACGGTGAAAAACTCGCTTGCAGTGATGCATTGATAGAGAAGAGCTGTATGTTGAAAGGGGAATAAAAAATATTTGTACATTGTTTTCAATAAAGCTCATTTTTAAGACTAGTTCAGTTATTTAATTGTCACAATATATCTATACGCTGATTGGTCAAAGTATTAAATCACTCCATTTCATAATCATGCACCGATTCACGCCATTACTCATACCAATAAGAAACTCAACATAAATTATCATGTTCTCATTAACTCTTTCATTTATTTTCTTGATAGCAAACCTTAGCAGCTCTCTGTTCCATGCATGAATTTCTTCGTACTTCCCCTCCGGGTTATCCTGAATGTCAGTGTCACCACACTGGTAATGCCAACTACACAAAACTAAACAAAAACAGTATATGATTAAATCAATGATTACTCACATTGAATTCCTAAACCGATTTACACTTTTAATTACTCACGATTTATATACAATTCTGTAACCACCAATTTACACTTTTAACTTTTAACAGTGCACTCTGATTTACGCCAATCTTGATAATCAATACACTCCTGGGGATCGAATTTTTCACACGGCGAAGGAGGGATGTCTTAAACGACAAATTTGCATGGAAAGATGAAAGTGTCACTATATGAATTTAAGCGTATTAAAGCGATGCAGGTAGGCCTGACAATTCTAGTTCTTAATGAAACGATAGATAGGTTACATAATTGTCTGAAATTCAAAATTTGCTTTTTAATTGGTTGTGTGTGAGAAGATTCTTTTATGCCTTATATAAGAAGTAGAAATGACTTCCACCTGCCCATGGACATCATTAGTGACATCTATCGAGGTTGTGGTTCATTATTTCAGAATAACACTATTGGCATTGATCAAAATGCAGAGAATGTTATATAAAATATGGTGGCTAAAATATGGAGTTAATGAGTCTCAACGGCTTCCCGCTAAAAACTCTCTGAAAAACAGTCATGCAAGGCTTACAGGATCACGACCACAAGAACACGATGATGTAGCTACATCACTGAACCAAAGTTTGGAAATCGGCTTTTTTGCTACACAAGAATTGATGCAGCCAACACAATGAAGTACAGAACGGCGAGGTAAATCTGCACGGTGGTATTATTCCACTACTTAATAGATCGACTTAATAGAAGCTCACGATAATTATGGTGCATCTAACATCAAAACTGGAAATAGGAGTGTTACCACGTTGATTTCGTTAATGAGTCTCTGCTCAGCTTGCAAGATCATAATCGGTGTTCACAAGTCTGGATGGACCGGGAAATACGCGCGTGGCTAACTTGTATTCTACCTTGTCATGCGGAGCAGCATTAGCTATTTCCCAACGTCTTCTCTTTGCAATAGTGTGGAATTTTCGAGAGAGGGTGTTGCCAAATCTGTTGTCGTTCTCAACACTTGACTACGGATCAAAATTATGAGGTACATTGCCAATCGCCCTGGAATTTAATAGGAATTTTAAAAAAGAATTATCGCGGTGAATTGTAAAAAAAAAGGTAACGCATAAGATTACTCGTATTACATAATTATAAATAACATAATAGCTTTAATTATGTTATAAACAAATAAAAAATTAATAGCAGTAACAGTTATAAATAAGTAATATTAATTATAAATAAGTAAGAAATATGTAATAATATTTATAAGTAAATGTCTAAAAAAGTCATAAATAACGAATATGAGATGATTATTAAAAAAGAAACAATTGAATTTTTGTATTAAATTATGAATAAAATACTTACATAATGTATGTTAAAATTAATTAAGAATTTTAATTACAAAGTAGTGAAAGCTTGCAATATGAAACTTGCACTGCAAGTACCTTTAACGAATTGCATCGAACAAAGAACGTAAAAAAAAAATTTTTAAACGTAAAATAAAACAAAAGTAAACAATTTATAGCGGTAATTAAAACACAACACTTATTCTTCTAAGAAAAAAATATTCTAGTACTCACACGCATTTTAGAAATATCCATATTCGAAAATAGCACAGAAATATACAGAAGACGCAAACACTAGAAAGTTTACACTGAAAATGGTTCACTTTTTACAGAAATTAAGAAATTTTGTTAAAATCGTCTGAAATTAAAAGGGTTATAGCGGTAAAAAACCAATAAAAGATATTTCTAATATACGTCATCCCCATGGCAACTGCATCGACAGACGATAAAAATATTTAAGTAACCATATTGTAATGTTATCGCCCATCTTGGCGAACATAAACAACAACTCGGCGCTATTACCCCCGATATCAAACTAGCACCTAGAAAAAGTTTTTTACGAGACTATACCGTCAAGTGTTAATCAGACTGCATTCTCTAGTTTTTTCCAGAAATTCTAGATTTCTGGGGATACTGATCACGACGCTACGACGCACATTTAATTTTTTTCTTTTTCATGCAGCCAAAGGCGCACGTTAGTTCATTCTTCGTTTCGCTTTCTAAAGTTTGTAAAACGATTTTTGTTCTTTACGTTTACTTGTTCTTCTAATATGCCATTGTTGTTAGATTTTAATGAAAGTGATACTGAATGAGAATATTTGCCGCAAACCAACGAATACATCAGTCACCCTGATACCGATATATCTATTTGTGATGAAGAAGACATGGGGACCATGTTGCGCATGCGGAAAAGCGTTCTGTTTTAAAGAACATTTCGAACAATTTGTCAAATGTTTGAAATTTTCCTGTATTTTAAAATTTTTTTGACCCAGACATTTTGTTACTTAATTTTTGTAATTTTTTACATCAATAAAAAAATCACCTTATAATGTTTCCTACGCTGTTTACACTGTTTGTACACCTAAATTAACCGTAAACCAACATGAGGTTACGATGGGATTTTGCTCTATACATGGCAGATATCCACTAGTGGTCACGTGGTACGCCAGGGGTTAAAGGCATATTATGTTAAGGTTTTGTTTTCTACTGAATATAAAAAAAATTATCAAATCTTCTGCCTCCTACTTCTGTTTTTTCACGGTTAGTTCATTAATTAATACTAGTGATTCTAGGTATTGATCTATGGAGTATAAATACAAACTGTTATGTTCAATACTCTATTTTGCCATTTAATTACTTAATAATTCTAACATATTTGGCCAAAACTCTAATACTTCGAAATAAATCGAATCAACTGTAAAGATCAGATGGATAAACTTTAATTAAGGGGCAGCAAAAAGTTAATTTTAAGGTATTTCACTAACTACGTTAGAAAATCAAACGAAGGAAATAATTTAAAACACACCAGAACACACACAAAGTTCAAATATCTAAAATTCAAGTATGGTTTATCTAACATAATCCAATCAAAAATGTACATAGCATCAATGATGTTACATGATTTGTAACAGAGATAATTATTTTAGAAAAATAATTTTTTAGATGCAATGCTGTTAGTTAACCCTCCAACTGGACAGAACGGATTTTTCCGCCCTACTAGAGAGGCTTCGAAAATGGACTGCACGGATTTTTCTGCCTTCAAGTAACGTTTTCAAAAGCGGATTAGCCGCACTTTTCTGAAATCCTTTCCCCCTTTTAAGGTTTAACATCTTGAAAGATAATGAGGACGGAGGAAGCAACACAGCAGGAGTTTTATGGCTCGCAGGGAACCACGTGTTTGACCCCCAATCGTAAAAAATCGGGGAGAAATTTCTTTACAACAAGAAGTGTTTGCTAATTTGTATTAATTTTTAAAAATTTCAAAAGTCCCAACGCATAAGTAAAAATATGTTACAATTCCATTTTGGTTTCATATTAATTTCAAACTGTAACAAGTTGGGGCGTGTCAGGGCAATCTGCTATTTTATATAGTTAGACAAATTATCTTTTTTAAGTATATTCTTTTGGCTTCATTTTCTTATTCAAAGCTTTCAGTTTTTAAAACATGATTATTTTATTATAAGATACCGCAAAAATTAATAAAACATGAAACTCTTTAAAATTTGGAACTTTTTCAATTTTCCAACCACTAAAAATGAATAAATTTAAACTTCATCAAATCATTTGAAACATTTTCTTACACTTTGATAAAAATAATAACGAAAAAAAAACTAATTAAGATTTATTAGTTATTTTTAAGATTTCAAAGCCTAAGTGTTCAGGTAAGTTTACGTACAGTGCCTGGTTATATATTGTTAAAATACACCGAATTATATTTGAATTTTAAGTGCTTGAACTTCAGTTTACATCAAAGACAACATGAATGAAGATTTTTCACACATTTTTTTATAACTGGAATGTTTGAATAAATGGTAATCAAAAGTATACGGAAATATTTACAGTAGACATTTATATGCATATAAATAAACATAAAAATCAATTTTAAATTCGAGCTATTGAAAAACATTCGAATTATATATTGTTGAAAAATATCTATTTATACAAAATACCTTTTTTTTTATCTTTTTTAAAGGCTAACTGAATAAGTAATTAAAATCTGGATATGTTTTGAAATCTCGACCTTATAAAGCTAGAAATTTTATGTTAGAAATTCCATTTGAAATTTCAAAAAAAAATGCATCGCGCAGTTAAAAATTATTTACCATAAGTTTTAGCAATTGTTTGAGTATAATAAAAATTTCAAACTTTATTATATAGCTTCTTTGGTATCTTTTAATATATTTCGGCCGCGGTAGCCGAGTGGTATAGGTATCGGAACGTGGCTTGCTTTGTCACGAGTTCGAGCCCAGTACCACTAAAGACCAGCCGTGTAGGGCAGCGATGCATGTTAAATCTGTCGAGAGCTGAAACGTCCTCCCCGTTGGTGTGGTGGGGTAGTTAGGAGAGGGGGTGCCAGCTCAGGTGTCGTCCACGTCACTTGACCATGGTTCAAAATTACGTGGTCCGTCGCCAAAAGCCCTCGTGTAGCTGAACAGTGCGACGTTAATATTCAATCATTCATTTAATATATTTCGAAGATTTCATACAATTCAGTTGAAAACCAAATGCTAAGAGCAAAAAATATACTAAAAAAATTGATGAATATACAATTACAATAAGTTCTTACATAGAGAAGCAAAACTGAGAAGCTAATGCGTAGGAATAAAAAATTTTTTTGTATATCTGAAGTAGTTTTCGAAATATTTGTTTTAAAGTTTAGAAAATTTGTGTGCGTTATGTTATACTTGATATCAATTAAATGGTTAAAATAATGTGTTAATATTAGTCATGTAATCGTTTGATGACACATTCATATACTAATAAAAATTATTATGGTCATTAATGCGAATGTCAAGAATTTTATGTAATTTTAAATTCAGACATTAAGATATTGATGTAGAAAATATAAGACGACTATCTAAAATACATGAAAAATGCAGTCTGCTATAAAATGATCTTGACAAACAAAATCCGGCATTTTCACTTACTATGGCAGAGCCGGCTTAGTCAGGGGCGATCTGGAAAAACAGAGAGAGAACCGCGGTTTTTTGATGGATGCCGCTCTAGCTTTTAAAGCTCGCAGGAAAATTATATATATAAATAAATTACAAATGCAAAAATAAATCTTGTAATTTTCCATACATTTTTATAACAACGAATTGTGGAATTGGCTTCCAATACATTGTTGTGTTTGACAATATCTAAGGTAACCAACCCTACTTTAGATAGATTTGTACTACTTTTTCGTAACTATATTCCTTTTAAAATTAATTCGTGCAGCCGAAATACACCTTTTGTACCCTTAAAAATTTATGTTAACTATAACGGTTAATTTTAATTTATGCAACTTGTGAAATGTTCATAATTAACAATTTCCGTCTAAACAGTTTACATGAAAAAAAAAAGTTTGGACTCCTTCATTCATTAGGGATTTATATAAGATTCTAACATTAAATTTTATTTTTCACCGAATAGGATTGAGTGATAGTGTATAGTGCTTCCACACCACAGGTCTGGGGTTCTATTAACGGGCTGCGCAAGGTCGACTTTGCCTTTCATCCCCGCTACATTGGGTCGATAAATGAGTACCAAGCTTGCTTCGGGTCTTAAACACTGAAGGTCTCTCTTCAGACAGACCACCAAATCGGGACATCTGTTCATGCACCTCAGCGTCCAATGGTCACGTGTATTATGATGGGCACAGTAGTTCCTGGCCCTCATGGATTGTTGTGCTTCTGAGTTTGAGGATTACCTCACTTTGGGGATACCCCTTAGATAAACATGTATTTCCACTCATTTGCAATTAAACATTTTTCTTTCAATTACGTTTATTTCAGAAGAAAGTTTGATTTTTCAAATGTATTTGCTTAATAACATGTATATTTGTGTATTATGTTAAAAATTTGATCAGTCCAAAATTACATGTTTTTAGCTCCTCTAAAAGCTTTTAGGATTTTACAACTGATCTTACAATCCATATACGTTTCATAGTAGTATATTTGAAAATGATAAGGACATTTTTACGACTGTGTCAGCTGTTATGCCTCGTTTATAAATATAAAAAATTGCATTCAGTTACAGTTTTTAAAATGTACAGAAATAAGTGGAGCAACAGGATACTTACATATTATTAATATTTTTGACTGCAGTAAGATATATTTATATTTCAGTTTCTTTACAATTTGAATAGAAATTGTAAGCCATTTTGCGAATAGTTTGATATTGAGTATAAACCCATAGGCTGTTTAATATTGTAAAGTGTTTTACTTTGATACCAGCACACATTAAAATAAGGCTCATTTGCAGTTATATGATCAGGTTTAGTGATATTTAAATTTTCAAAAATAGTCTACACGTACGAAAACATTCTTTCACAACCGCACACCACATCTCATACTATATCTTCCCTACAGCAGGAAATATTTGTGTATACTGAAAAATTTAATACAGGATACATTTGCAAGTGTTAAATTTGTTTTTAAAATTTGGTATGAATACATTGTGGAACTGTCGGTTAACTTCACTGAACAAAATTGTTTTAAGTGTACTGTTTTGAATGACAAGATTAATTAGGGAGAACTTTTCTCACAATAGAATTTGTAATGACTGAATTGTGTGAAAATGTAGTTATCGATGTGTGACATTTTTCCTCGTAATAAAAGAAACAGAAAGATAAGAAATTTAACTTGAGTAGAAAATGGTTAGAAGTACTGTCATGCGCATTTGAAGAAGTATATCCCCCATTAAAATTAAAAATTATTGACTGAATGTGTGTTATGTCCATCACAAATGCCGATGTAGAAAAGGAATTTTTATTTAATACAAGAAGTTCGAAAAAAGAGAACACTAGGAAGGAAAATTTAAATTTTTTCCGAAAAATATTCAGTTAACATAAAAATATCTTTTTATATGATTTTAATTAAAATAAATTAAAAGTATTGAAATCCTTTTTATGCTATTTTAAATTAAAAGTATAACTGAATAGAGAAAGATCGGTTTTATTTCATAAATATAATCATTGTATGTAATATTTATTGTGTTATTGTTTAAAAATGAGATAGGGCCTTTGCTCTTTTTACCTCATTACTTTTTAAAAAACAGGAAAGTGAGCGCGTTTTCTTACTCTCATATTCAAAATGAATACAGGATGCTTTTTTCTGGTTCAAATCGCAATACCAAAAACATATATATATATATACATTTGAATTTTTAAAAAATGACAGAAAAATAAATTTTCTTTGAAGAAAAATATAATTATTTTTCAACTTCTAACATACTAATTATTTCATTTTTTCCTCTTCTTTTTTACCTTTCATTTCGTTTTTAATTTTACTGTGACTGAACATATAGGAGAAAGAAACACCGTATCTTTTTCAAAGAGGATTGATCAAGAGAGGATATCTACGCTTTCAAAGAAGATTGCCCAAGGCAACTTAACAGCTAGCTGTAAACGATTGATCTCTTGGTTCTTACTTTTCAAAGCGACCGAACTGGGTCGTAAAATTTTCCCCGTTCGACCTCCCAAGTTCTAAAAGGGGGAAAGAAAAAGGTCTGTTGCATTTTTGAAGGGAATCGCAAAATAAGAGTTAAACGCTTTCGGAATAACTTTTCAGGAGGAAGGTATCTAGTTAGAGGGTTAAAATTCATAAGGAATCCGTACGGTTCATTTTTTTACTATATCTTCTTACTTTTCATAAATAATATGGATTTCTAACGCCTAAATAGATTTTCTTAAGTATAAAATACATCGTTAAATATCAATCAACTATGAATGTGTTTTTGTTAATTGCACTGAAAACTTTTTAAAGTGTAATCCAACAGTCCTACAACATTTTTCTTTTACGCCAAGTGCAGTAGAAACTAAATGATAGCATTTAAAAGGTATCCATCAGGCTGAAAAGTACTCTGGCTTTTAAGGCGCAACTGGAAAAGCAAATAGTCATTCTTGTGAAATGTTTCTGCCACAAAATCATCAATCATTCTCCTAAATTGGCAAAATAAGTTTACCAACTTTAAAGGAGGTATCAAAATACAACCACTGTATTTAAAATTATTTATAAAAATCATGAGACTAAATTGGCAATTATTAAACAATCATTGCAGTTGAGCATAACAAAATAGCAATACAGCGCGATTAAAACACTGAGTACCCAGCTCCATTTTCATAGAAATTAAGAACTTAATAAATATATTAGGTATGAAACAGATATATTTCGAAATTACCAATTAATACGACGTAGATGTATTAGAAGTACATACAGTTTTCATCTATTTGCACAGCAAAAAAAGATCCCGAAATTAATCAAGGGAAAAAAGTAAGATATTTCAAGCAAAATAACTTATCTTTAGGAACCATTAAAGTGTATTCAAAGTTCATTTGTTTTGCAAAGAAATTAAATTAAATTACAAATATGACTAAATTCTTTTGGTGAATGAAGCTGAGTTTATTTCTTTTATGTCACCTCGAATGTTGTGTACTAAAATCTTAAAGAAAAATTATTATTTTTTCTTTATTTAATTTTGTAGGAGGAAAGATTTACAGTCATAAATATGACAATATTTATTATAATACATTTTGCCACAGAAAAGCTTAGAATATATTAATATACTGTTTTAAAAGAAACCATACGTATCAATTTCATTTATTTTGATAAGTAAATAAAAAACAGTACTTGAAAGTGTTTACACTTATTAATTTTAGTTATTATGACGTCCCTTGATAAAGATCGGTAATAAAATTTAATTCAGGAGGTTAATCAACACATGCAACTGTTGAAACAAAATCTGTAAAAAAAATTTTTGACTGTTATTCAACACCTTGTAATTAAGAGGCAAACATAGAGGACCATGAAGGACGGATATTATTTCAGCATACACAAAAAGAATCATTTCAAAAATGTATTGTTTTGGCTACCTATGATCAAGTCATGAATTGGAAGTGATTAGCATTTTACAAAAGGACTTTTTCTTAAATAATTCTGCTCAGGAAATAAAAAAAAAATTATTTCTAACATTATCCGAATCAATATTATTCATTTATTAGATTTTGTTCCCTTTAATGATTTGCCGTTATGTGTATTTAATGTATAATTTTATAGTTAATGAAATACCCATTTAGCCAAATTGCTTAAACAATGCCTAATGCTGTCATCGCTTACATCCATGTGGCAGAACAAATTCCCACATAAGCCAATTTCATATTAAAACTTTCTACAAATAAATGGCTTATATTGAGAAAATTTAAATAGCGTATTTAAAAAAAAAACTTCAAATAAATGAAAGATCCAACATTGCTAATGCATTATTCAGTTAGACAAAAGGCCATAATTGCGCTGAAAATCCCGTCAAATTAGTTACCTTTATATAGACAACGCCAAAACATTTCGCAAAAGTGCAAATATAAATGCTGTCTTGAAGGTGTGTGGTATGGGTTGTTTGACCGTTTGCTAAGCTCCTTGAAGAAAGAAGTAGAATATTAGGAAATACAAAGTAATTGTTTATCAGCATGCGCAAAAAAAGATTATTACTCTAAAATGAGGTGTGTGTGAACACGCACCTATACTCTGAAGCTGTAATTTTTAGGTATGTTTGTCGTATGACGTGCACCCCCTTTTTAGGAAGAAACCTAAAATGTACACATGTAATTCCCTTTTATTTTGAAGTCATTTATTCCAAGATTTAGCAAAAAATAGTGTCCTTCTAGAATGATTACCCTTCAAGTTCATAATAAATGTTATTTCTTTCAAAGAAACTGTATTTCGATATGTGCAAGGATTGGATGCATATGCCACAGTATTCGATACATATTCCACAGTATTCGATACATATGCAATTATCTTCTATTTTGAAGACATCTATTCGAGATATTATTCCAAGCTTTAGTAAAAAATAGTGTACTTCAATATATGTGCAACAGTATTCTATATATGCATGTATTCGATACGTGTGCAATTAACTTCTATTTTGGAGTCGTTTATTCAAGGTAGTATTCCAATTTGTAGTAAAAGTAGTGTACTTTTAGAAGGATTACCCTTCAAGTTGATAAGAAATGTGATTTCTTTCAAAGAAACTGTACTTCGCTATGTACAAGTATTGGATACATATGCAACAATATTCGATACATATGCAATTATCTAGTATTTTGAAGTCCCTTATTCGAGATACTATTCCAAGCTTTAGTAAAAAATAGCGTGCTTCAATATATATGCAACAATATTCGATAAGTATGTAATACTCTTCTATTTTGGAGTTATTTGTTCAAGGTATTATTCCACGTTGTAGTAAAAAGTAGTGTATGTTATTCTTTCAAATAAACAGTATTTCGATGTGTATAGAAATCTTCTTTAAGTTGGCTGTGACTTAAACTTATAGGCCGTGATAAAAATTTAAACAAGCAATCTCACTCCTGATTAAAAAGGAAAAACAGATTGTAGAAAAGTATGAAAAGATATATCTTTCTCGTTATTCTGAAATTAACCCTTTCACTGCTGATGAAAAGTTACGAAATTCACCTCCCCCAGTGTCATCGTTTTTCCCACAGGTATGCGCTATTACGCGGCTTATTGGGGAGGGGGGAAACAAAAGTCATATTTCCCCACTAAAATGGTATTCTTTTACTTTAAGAAGGAAGAAATAAAAATGATAAAATAATAAAATGAAAATAAAAAAAAATAATCTCTAGATTTACAATATAATAAAAAACATATTATAATTTATGTGTTCTGATATATCCTCAAATATTGTTGAACACATAAACCAGTATCCCCTTCAGCTCATTTGTAATAAAAGTAAAAAAAAAGCTCTTAGTAAACAAGGAAAGCGAAATTGATAACAAATGAAGAATAGCAAAAAGTTCACTCAAACTGGTAAGCTATGAATTTCATCGTTTCTGGAATGTACCCTTAAAAATTCCTTCCCCATCTCTTCTCCGAAATAAGTAATTTTTTTACAAGCACTGTCAACGTCATTTTATTGTTTTTGAAAGCCATGGGACTAGTTTAAAAAGAGCAGCCCAATGCAAAAAATCCTCTTTTAGAAGGACGAGTACACACGCCCAGGGTATTCAAGACACCAGCTCAGCAGGACACGTATACATGCCTGCGGCACTGAAAGGGTTAAATATGTTAGAGAATCTCTATAAACAATATAAGAATTATTACATAAAATACATTGAATAAAAGGGCCACTATTTTATTTAACTTAAATTTAGTATTTTATAATTAATGTTTTCATTTTTGTTGTTTAAAATGAAGAAACAAATCAAGGTGAAAGGGCTTATCTTGTCAATGGAGGGCTGCCCCGCCTGAAGTCTCGAGTTGACAAAAAGTAAAATTAGAGGTGACATACATTAAATACGCATAGATAGGTAATATGCATTTACTTACTTCTGAGGTTTAACAATAGAGTATTACAGTTTCTAAGCTCTCCAGATCTGTACTGATGTGTATACTCTAAAACTGTAACAATGCAAAAATATTTTATTCTCGGCCTCAGTTTCTGAACATTCCTTAGTATGGATGTAAACAAAATATTGATAAAATGTTTCTAAATAATTATTTTCTAAATTTGATTACATTAATTTAAAGAGTAAATTTAAATCCCACTAAGTAGCCCTTAAAAGTTGTGTAAGTATAATACAATAAAATAAAATTATTCATTCAAACTCAATCTCCCATTGGTGTGCATTTCTGGAGAGAGGCAGATAGTTCAAGTAACATCCTTGTAATTTTACCGTGGTTTCAAGTTGTGATGCCCGTCACTGTTAGACCTGATGTAACTTCAAAGTGTGAGGTTTAAATCAATCAATATTTTTGAAATTTGTCTAAGTTCAATTAATAAATTTATTTTTTTATTATAAGTGTCGAATTTCTTTTTGTATAATAAGCCAGTGCCTCTCAAACTTTCAACACTTGCGACCCAAATTTCAGTCAAAACTTTCTTCGCGTCCCCCTCCCCTATCCAAAGAATAACATTGCATTGAATTCACTAATAAAGTGCTTTGACGTAAATCGACAATATGAATTTAATTGCAAACCACACAAATTATAAATATAAGTATTAATTTATTTTATAATTTTCTGTATGACAAGCCCATAGGGTCACTGGTAATTGTTAAACGTGTTCTTTACTTAGCATTGTTAAATTAATTATCAAATACAGTGTGTAGCACTGGCACATTTATAAACATATTATATCGGTGTAAATGCGTATTTTATTTTTTATTACGTTAGATTGTATTTTGTTTTGTTTCCTTTCAGTAAATTAATATTTTTAAATTAGGACTCATTTTCGATATGCTCGTGCTCCCCTCTGTTGGGTTATCCTGTCCCTCTAGGGGGCGCACCCCACAGTTTGAGAAACACTGTAATAAGCCATTTATTTCACATTTACGTTTTCTAAAAATAATCAAATTTGTTGATCTAAAGATAACACTTTTTTAACTTAACCATGTGAAAAATAAGTTAATTGGGTTATTTTCTAAATTATTTGTTTTACTTAAGATATATTGATTGTTATATATTTGGTTGGGGAAAAAGAAATCCATTGTTTTTTTCGGTAGAGGGCTGTAATGTCTATATCTCGTGAAATATCAATCAAACAATTTCAAATTTATGCTCATTGTCAAGGTGACATTTCACATTAAAATTAATTTTGCTGTTTTTTGTTTGGTCCATTCACTTGTGAGTTACAGGGTGTTAAAAATGGAAATCAACAAAGAGAAAATTCGGTACATTTTACAGTTTTTCTTTGATAAAGGCGAAAATGCAAGCCAGACGGCTGAAATTGTAAAAGATGCTTATGGTCCCGACTCTGTAACAACTAATTACTTGCAATTTTGGTTTCATCGATTCCGTTCAGGCATTTTTGATGTTAAAGTTGCTCCACGCCCGTCACCGAAAATATCGATAAAATCATAGAAATAATAGAAGTTGACCGGCATGTTGGTAGTCGTAGCATCGCCATGAGCTACAGATTGACCATAAAACAGTTTTAAGCCACTTGAGCAAAGTTGGATTCAAAAAGAAGTTCGATGTTTTAGTATCACTCCAATTAACACCAAAAAACATGATGGATCGAATTTCCATCTGCGAAGCCCTGGCCAAATGGAGAGAAATCAATCCATTTTTAAATGGATGGTGACTGGGGATGAAAAAAGGGTCACATATGGTCAATATTGCGCGAAAACGATCGTGGTCAAAGCATGGTGAAGCAGTCAAAAGGAGTTCAAACAAGGACTAACATCCAGGAAGGTTCTACTGTGTATTTGGTGGGACTGTAAAGGAATCACATTAATTATGAGTATCTTCCGTAGGACCAAACACTAAATTAAGATATCTACTGCCAATAACTGGACCGTTTGAAGCTAGAGACTGACCAGAAACGTCCAGAATTGACCAACAGGAAAGGTGTTGTCTTCCATCAAGACAATGGCACGCCACACATGTCTGTAGTGACTTGCCAGAAACTCTGGGAGCTTGGTTGGAAAGTTTTATTGCATCCACCATATAGTCCGGACCTGAAACCAGACAATTACCCCTTTTTTCTTGCGTTGCAAAACTTCCACAGTTATGAGAAATTGGGATCAAGAGAAGATTATGAAAATCGACATTCCCAGAGTTTTTCGCCAATAAAGGCCAAGTCTTTTATGAGAGAGGCACTATGAAGTTACCTTTAAGATATACGAATACGTTCGGAGCCCTTTTTTAAAAAAACATCATTTAGAAAAAAAATATACCCTTTTTAACTTCAGTATATATGTAAATAAACTATACTTATCTAATATTTGTAATAAATCATTTAAGTTTCAGAAAATTGGTAAATTTGTTGGAAATTTTGAAGAAATTTTAAAGACATTTAAAAACTTCTACATGAAAATCCATTTACCCAGTTTGTATAAATTTAGTATCAAAATAATAATTATGTGTGTATCTAGGGCCTGGAGTAAAATCTTTTGATTATATAAATAAATAAAAATTCCACAACTAGTCGAGAAGCCGAAACAAGAAATTTGCCATGTTTTACAACACCGGTACACAAATACCAAGCCATAATTTAAACATTATTCTTATTATGATCATTCTTTTACTTCAGGCCCTAGGAAACATTGTGAGAAAAAATTGTACCAAGTTTCAAAGTTATTTAATGGTAATATTTTGATTTATCATTTTTGAAATTTTCAAAATATACGAAAAACGTGATTTTGAGAAAAATGCATTTTTAGCACAATTTATCACATTTTTTTTATTTACATAATTACTTACTTAACATTCATTAGGTTTATAGCTTACACCTTCTATCAGCTCATTTTTAATCATTTTTTTCTTTTTAGCTAATCTATTTTTTTTCTGGCAACTTTTGCCACACTCAGAGAATATCATTTAGAATCTGTTTTTCGAATTTCCTCAAGTTCTGAAAAACCTTTCAATGTTAATACACCAACAGTCACTCCGAAATGTTTTAAGATATCCCTCAATCCTTAAAATCCCTTATTGAACTGAACTACAGCCATGTATCCTCCTAATCGCAGTAATGTTAATTAAACAAAAACATCTTTTGGAATAAATTTCCAAAGGATTCCATTAAAACATTCATTAGAGTTTTGTGTTTTTCATGGTAAACATTTTGCTAATAAGTTTTGATCACATAACTTCATATATGTTGGTTTGATTATGTTGATCAGATGTGGGGGAAGTCCTTTGGATTTATCGATGTAGATCTTATCCTTTGATACGGCTTGTTGACATTTACACCAACTATCCGGTCCAACAGGGCATTGTCCATGCATTTGCTGTTTTGCATTAGAGCAACAATGGAAAAATGCTGCAATGACTGCACGTTGCATGCCTTGTAAATTATTTACATTGTCACGGATAGCAATGCCATAGTAATTCTGTAACTTATCGATAAAGGCATCCGTCAGTTTTCCTCGACCTCCTAGATTTTTTCGTTTAGATTTCAGTTTCCTCAGTGCTGTTCTGACACGCTTTTGTATGTGTCCAATACACTCGTATTTTGCTACAGTATTTTTACCATAAATATCTTTTACAGAGGCATACCCCTTAGAGTCTTCATCGCCAAAAAAATTTACATACTGTAATTTACTCATTTCGACAGATCGTTCAAAAATACGATAAACACCCAGGGGTTCCATAGCACCAGATGACCCGATATGATTTGCACAATTATAAATGGTGTTTAACTCTTTGTTTTTGGAATTGCAAAGTCTACTACTAATATAATACCCTATGTAAACCAAATAAATTACTCTACAGTGTAATTTTAATACCTTTTTGCATTTCATTCTGCAATTTTTTACCACAAAGGACATAATTTATACTTTACTCAATTCGCACTGCATTACTTTGTCTACATTATTATATAAATGATGAACTGTGTAAATAATAATTACATGAATTTTTTTTTCTGGTTCCATTTTTTAAATTTTAGTGATCTTATTTTGCAAACAGTATAACTCCGTTGTGTGTGTACAGTAAAAGTAAATATATATATATATATATATATATATATATATATATATATATAATAAGTATATTGATGTTCACAAACTAAACAATATGTTTTAATAGAATTTTTTTCAACATTTACAGTGAATCTACTAACTAAGGAAATTTTATAGCTGTAAACCTTAACAAAGTTAAAATACGTCCTGTGAATTTTGGCTCAGGTCAAATGCAATGACAAAATTCTTTGTACCACTCAAATGATTTCTAAAAGTGATGGAGATCTAAAGGCAAATTTCTTTTTAAAAGGGGTGTTTTTTATTTCCTTTTTCTTAAAACAACAATTCTCTTGATATTTAGTTTTTGTATAAATATTTTTTGGTGTTTTAAAGCAACACACTTTTCTAAAAATAAGGAATAAATTCTGCATAAATACGTACTTTAAGTTCAAAAAGTTTGACGGAAATACATTTTGAAGTTTCGGCAAATTGCATGTTACTGAGAGATATGATTTTTCTTTCAAACTATTCTCGAATAAAGACGACAATCTGTCAAAATCCTTTAAACCCTGCAGAAGGTATGTAAAGCAAAATGAATGTTTCTTACGAAAAGGAAAATATTTTAAAAACGCTCTTGAAAGCTGAAAAAGAATTTACATTCGTTATTTTGGCACTCCATTCCGCCCTTCCGAGTTTCGTAGCTGTAAAAAGAATTCAATTGGAAGCATTGAAATAAAAACAAACTATATCCTATCTTAACCAATCATGTGACAACTTAGCAAATGGGCGCAGAAAAATATTGGTTTCTTCGTTTTTCGGTGAAACCCCATCTTTGTTTTCTGAAACAAAACAAAATGACATATTTTGTTTTCATTCAGTACATTTGAATGAAGCTGGATTGACATGATTTAAATGTAATACAAAAATAGCATTCATCCTTAATACATTGTTTAAAAAATAGACTTTTTTTTTGTTTAAAATGCATTACAGAATTCATTATGCATTCCCAATTCAAGAAAAAAATTGCAGTGAAGCAAAACCCCGATCTATTTTAATCAAATAACTTTTTAGTATTTTAAAATCTTGTTCTTGTTCTTTAAATAAGCTTTGTCGAATTAAAAAGACAAATTAAGAAGATACAATTTTTATCTTCCCTTAACATTTTCATTACAATGCCCATCTATTTTTGTTGAAACATTTATTAAACAGTTCAGTATCAATATTCAATGCAAAACAACAGTTACATATTTTGTAAAATAGATTAAGAAGCTGGTATAAATGTTTAATTACAACAGTTGTTTATTAATGCATAACGTCCTGACATATTCCATCTAATCCAGATATATTATTAACTGAGTGACTAAATATATCGTGTTTTTCTTTGAAGGGTGTCCCGAAACTCAACGTCAAGTGGGTACAAGATAAAAGATGGGATCATACCAGTTGTGGATGAAAAAATAGCAAAATTGCATATCACATGGTAAACTGGTGACACCAAATCAGTATAGTGGATATGACCCTCGGCTTGTAACCGAATGGGCTCGTGTTCGAATCCTGAATTAGGCATGATTCTATTTTCTTTCGGAAAAGAAGTCGGACTTCCCCTTGAAATGGATTTCCGTCTCGAATGGAAAGCAGAGCACCCGTTTTTGTTATATGCTGGGATCATCGTCTGTAATGGATGTCTATATTCTTCTGTTTGTATCGTATGTTTCTGTTCTTCCACTTGTATTTCATACTCATAATAAAACTCACAATAACTGATGACTGGCACATTTTTAAAAATGTGAAAATTTAGCACCCTTTGTCACATTATTAGGTACTGTAACAATAAATTCGCAATGTTACACTGATTTTGTCACGAACGTGATCGCGCTTTCCCGTGATGTTAATCACAGTCACAAATCGAGCAAAACCCATTTCTGGCTAGTTCAAATAACGTGGTTTGCTTGTTCTGGAACTTTTTTTAAAATTCCCCCACTGCAAAGAGCTAGAACGTTTGAGCTTCTGAGAATACTTTAACACCTGGTCACAGTTATCTGGCATTTAGAGGGTAAATATGACAAGGAATGGCCAGAAGTCTTGTATAAAAATGTGTGATAGGTTTTGTTTAAATTAATACTTCTTTGAGATTCAATTCAGAAATATTAACATTAACCCGAATGAAGAAACCATTTTATTCATAACGGACCACATTTTAACTAAGGGTGTATTAAAGAGGACCCAAAAAAGGAATATCACCACAGAATTTTTTTTAACAATAACAACTGTATAATTACAAGCTCGACAAAAAACAAGTCACAAACGTCTTTTTATGAACATTAATAGAAAGAAAATAAGTTTTTTTGTAGGATGAGGTAGTATGTCCAGTAGTGTTATCATTTTGCAGTATATATGGGGTTTATATTTTGAAATACATAATAATACAAAATCACCTATATTGCCAGTAATCTCTGAAATTTAGATTTGTCTTGTTTTTTATTTAATGTCAAGAATTTCACCTTGTAGCTATCTATATATACCGTATTCACTCCAATCTGAGCCACCATCGATTCTAAGCTGCACCCTAGATTCTAAACAAGCTTTGTGAACAATGAAGAACAGTGTAAAAGGATTTATTGATATACAATTTTTTGAAATAAAATAGTTTTAAAATGGGAGCTGATAAGAAGTGAATGTTATCAGTATTATAAACTTTCAAATACCGTAAAATCTTGCGTATGGCACGCACCCATAAATCTCTGTCTTATCTTTTGTGTTAAGTACGCGTTTTACGCTGGGTATAAAAATGAGAGCTTTTAAAAAATTATAATAAAAAAGATGAGCATAGAAAAATTAGACTTCTGCTTATATCAGTGCTTCTCAAATTTTCAATACTGGCGCCTCCCTTATCAGTCACAATTTTTATCGCGCCCCCTTATGCATTTATAATGTACTGAATGCAATAATAATGCACTTTTTTCTACGCCAAAGCAATAATCTTAATTATATACCGTACAAATTCATGACATAAGTATTAAATTTTGTATATGCTGCTTTTAAGCAAAAAAAAAAAAAAAAAAACATTAAGTAATAGGATAATTATTTTATGTTATTTTTCCTTTCTCAAATTTTTAAATTGGAACATATTGCAAAATGCGGTGGCTGCTTAGAAGACAAAATAAAGATATCAGCTTTTTTTAAAAAGTACTCAGTGGGTCAATTTCTAATCATATAAGCATCCCTTTGAAAAATTTACTCTGTAAGACAAGCCCATGGAAGTCGCTAAAACTTATTAAACTTGTTCTTAATTTACCATTAATTAGTTATAAAATACACTGTGCAGCACTGATACATTAAAAGTATACCGGCTGAAGTACCCGCTATTTGCACGAGTTCATTTATAAGAAAATAAAACATTATTGATATAATCGCTGAATTTGAAGGAGAGTAAAGCCAAGTGCACAACAATGTTTACAAAAATGTAAAATGATTTTTTTTTAAATCATTGCTCAAACTGTAATTAGTTTAAGCGAACTGTAATTTTAAGCCTCACAGAATTAGCATTTAGAATTGATGTTGAATAATGAACAATAATATAAAATTCCGATGAGAAATAATTGTATTATTTTTAATATTTAAAGTGAAAAGACTTCAACATGTTTTAAACCTGGAGCAGGCACGCACTTGATACTAATGATCGAGTGGGGTTATTGAGCCACCCCAAACTTTTTTTTTATAATTATTTTTATAGTACACAATAAAAATCGTAATTCCAGTGAATAATTTAATTAAGAGAAAATATACTCACCTACTTTCAAGAATACAGAAAATATTTCGGAAAAAAAGTTATCACACCGGGAACTCAGTCAAAACAAGTACCTTAAGATTGTAAAAAAACGTTTGTCACTCCCAAAAAAGAGGGGGAGATATGTGACAAATATATTTTAGTTTACACGTTAAGACTGTCAAACAGGAGGATAGTGTCAGAGCCATTGGTAACAATTAAACAGTTTTGCCAGAATTATCGATTTCGTGCACTCTGTGCTCGGCGTGACAGCTCTGGAATAAAAGTGTATTTATTACAATATGGATGTTAAAAATAAATTATGTAAAACGTTTTTCATTATGCTTTTTTATATGTTTGGGAATAACTCATAGAAATAAATCTTGGCCAAGTAATCCTTCAAAGAGCTCTCTGTGCTTTTCCAAAAATCATAAAAAATATTTTACAAGAGTAAAAATCGCAGCAGAAATAGTTTATTTGCAACTTCCCTAAATGAAAAAATAAATACATAAGAGCAGGGACGTAACTAACCGTACAAGTAAGCTCGAAGGTCAAACCGCAGCAACTGCATTTTGCTGCCTACAGCTGATGACAATAATATAACAGTGATGAATTTTTTATCTTCATAAAAGTTTTTTCGATTATGGGTCTGGGTTTTGTTTTTCCTCATTTTGGTTTGAAAAGAAACCGTAATAGAAGTAGAAGCTTTAATTTTTTATGACGTAATATCGCAGATATATAAATTATATCAGTGTAAATGTGTGTTTTTTATTATGTCAGAAAGTATTTTGTTTTACTTCATTCCAGTAAATATTTTTTTTAATCTTTTATTTTCGATATGCTCGCGCCCCACAGTTTGAGAAACACTGGCTTATATGGAATTGCTGTTTCTTTTTTTAAAAAAGAAGTTCCTTAAAAAATTAAAGAGCTGTTCTTGAAGTGTGCTATTATTTTTCTAAAGCTTGAAATAATATCTCGAACAAACGACTTCAAAACACCTAAAATCATTTCACCCGTACATTTCATGTTTCTTCGTAAAAAAGAGGGTGCGTGTTATACGACGAAGATATTTACAACGTAAACAAGTGAGCTTGAAGATATAGGAGTGCATTATACGCCAGATTTTACGGTACATACACGTAGGGGAGACCGAGGCAAAATGACTATGTTAACAGTTTTTATTGTTTGTTATTTTAATTTTAAGGATAAAAAAATTATCTTTTCAAGAAGTCTTAGAGTAGTCATTTGTTGTATTAAATACATTGCCATTTAATTTACCAATATAACAAAGGATAATTTTGTTTTTTCAGAGCCCTTCAGAACATAACCCTAAACAACAAACTTAACATCTTGCCCCAGTACTGGGCAATATGACAACACTGAGAAAGGTTGAAATGATTTGATCTTTTGGATATGTTACATGGTTTAACAAATGATAACTGTGTTTTTACATCTTACAAAGTACAAACTAAGCGTAATACATTGTAACGTTATGTTGCATTGTTTAGTTGTGCAGCTAACAATAGTCACAAATAAAAATCCCATTTTCATAATATGAAGATTCCTCATGCCACCACTCTTAGAATTTACAGCACTGGATCCATTCTTCGGTTGGAGGGTCACAATATCCCTCTTCACAAGCAGGACATCTTACAACACTATATTTTATATCTGATGCAACTAGACAGTTTGGTCTGGATTTTATATACTTAGGACTACAGGAATTTATTTTGAGTTTTTTACTCCCTTTGTAGCTTCACAAGCTTCTATGTTTTTTAAAGTTTCCTGTTCTTCCTTCTGCTTTTCCCTTTGTCATAACTTTTTTTGATGGAGGAACTTGTAAGAATGCTTGAGCTCACATTTTTGCTTTTTTTCTTTCTTTCCTCCCACATTGTATTGCTTTCGGCAATGGATTGAAATGACAAAAAATGCTAACAAGCTTGTTTGGTGCATCGTAAGTAGCATTTGCCATAAGCTCTTGTTCTTCTGGAGAATTGATATGTTGGTTTTCTACTACCAGGGTCTGAGGATTAGCACTATTATTCTTAGTTTCCAGGCCAACAGCATCATGGTCCATAGCTTTTGAAGCAGCAAAGTCATATTCGCTAAACACAAGAGGATTATGAGTCTCAATCCCACATTTTTAAACCCTTTAACGGCATTTCTAACTGTAGCTGCTCTGCAGTAAGTAGCACTCAAACGCTCACCAATATTTTTGTCTATGATATTTTGTCCTGAATGAATGACCATAAAGTTGTTAGAGGATGGAAAAATGTCTGCATCGGGACGCGCCCTTTCAACGACACATTCCCCGATCCGATGCACTCCTTAGCCCAAGAAGTGATTGAAGTGCAGGACTTAATAAAATAGATAACATATTTAGTTTAATAAATTCCGAAACACGGGTAAGACGACAAGCTCGTCACCTTGTCCCCGTTACCTTGCCCAGGATTGCCTGTTTAAAAATAATCGTTTCCATTTCCATGAAGGAAGTCAATTCATCGACAGTTATTCGTGATAATGTGTAGTATTTAAACTAAGTTACTCATAAGTATTAAAGAGAAGTTATATATCTTGCCTGCATCTGTAGCAGAGCTTATTTACACATGCGTAAAAATTATATCGGGGCAGAGGTAAGTTATCAAAGCTTCACAACTAACACAAAAATGGTGATTTCAGCTTATCTATACTATTGTTTAACGAACGACCAATATGAGAGCCAGTAGTGTTCGGTTGATCCTGCTACCTGGAGGAAACCGGAAAAAATAAGACATTCGTTATTTTGCTCTACCCTTCATCTTGCTTTGGTCTCCCCTACCTGTAATTGCTCTAAATACCCCAACAACATTTTCTCACTTTCGAATCTAAGCCGCACTACATTTTCAGTAGCATTAACATTTTGAAAAAACTGCGGCTTAGATTCAAGTAAATACGGTAAGTGAATATCACAATGAATACAAGACGTAGCTTCTATGAAAGCTACGTCTCCATGGAGAAGCATACTCCCCATTCATGATACGTTCCCTCAATTGATTTTAATAAGATAATTAGTAATTAACAATACATTTGTGATTATGAAAATGAGATAATACTGGAGGAATCCAAACAAGCAAAACTATTAAGAAGTTAGTCCACTCCACACTTACATTTCCTAAGAGATGCGACATTTGGCTTAGCATGCCAACTATTATACTAAAAAATATTTTGAAAAGTTCAAAATATAGTGCTTGAAGAGGGTTTAGAACATATGGTTTATGTTTCATGCACTTAATTTAGTTTAAAGGCAATAGTTACACCCAATTAAATAAGATAGTTTTACCCTATAAGACATTCACTCATTAAAGATATTTGCCAAATTAAGATACTTACTGAATTAATTATGATAGAGCCATCTCGCAAGTTTTCTAGCTTTGCTTCTAAATATACGATGTTCTCTCTTTAATTTTAAATAACACATTTAACATAAGTTCAGATTTGAAATTTGTACATATGCTTGCTTCATTTGACTATTTTAAACAAATAATAATTAATATATATGAAAAAAAATAAAATTTTATATAATTTAATTTTTCTTAAAATAATTTATTAAAGGGCTTTAAAATTAATTTACACACCTTAAGCTACAAAAATGATTACTTCCTAATTACATACTATAATTCATCACCCTGCCTTACGTTTATCCTGAGTTCAAACAAACTAATACTTCCTTGATAATAGTATAAAATCTGCTTCTTAGTAGTACTCAGAAGACTTCTATAACCCCTTAGGCTATTTGCCCGTTCAACATACGGGCTACCGAAAATTGGCCGCCACTGGTTTGTTCGTACACTGATATCTTGTTTTCTTCTTTATTTTTTTTATTTGCGCTTATTTTTAATTCTTGTGGTGTATTATTTAGGGCCAATAGTTTGCAAAGGGGATGCAATTTGACTATGGTACTGAAACACTTTACACCCGGCCTTTTTATTTCTGGTGAACGTGGGAATTAGTATCGAGTTTAGTTAAAAACAATAAAAATTATTCCTTTCTTTAAGCATTTTGGGTAAAAAAAGTGACTGCTTAAAAGGTTAATAATGGTAAAAAGATAAAAACTTTAATAAAAATTACCTCTAAAACATTTCAATGGCACTTCTATGGTCTGAATATGCCTTGAGCTTTTTAGGATGATTCTAACATAACACATAAAATAAAAATTCTTATAAAAATAGTATGTGCTTCAGATAACTACTTAATTTCTAGATGTAAGTCCTACGTTAAATGTTTCGCCATATAAGTAATTAAATATACGTTTTATGAATAAAACATGGAAATAAAATCGCGTTACCTTATATATATATAACGACTTCTTTGTAAAGGGTATTTTTTTAGAGGTATGGAACTTTAAATTGCAATAAAACAACGATGTATTATTCGATTGACATGAAATTTTTTTTATTCGAAAGATAATCTTGTGGCATTACATTTTAAGTATGATTTCTGGCATATGACTGCCACGGCTGGCTCGGATGTAGTCCAATCTGGACGTCCAATTTTCGATGACGTTTTCCAACATTTGTGGCCGTATATCGGCAATAACACGGCGAATGTTGTCTTCCAAATGGTAAAGCGTTTGTGGCTTATTCGCATAGACCAATGACTACATAGCCCACAGAAAATAGTATAGCGATGTTAAATCACAAGATCTTGGAGGCCAATTCACAGGTCCAAAACGTGAAATTAGGCGGTCTCCAAACGTGTCTTTCAATAAATCGATTGTGGCACGAGCTGTATGACATGTTGCGTCGTCTTTTGGAACCACAGCTCCTGGACATCGTGATTGTTCAATTCAGGAATGAAAAAGTTAGTAATCATGGCTCTATACCGCGCGCGCGCGATCACCATTGACTAAAACATTGTGGTCTTCATCGTTTTTGAAGGAGTACGGACCAATGATTCTACCAGCCCATAAAGCGCACCAAACAGTCAGTTTTTCTGGATGTAACGGTGTTTCGACATACACTTGTGGATTAGCTTCACTCCAAATGCGACAGTTTTGTTTGTTGACGTAGCCATTCAACCAGAAGTGCGCTTCATCGCTAAACAAAATCTGCTTATGAAAATCGGGAACAACGGCCATCTCGTTTTGGGCCCATTCGACGAATCTACGCCTTGTTTGATGATCGTTTTGATGAATTGCCAAACCAAACTGAGAATAAATCACTTGACAGCTGTTAAATCGGTCGCCATCTTGGAAAGTAATGCCAACTTAAACTTCTACACCTGGAAAAAAACACTCTTTATATTTCGAAGTGTGTTAACCTTTTTGGAACACCACAGTTTTTCAGAAAACCAAAGTTTTTATAATCAAATTCAAATAAATATTCTATTCTATTAAACATGATAATATTAATGTACTTTAAGTGCAGATAAACAATTTATGTAATATTTTTATAGAAATAAAAAGAAAATATCACATACATTTTTAACTTTGAGAGGATAAAGGAAAGAGAGACACTGAAGGGAAACATTGGAGAATAGAAAAAACACAATCATATTACTATAATCTCTCTTTTGATTCGTTTATTATGCATTTTCTATCATTAGAAACAAAGAGAACGCGATCAATTGGTTTCCAGATCTCTTTCAACTCAAAGGTGGCATTCTATCCATTTCGCTGGAAAATAATGTTCCTTCAGAAGAAATGCGTTTCTAATAAAAGTGTATTTAATTGACATCCCACACAGATACACCCCGTTGCTGGGAATAGGTTTAAATCCAATTTTGGGAACGAGAATTCTGTCTTTCTTTGTTGTTATATTTTTGTAAGAGAAACATTTTCTTCAGGAAGGAATGCTCTTTTGTAATGAATTTGCTTTGCGAGAAAATGTGACATCCCGCTGCGTAGAACTGCGGAAGCGAAAAGCATTGAGCAAATTAGCATTTTCATTCCGAAGTACATTACGCATCTTATATGCCTAAGACTGGTGTTTTCTTTGAAATCATCCTTACCGTGTCGTAATATTGCGTAAGGCAGTGCGTCTCAAACTTCCAATATTTGCGACCCAATCTTCAAACGTAATTTTCATCGCTCCCTCATGCAAAAAACGATATATTTAATGCAATAATAATGCACTTTGACACTTAAGCTACAATACGACCATGATTATAAACCACACACATTATCAAGATAAGTATTTTGTATACTGCTTTGTATACAAAAATTTGTATATGATAAACCCATAGTAATGATTAAACTTGTTCTTAACTTAGTATTGAAAAATTATTTGTCAAATACATTGTGCAATACTGATACATTTATAAGTACAACCTCTGACAATAAAGTTCGGTGAATAGTCCTGCAACATTAACGTAGAGGAAATATTAACGAAAGTTACCTTAATGTCCTTCGAAACAGTCACTTCCTGTAACTATACTCCGCTGAGATCTTCTATACATGTCCTGGAAACTTTGCAAGAAGTCTTCGTTGAGGACGGAGTTCAAAAGCCTCGTCACGTTTCGTTGGATGCTGGGAATACCATTAATATCGAAAACACGTTTTACTCATCCCTAAATTCTGGGTAATAATGTGCATGATACGGTTAATCTGCGGTTCATCAACTATCATGCATACAGTTAATTGAGGATCTTTAACTTCCATGGATTGATCAACTTCCTCACGTTCTCAATTATTTGGTCACAAACTAAGGTTGCCAGCCTTTCGCTTCGGGGGTTGTCAGAAGCACTTTCCCTGCTTTTCGAAAACGGGTGATCCAATCGTACACACACATCATGGACAGTGCTTGCTCTTCATAATTACGTACCAGCATCGCATAAGTTTCGTTTGGTGTCTTTCCAAGCTTAAAACAATATCTTTAAATTGATCTTTTGTTCTTTCATTTCCCTGTTCTCAGTTAAGAACCAACGCACTAAACAAGCATTTTGTAAAAGAAGTCTTACACGGATCACAAATGAGTCGTAACTGAGCAACGGGGTAAGTAAATTGACAACCCCTGCGGCTACGCATGAGCAACGTTTTGTTTTGCCAGTGATACTAGATCGACCGTTCTGACTTCATTTACCTAAATTTATTATCAGAGATTGTCAGTGAATTTACAGTCAGAGATTGTATCAGTGTGAATGGGAAATTTATTTCTTAATATGTCAAAATGTATTTTGTTTTACTACATTTCAGTGAATTAATCGTTTTTTAAGAAAAAAATCTTTTGTTTTCGTCTTTTTTATATGCTCGCCCTTCCCCGTAGCGTTAACACACCTTCCTATGTCACAGTTTGAGAAACTCTGGCCTAAGGGTTTAAGCTTATTTTACATTCAACAAGATAAAATGTTTTAGTAAAATTGCATATGAGAATGATTATCCAATTCTTATTCCAGAGAAATCATTCAGAATGTGATTAAGACTATAAAATGTTTCTTCGATATATCTTCAAAAATAAAAAGAACACTTTATAGGAAGAATACCTGTCAGTGTATACATTAAACCTTCAGTTAAGAAGGATGCGCCACGTTATTTGTCTCAGAGCAACGAACATAAGTAAATCAATGGAAAATTAACAAGAAGTTTGAATTGTAGAAATTTTCATTCAGAAAGTACGAAGGCTAAAATCTGCAACAAATCCGTAGGATGTTGAGATTTTCTGATGAGATTGACGGCCAGCCGTTTGTACTTGGCGATCAAAAATGCACATGTGTGCAACTATATCAATCTGAAGTAAACCACAAATCTGAACATGTTCTTGGCGTAATTAAATGCAAGAACAAATCATTGAAACGCAAAATCTTTTTAAAATAATGTGAAATGTTTCATCTTGGAAAATGAAATACAATTCACGTTTTCTGGTATCTTATAAATAAAAATATATAATTATTAAAAGTAGGTGGTAATTTTTTTTTAAAAATTAAACATTCGAAGTTTTTGAACAACATTAAATGGTATGGCCCTTGAATGTAAGTATTGTTGGTCAGGGGGCTTTGTACTACATGTTTACACTAACTCTGCATTTTGGAATAGAGTTGGTGAGATTATAACAATTAAATGGAGTACTCCATGCTTTTACCACTATGACATTCATTTTCTCGTCAACCATTTTATTCTCAAATAAACTAAGAATTATTTTTCGTTTTTTAGTTCAATTAACTATATAAACTTTTTTTTCTAAACTATTATTTTTTTCATTTTTTAGTTCAATCTACAATAAAATCATGTTTTTTTAAAAAAAATTTTGAACTACTATTTTTTAATTGATGAACTAATCTTAAATGCGTCATTTCTTAGAATCTGGAATCCCATCAGTGTGTCCATACGGTCTGGTTTGCTAAATGTAGGATCAGTCAACTGAAGGAAATCTAAAAGGGCTAAGTTTGAAATACTTCATGCGGAAGAAAGTGTAACGCCAATGATATTTTTCACTAATAAGAGCTAAATATTCTCTTTGAAACTAGAATCAGCATAGGCATAAAATTACGCGTTTTGAATCAAAGAGTTTGTGAGAAATTATTTATTCCGGTGACCTCTGAACCAATTCTCAGCTGTTTTGGTAAAATGAAGCAATGAAAAATGATTTATTCGACTGATATAATAATTTAGAAAAACAGACTTTATGTCTAAATGTTGCAGGAGATAATTTTTTTTCACATGCACAAGACTTTTTTTTATTTCCATTTTCAGAAAAACTAGACAATTGTTTGTATTATGTTGAAATTGCTCATACACCTACCCCTTTCTCACATAAAGAACACTTTTTTGTGTTTGCTGAATTTTTCATTAACCTCGAGCGTTTTCGCTTTTAGGGTTGTAAATTAATTTTTAGTCACGAAATCTAGAAGCAGCTAATCCTGATAATCCTTTTCAAGACAATGGAACATAATTATGAATTTATTGTATTGTCATCCGTCCTTCACAAGTGTGCAGAATTTTGAATTAATCTGACCTTTTAAAGTGGGTAAAAATCGAGCTCAAATATTGTGTACATGTGAAGCTTAAAAAATCGTGTTAAAATAATTGATATATATATATATATATATATATATATATATATATATATATATATATATATATATATATATATATATATATATATATATATATATATATATATATATATAAGGCGCATTTGTTGTCTGTTCCCTCATAACTCAAGATCCAGACAACAAATAACGAAAAATTTGGTACACGTATACAAAATTACATGGGGAAGGTTCTTAAACAGGTTTCGAGTTCGTAATTCTTTCTAATTTTTTTAAAATTTACTTAAAATTTAACAAAGGTATTTTTTCTTTCTTTTTTTTCTTCAGCTGCGATATGCAAAAAGCTTTTTTTGTTTAATTTGGAATTCACTTAAAATTAACTCATTAAAAACTTCTCTATCCTTCAATGTGTGTTGTTTAATTTTTCAGTTCACCCGTGCGAAGAACGGGTATACCAGCTAGTATAACTATATATATATATATATATATATATGACATGTTTCGAGTCAGGATCAGACTTAATTTTTAAAAAGAGGATCTTTATTCGATGAAATCTGTACTAGCTCTGACGCTGAGAGGAGAGAGAGAAAAAGAACGCCAAAAAAAAGTGAAACTTAAGCGTTTTACCACTTAAAAAGCAGATGTGATAAGCATCACGGATTTTATGAGTGTACTTGAAAGTTAATGTCGACATATGGGCTATTAAATCTAACGATCTGGAATTAGACGTGTTTATTGGCTAGGCTATATGTTCGAAAGAAATAAATGGGTGATTAGTTTGACACTTGAAGCTGAAATGAAAAAAAAATATGAGTTTAGTGCTAGATAGGGAATTTAATTTTCAATCTAATTTAATTATATATATATATATATATATATATATATATATATATATATATATATATATATATATATACATATATATATATATATATATGTATATATATATATACGTATATATACTATATATATATATATATATATATATATATATATATATATATATATATATATATATATATATATATATATATATATATATATATATATATATATATATATATATATATATATATAATGACACTATTATGGCTTACTTAACCGAATATATACATAAAAAATGGGTTCAAAAGCAAATGATTTTGCATGCGACAACGAGACCAGTAATTTATTTATAAAACACATAGGCAGCTCAGAAAAATAGTATTCTTTTTTATAGTGAGCCAGGTCCAGTGAATATGGAACTCGCATTACCGGAATGCACATTATTTTATAAAGCTGTATTTTCTGAATTAAAGCAAAGCATCAACAGTCCTTCGTGAGTCAAGAACCCAACAGAATATACTTAAGGGATCATTATCAAGTAATGCTTTGAAGACAGTAATTAAGAATGTCTAGTTAGCAAGATCTATAAAAATCACCCAAGCAAGGGGTGCACACCTGTATCATAAGAAACGATAATAGAGGTGTCAAATGTAATGATCGATGGATCTCAAGAAACCATTGCCGGTAGTAGCAGTGCCCGGAGTGTAGCGTGGCAATTGCATATGAACTTTTTCACTGTATGGAGAATTTTACAGCGAGTGTTCTCTTCTACTACCCATACAAAATCAGCCGCTTACATGAACTCGTACAAGATAATTGTAATAAACGACCGGCATTTGCTGAGTCGTTTCTGGTGAGGATGGAAGTTAACGGTAATTTATAATCGGAGAAGATGCTCATTTTAATTTAGATGATTCACTCGCGAGATCTGTTAAACACGAATTTCCTCTGCACAGACTCACGCAGTGCAGGAAACTCCTATGCATCACCAAAAAGACACAGTTTGGTGTGGCTTTATAGTCAACCTTCATTCATTTTACTCAGACGGTTACTCCGATAGGATCAGTAATGTGTACTGTTAATGCACAAATATACCACATTGTGCTGACTAATTTTGCTATGCCATAACTTCTACAAAGAAAATGTCCCAATCTGATAATTTTCATTTAGGATGATGCATTACCTACACATTGGTAGTGGTACAAAAGCTGTTGCTCCCTCATTTTACAGTTGTGAGTCATCAGTCACGGTTTATAGTTGCATGGCCATCTCGTTCTTGCGTGTCCCTTTTGTCTCTCGATTATTTAAAACCCAAAGTTTAGATTGTGGGAGTTACAAACGTATGTGTCTCAAAGAACAACGTATCAAGGCAGTGCGGAATGTTCTTTGTGACATTGTGCATACACCGTAAAGAATGTGGCTCAGTGAATGTACGGTATAGTTTTTGAAAAAAGTAAATGTAATAAATAAAGCATAAATTTCACAATAATTTATTTAGATTTTTTTTTCTTTTTATAGGTTTATTTATGATGTTGCACATTTTAGATTGCCTAACGTAATAAATAACCTTATCTTCAATTTTTTTAACTAATTTTTTTCACGCAATCCAGCTTTTTATGTGATAAGATGTCTGTATAACGAATTTGATGCAATTTCGATTATTAAATTAAGCTATAGGGGGTTCCAAGTGAGTGAATAGTAACGTCACACTGTTTAACTACCGGAAAGACCTCGTAATTTTGAACCACGGTCAAGTGAGGAGGATGACAACTGAGCTGGCACCCCCTCTCCTAACTACCACATCATACTAACGGGAGGTCGTTGGAGCTCTCAACAGTTTTAAAGTGCATGTTTTCCCTACACGGCAAGTCTTCAGCAGTACTATGCTCGAACTCATGACACGTCATGACATATGTGGCTCTGAATAGTATAAGTTTAGGGAAAAAAACATGCTGCATTTTTTGGAGCTTTCTACGCATTTTATTGCCCAAATTACTTGCGTGGTTTTCCCATGAAAAATAATTTGCTTTTATACACATATTTTATGTAAATATTCAGTTTGGTCAGTGACAGCAGCACCATAAATTCTTCTATATCAGTGGTTTTTCGAATTATTTTTTTTCTCCACTGAATCTTGTCACCTTTTACTCCATAAGAAGTTTGATGGCATTGCGGAAGTTATATCAAGCTACAGGTGTCTATGAATAATGTCAGTTAAAAAAAATTACACTGCATATACGAGCTTTCAGATTTTAGAAAAAAAAAAACTTTCATCTGCATTATAAGGGGCGTTTTATCTTAAGTAGCGTTTTTTGCAGAAAATACCTCATTATTGCAGTTTTCTTAAAACTGGCTTTTTTTCAAAGATTGACGTTTATTCGGGATATTGGTATTTGACGCGAGTCTATAGAAAAACTAGAAACTAGTTAACTAGAAAACAGTCCCCCGATGCTTGCGAGTTAATGAAGAAACCACGCATTTCAGCGGCTTCCTCTTGATATGTTACTGTTATTATTCGGGGATGAAATTTAAGTTCGATGCTTCACAAGTAGATGTTGAATAATGAAATAGCTGTTCCATCTCCATGGATTCGAGAATATTCTGTGATATGTAATCTTCCTATCAAAAATAGAATACTTGATCTCATTGGTTGTGAAAATTCCAAAATATCACATCAACTCTCAAATAGTGTATTCACTCTTACTAAAAACTTTAGATAAGTCAAATAACCAGACATTGATTTTTTAATAAACCTGGATTACACAATGATTATTTAGTGATTTATAGCCAAAAAAAATATTTTACAGTTGCATTAGATTTCATACTGCGCAAGAAGAGAGATCGAGTAAAAATTGTTTTCTTCAAACATTTTCAAGAAAGATCTAGAACTGATTTTGTTAATTAAATAACTGAAAATAAATTAGAAATAACTTAAATAAATTAAAAATATTGAAACTAATCAGCTGATATTCAATAAATAGATCGATCTATGTTTTTTGTAAGTACATCAATACGTTCCAAAATATTTAGAACAAAAATCGCTTTACAACAACTTAACAATTTTATTTTTTAAAAATATCCTTCTTTTTTTTTGTGCAACGGAAAATTTCGATACAAAGAATGCCGCGTTAGTAACTAGAAAATATAATTTTTTTTAAATGTAAACTTATTCTGCGTGTAAATCAAATAAAGTCAAGTTTTACTCTCACCTTCTGTGCAATTTCAGAATATCGAATTCGATATCATTTTCTTAGAAAGCATTTATTCACATCAAATATTCCGCTTTTAGCTTTTTTTACGATTTCAAGTAAGATGGTTTGGTGAATGGTAACTAATTGGCAAAGAAAATCTTGTCAATTACTTTTTCCACGCGTTCATCTCTCTTTTAATTCAGAATAACATTTATTTCTACCAGCCCTTTTTACCCCTTTAATGACCCGCGAGGCACTTCAAATTCCTGTGACTTCACTTTAAATTCCTCTAGTTTCCACTCCTTTGACTGATTTTACAAAATCAAAATGGTATTTTTGTACCGGAGATTAATCCAAGTATACATATATTAAACATTAAAGAGACAATTGACAAACATTTCACATCAAGCAATTCAAAGCAAGAAAAGAAAATTTAAAGATTAATTATTTCGATTGCAGACCCATAAGTTACGTTCTGACGACTGATCGTACACCATGAATTTTTATAATGAAATGAAAAAAGTACATAAAATACTTCAATTCAAAAGAAATGTGCAAACATTAAATGTGTAAAATAATGTAAATTATATTGTATAGGCTTTTGTATCCGTACGAACAGATATGTATGTTTTGCATAAAAAAAGATTACTTCGTATTGAGCACTTAATGAAAAAACTTACATCATCTAGCCTGATATGCTTATCCTGGGTTCTTATTACTCGGATCACACTCTCTATACCAAAAGATAAAAAAAAAAAAGATTGAAACGTTGAGTGTATTTTTAGAGAGAAATATGGAAGATGAAGTACACAGAACAGATATTAGATTTCAGAAATCACTTTCTCTGATAATATCGAACTTTTCCCTTACTTTTTAAATGAAAAAAAAACATTCCTATGGGAAATAAGGTTAATAAAGGTTACTTATATTTTATTTGCGGTGACTGAATGCGGTGAAAGACAGAAAAGATCATAAAAGAAACGTACTACAAAAGAATCGATTTTTTTCTTTTTTAAAAAGTTCTAATACTTAAAATTCAGAAGAGGTTTAGAACAGGAAAATGAATTTCTTCGTGGGTTTTCGGAAGAAAAAGAAGAAATCATTTTTCTGAAAGACGAATATTGCTTTCATCCTTCTTTTAATCTACATCACTGATAACATCATTTATTACACATATTAAATCACATCAGTTAAAAAGAAGAAAACAAAATATATCAAAAGGTTTTTTGAAGAACGGTTTAATTATTTTGCGGAAAGGTTTTTTCGATTTATAAATAATACAAGAAGTATACAAATAAACTGTTTTGGTAAGCTAATTTAAAAGCTAATATTTTTGATTTTTGTTTTGAACGTGTTTTAAAAATATCCAGTTTTATCTTATGTACAAAGCTATCCATTTACGAATGTGTATTAAAAATAGCCTTAAGTGCTCCAGTGATGATTATAATTTAAAGAAAAATATTTGCATATGAATATTTTACTAAGATTTTCAATACTAATCTCGTAAAAATGGACAAAAGAAACTAACTTATATCTTAATAAAATGTTTAATTTCCCTCATTAAAAAATGTTTAACTTTTTTCTAAGTACCGTTTATTTCAAAGACAACATATCATTAATTTCGTCCATCGAGTCAAAAGCTTTAATTAGCAAATGCATGCCTCTGAAGAATTACCAGCAAGAAGTAAAACAAAAAAAAGAAATTGATATGATTAAATCAATAATTACAACATAATCTTTTAAACAAGATTTCTTTGAGTGTGTTTCATTTCATTTATAATAATCAACGTCACAATATATCTGAGAAGCAAAGAAACCTTACATCTCACACATTTGCAAAATCATTTCTGAGTTTTAAATATGGTAATGCTGTTATAAATTGTAACAAAAATTCTCCTTTCGGGTTTACAAAAATAATTTTGATTATGTATTGTTTCTACGTCATATGCACATAAGAAATACAAAAGAACTAAAAGTTTACATTAATAACATTCAAAACATATTATAAAGGATTCATTTCTTATGTTTTTAAATAAGTATGGAGTTAATGTGTTGAGGTGAAATATTTAAGAAACACGTTTTTAAAACAATAACCGTTTGAAAAGTTTAATATTAAAATAGATGAAGATATTCTGATAAGTCGCCATTTACAAAGAAAACAACATCTGATATTCAAAATATAATGCATACAAACGCAAAGTTAATTCAATAGTTTTACATATTTAATAACTTAAACAAACTTTTTACAGCATTGAGTTAATACATGCTTTATAAAAATGCATAATTTAAAATTCTTAATCAAACTACAAAAAATATCCTCAAGTTCATAATCACTTTCACTTTCTAAACTTTAATTCAAACACACAATTTCACGTGATTTTAAAGTAAGACGATTACTAGTAATACAGTGAAATGTAATATTTAATAAACGTTGAAACAATAGCAATAAAAGTTTTATTTTTACTCAAATTCAGCATCTAATGTGATTAAGAAATCAATCCTTTCGTTATTAAAATCATCTATTTTTAACCTTTCCTTTAGTACTTAGTACAATATTTTAATGTAGACGGAAAATATCTCATTTGCCTGTCTTTCAGGTGGCCATGAGCATTTCAATAATACTATTCACACTTAATTTGCCCTTACCACTATCTTTAACAGAACATTATAGATTTCCAAGAAACTACTTATAAATGGGCATTGTCTGAAAATAAAACGAGGAGCTGAGATGAAACAGCATAATGATGTATTGTTATTTATAAATATGCAACATATATTGAATTTAGATAAAATACACGTATGGAACTTTCTTTATATGTTGACCATTATTCTAAGAAAAATAAGTTATCTTAAAATAGAATTTACAGCTAAGAAAACTTTATATTTTTCTTGTTGCCATTGATACAAAACAGTAAAATGTAAAACCTTTTTCAAATTTGAGAGAAATTTATTGTTATTTGTTTGCTTTTTTGATGTAAAAACAGAAGAAAAAACAAACAAGAAAGAAATTTTAAAAAAAAAAGGATACAAAAGAAAAAAAAAGAAAAGAAAAGCTGAAGGAGAAAAAAATTTGACATATATATTTTTTTTCCAATTCAGAAAAGATTTGTCAATAAGATTTTTCAAGAATAACTTTTTACCACCAATAAAGTGTATTGATGCTTGTAGTTTCTGTTTGTAAGTTATCTAACTAGTACTATCATGCTTATTTCTTTTTTTAAAATTAATTACGTCATGGCTAGAAACAGCAAAGACTCTTCCTGTCATGGATCTGGTACTTTTGGAGCGTTGTCTAATAACAAGAATGGAGAACACCTGGGAATGATCCTACTCAAGAGTTTCAGCTCTAAGTTAAATTTTAAAATCTCCTATAAAATGCGTATTAATTTTTACACACACAGTCGCTTCTTTACATCACAGAAATTAAATGCACAGCACTTTAATAAAATCTATGCTTTGTCAATCCTTTTAAAAATCATAAACACGATAACATAAGCAATCATAACAGATTGCGAATGAGGTGCTTGTTAACAAAACGAAATACTTGAAGTCAACGTGTCAACCATTTCCCAAATAACCAATGAAAACAAAATTTGTATTCAAACAAGAACGAGATCATGAATATGAAAACATGACTTTAATTTCAGTTAAACATTCAAGTAAGAGTCCTAAACTAAAAGAAAAGATTTCCCGAAGCTCCACTTAAAAGGAGATAAAAGTGTTAATAATATATATATATATATACCATACTTCATGGTTTTTCATATAGTTTTTAGTAAATGAACTCTCGAATAAATGATCATGTTAAAAAAGGTACACTTTTGTAACGGGTTTCATTCCCGCGTCCTTCTACAAATGCTTAACGGAAAATATTTTTCATACATTGTTTGTGATTGGAGGATATCTTACGGTAAATGAGCCGTGACCTATGCAAATGATAGATACTATTTAAAGTGAAGTGAAATGAATTCGCGAATGAAAGGAAATCTAGCAATCAGACAAGTTGTTACATTAAATTCGAGTTTACTTTTGAATCGTTCTTGTATCTGGAAAAAGGGAATAAGAACTTTGTGGTGGAGTTCAAGGCATTCAGCTGAAAATCTACTTTTAATAGTAAGTATTTTACAATATAAATGTCTACTGTAGGCTAAAACTGACTCGTTCCTCTTTAGTTTACTTGTTGTTGTCGTGTGTGTTTTATCCTGATATACATATCAAATATAAATGGAAGAACAGAGACATTTATTACAGATGAGGATCCGAGCATATAACAAGAAGGGATGCACTGCTTTCCATTCGAAAAGGGAATCCATTTCAGATGGAAGTCTGACTTCTTTTCCTGAAGAAAATGCAGCCATGCCTTACTCGGGATTCGAACCCGAACTCAGTTGTTACAAGGCATATCCACAATACTCGATGGGTGGCATTAGTTTAATTAAGAGTTGATAGTAACTATAAGGGTACGAAATAAAAGCTGTTTTGAATGACATCTGTTCCTTCTATAAACTCTCATTTTATCACGGAGGAACATTTGCTACACCTTTCATGTACAAAACACCAACAATAATGGAGTTGAAATGATTTTAATAACTAAGCGTTTAAGTTTCAAAATGGTGTGTTTTATAAAGTCTGAATCTAATTAATGCAAATATTATTTTTCTTAAACTTTTTTAATACAAAATGAAACGATGACTTGCGAAAAAAGTACAGAGAATTGTAGCTACTGAATTTATCAACAAGTGTTCATTCGGCCAGCCTAGATTGGTGTTCACAAATTTAAACGTCAGAATGTATTAAATTCTCTATATTCTTTCATGAATTATACAGCAAATCTTACACTTTCTCTAGTCTTCACAGAAATTTGAGCTACTGCGAACATGTCACGAACTTGTTTGTCAGCCGAATCTCAAGAAACTCACTCTGGGAAACCCCACCCGCGCGACAAAATACAAAATTAAGATTTACACGAAGACTGATGTACAATTTGAACGTCATAAAACAATCCAGCTAAAATTCTATAATATTTGCAAGGTGTGACACTAAAAAAATCGAAACTGGTCTAATATATCATGGCACGTACAGAATCGGTTCTCCGTAATTTATCACCTTCCAAGTAGTTCCCTTCAGCATTCTCACACTTCTGCATTCGGTGCAGACATTGCTGGTTCTGGAACGAGGTCCAAATTTTCCGTTTTCCTTTGAACCTCTTTTGCTAAGATAAAATTGTTTCCCTTTAAGTAAGATTTAATTGTAGGAAACAAAAAAAAGGTCGCATGATGCCAAATCAGGTAAATAAGAGGAGGATGCTCCATCACATCCTATTTTTGCTTGTAAGAAACTGCTTAAAAAATAGGGTCATGTAAGCGGGTGCATTGTCTTGGTGCAACATCCTTCCATCACTCCCCAATTCTAGACTTTTTTCCCTTAATTTTTCACGAAGTATTTTTAGTACTTCAATGTAGCTGTGTTGATTAATAGTCTGATCACTGATGTGAGTGGAAACCCACTCATATCACGAATTTTTGTAATGTTTTGGTCTGTACTCGCTTACCTTGTGCGCCATCTTCTTCCCCACTGTCAAGTCCCCCTGAAAACCCCTTATGCCATTCAAACACAAGAGAAAGTGTCATTTCCATAAACATCGGTTAGTATTTGAAATGTTTTCGCGGCTGATTTCTTATGTTTCACAAGCAATTCAAATGTTGATTCGACACTTTTCCGGCAGAATGCAGTTGCACGTGTTCACTGAATGACGCAGTACTCCCAACTGGTGTGATCGAGAAAGGCGAAAATGTCCACCTGGATAGACGAGGTGCGTGGGATAACATCACCAAAACAGTTGTTGCAAACTCCGTTCTTTTTTTAAATATTACACACTTAGATTTACTTTATTCTTTATGCTCTCCTTGTATTTATTTATTTTCTACTGTTGTTATGGGGAAAAATCCGATTTTCTTATGGAAAAATCGATTACTTGTTCTGCGGGCACTCTAAATATTTAAAGATAATTATATCAGCTGTTTATTTTCGTAAAAATTAACTTCATTTTTTATATGAAGGTAAATGCATTGTATGCCGAATATATTGATGAAATTATTTTATTTTACAGACTTCAATTTAATATTTTCAAACGATATTAGAAAATGGTGTATAAATAATTTGAATTTACTTTTTTATGAATGATTATAGACCTAATGAAATTTTGTGTCATGGGAGAATTACAAAATGGAATATGTAAAACGCATGTAACCAACGTGTGCATTATTGAGCTCCAATACAAAGAAAGCAGAAAGGCGTTTGTTAAATATGAACGATGCGAATGATCTTAAATATCGAAGTGAAATGTTCCTAAATATCGAAGCGAGTGAGTGCGTTCTTCACAATAAACAGTCCCCAACATCCACGGCACATTTTAAATATTGCAATGTGTGATAAACGTCCTTCAATTAATCCTCTTGGGAAATCTTTGGACTATCACTTCACGTTTTTCACTACCAACCCTCGGGAAGAAGATAATCGGGATATTTAAAATAATTTACTATATATAGTCGAGGGTTTCTAGCTTGAAGGGATAGTAGAAGAGATGATAATATTAGAATTATTGTGATTTGAAACTTATTAGTAGGAAACTTTAAAGTGACAATTGTTCACTAAGATTGAATTGATATTACATTAAATCGGATGATAGGTTAGATCATTTATTAAGGTAAGGATCAAGTTTGATAGTCTCCTAATCGTTTGCATTTTACCGTCGTTGTTCCACTTTCGTGGTTTGCACTGAGACATTATCTTACTATTATTAGTTGAAATTGTGGCTGTTATTTGCGTGATAAATAAATTAATTGAATGGTATAGAGTATTTCTTCCCTACCTCCTACACATCTAGGTGGCCTGCTGGGTGACGTGGTTGGTTTGTGGCTGGCCTTCTGCACCCATGGTGGCGGTTTCGACCCCGGCTTAAGTCGGTAGATGTTCATGATGCAGAAAATCGATAGCAGTCATGCCGTATGATTACACGGCATAAAAAAAATCCTTTAAGTGTCGGTTTAGCTTAGGTGCTCTCGGAAAAATTAATATCATAAGTATGGTTTTGCATCGTCAGAGCTCAGGTGCCCCCTATGGGAAGGAAACTGGGCGTCCAATTGGTATCGACTTAGGGTGCTACTAGGTTCAGCTCATAGGGAAGGTACTGCGTATGAATAGGTTAAACACCAATGCGTAGCCCTATTAGTAAAGACGTTTGCATATGTTTTGTGCTATTAAAGAGCTTATAAAAAGGCAAAATGTTAATTGGAATGGCTTAAGCTAGTGGTTCTCAAACTTTCACTACTGGCGCCCCCTTTTCAATCACAATTTTTATCGCCCCCCTTATACATTAATAATGTACTGAATGCTATAATAACGCACTTTGACGCTAAAGCTACAATACGATCATAATTATAAACCGTACAAATTAACAAGATAAGTATTAAATTTTGTATATATATATATATATCTTAATTTTAAGCAATATATATATATATATATATATATATATATATATATATATATATATATATTGCTTTTTAGTTCGATTCACTATAAAAGCGTATTTTTTAGTTTGTTTTAAAATTATAATTTATTTTATAGTTATTTTTACTATACACTATAAAAATCCCAATTCCAGTGAATAATTTTATTAAGAGAAAATATACTTACCTACTTTCAAGGACTTTTCAATTTTTCTTAGAAAATTTGAGAAAAAATCCAATAAAACTAAAGAAAATGTTCCAAATGTGCGTGTCCTTATTAAAGGACATAAATCACAGACACTTTTCGCTAACAACACAGGAACGTTATTTTCCAGCTAAACTCAAACGTTTCAAACGTTTCATGTCTCACGATTTTCTGATACTTACTTTCGCTATCTTGATTAATATGCATTATTTCAGTAGGTTCTTCAATTGCTTGATTAGTTTCAACTTCCTTTAATAGGGATCACAGATGCCCATTTTTTTAATATTCTGCTTATTTATATTTATAAATCATAATAAGTCGTACAACGCAGCAATCAAAACTACAAAATTGCTAATGGGGAAAGTGTAGCATGTTCTAAAAAATAATTGTGTAAAACGTTCTTAATTATGCATTATATGTTTCAGAATACTCATGCTTATCCATATATCATAAAACTCTTTCACATGGAAAAAAGATGAAACAGAAATATATTATATATATTTACAACTTCCCTAAAAAAGACCGAGATAACCATACCAGTAAGTTCGAAGGTCAGCTAAAGTAATATTTTAGGTTAAAAGAAACATAATAAAAAATCTCTCATCGTTTGATATCGTTATAAGAAACGTAAAAAAAATCTCTCATCGTTTGATATCGTTATAAGAAACGTAAAAAAAAATTCTCTCATCGTTCTCATATTGACCGCAAAGCAAACAAAATATTTGTTTAATTTGGTTATAGGATCAAATACGGCTAATAAGCGTTTGAAGTGGAATCTTTTATTTTTGATGATCACCAGATGATAAAAATAAATTATATCAGTGTAAATGTGTATTTTTTATGTCAGAAAGCATTTTGTTTTACTTCATTCCAAAAAAATATTTTTTAAACCTTTTATTTCCAATATGCTCGCGCCCCGCTCGCAGGGTTACCGCGCCCCACAGTTTGAGAAACACTGGCTTAAGCTCAGTCTTATACGTGCGCATTTGGGATGCATTTACCTTATTAACTTAGATGGATATTTCCGTCTTTTGAAATGAGGAACGTGAGAATACTCTTGCATCAACAATAGATAGTTCGGTTTTTTAAATGAAGAGACGGCTTTTTGCCAACATAGTATTCAAAAAGGATTATATTTATTGTAGAAAAGATCTATTGATAATTCTCAATGTAGATTAAATAGTGATTCACATGCCAACACCGCTCTGTCGAAAAATTCTCTTATATTTAACTCCATATTGTGAGAGTTTTATTTACTATCTTGGCTTTATTTGTATCCTGTGTACAAAATACTACGTCTGCAATCTTCGTTTATGTCTTCCAGGCAATGTATTGTAAATTTATGGCTACAACGAAAATTAGTGCTTAATTATTGTACAGTATTTTATTTACGACACGAGCAAAGGTATAGAATTATCCTTGTTAAATTTTACTCTAAGGTTCCAAATCACATTTAAACTTTCTCTCTGCACTGTTTACTCCTCATTTGTTTACTGCATGAAAACATAATTTGAACACTGCAGTAATTCCAGCAATTAATGCATAAATTAGCAATCGGTGCTGCACCTGCCAAAAATGAAATAAGTTGTACTGAAATAAAGAAATGTGGATGCGAAAAGCAATGTAATAATATTTCATTTAAATAATGGATATAATAATTTTTTTCGAAAAAAAATCACATTAATTTTAAATTTTTTCATTTAAAACGAATTTATATAAATGTTCATTAAGTTTCTAAAATATAGAAAGGAAAGACATAAAGAACTAGTGTTCACTGATTAATCAATTTATTTTCTCAAAAACTTCAATGAATCGACTTTTTTATCCGCCTTTTCATCATTAATGTCCTTTCAAATTACAATTGCATACAAAATTCACAACACCCTATATAATCCAGATTTCCTTATTTTTCGAATAAGTTGCCAGAAGCATCGGAATACTTCATTTTTATTTTCGTAGAATTCAAATGTACTGATTGTTTAATACTTTATTACAATAAAGTATTTTGGCAGATGGTCGGTCAGTACTACTCTGTTCAAGATAGCGAATCTGCTTTAAATGACTCACAGTGGTAAACTCTTTCCCTTCAAGGTATTGAGAAGGCCTTGAATGGCACAGACAAAATGACCTCAAGCTAATTGCCGTCTGCCCCTGGAAGTTGTTTTTCAACTCGCGTAATGTCTCTCCTTTACTGGCGGGAACATCAATCAAGGAGAGTTGTTTTACTCAATTGTGCTCCTAAAGGATGAGACGTCTGGAAAGCAGAACACCATTCATCAAACCTTGAAGTTAAAAGCAAGAGTGAATAACAAATGTACGATTGCATTAATATTGCTTTTCTTCCGTCTTTTTTTTTAACTTCTATTTAAATGAAACTTCTATCTTTCTGAAAGAGAGAAAGGGACGTATTTCATCATTTCGCCACGGCCAAAATCTTTTTTTCTTTTAAATTGTATTTGTTTAAGGTATCCGACTAGGTTGAAAAAGTGTTTTTTGACAAAAAGGTCGAATTTTTTTTATGATTGTAAAATCAAGCCCCAGCCTTTAAGATTCCAAAACAGTCTTCATTTTAATTTTACGTAAATTAGAACTCTAATTATAGCAATTTAAATAAGTCATAGTAGTTGAAAACGAAACCGGAAGTAATGTAATCTGGACTGGAAGTGAGCTACATATGCAGTATTTAATTATTATTTCCCTAAAATGAAGTTTCAAAAACCAAATTTTAATTATCTGCTTACTAAGCCACAGTTTGCTAATAATTATTTCAAATAATTTTGTTGCAAACGATTGGCAACGGCATTTTAAGACTATCGCTATTCCGTGTTTGTTTACATTCGACGTTAGATTTACCACGCCTATTTTAATTCTTTTTTTTTCTCCATTTTGCTTTATTTTTAGAATTTAAATTATTTCATTTTAATCTTTAATTTATTTTACCTGAAATCATGGGTAAATGTCGCTCATATCGTCCCCGTAAAAGGAAGTTTGAAGGTAACCAAAAGAAAAGAGCTTCAACACAGCTTCATCTAATGAAATTATGACCGCCAGTTCACTGAAGCTGCAGCAATGTAATGATGTAAGTAACATTTCAGAACATTTAACTGGAAACAGATTGATTGATCTGGAATATTTAATTGGTATTTTTTCCTTATTGTGTTGCCCAACAAAAATGTGTACAGCAGGAAGCCTTTATCTTGTAGAAGATTCAAGGTTTGGATTATCTTCAAACTTTTCTTTGCACTGCAAAAATTGCAGTTTCATATCGGCATTTTATACTTCTAAAAAGTTAGACAAAATGAATGAACTTAATACTCGTTTTGTTTATGGATTAAGATTGATTGGTAGAGGTGTTTCAGCAGGAAGAAAACTTTGTGCTGTTTTGAATCTACCTCCCTTTCTCTCAAAGCTTGCATTCCGCCAACAAGAAAAAAAAAACTCCTCAGTGCTGCTATTTCCATTGGAGAAAAAATAATGAATGACGCAGCAAAAGGTATTAGGCCAGTGCTTCTCAAACTTTCAATACTGGCGCCCCCCTTTTCAATCACAATTTTTATCGCGCCCCCCCTTATACATAATAATTTACTGAATGCAATAATAATGCACTTTTACGATAAAGCAACAATATTTATTATAAACCGTACAAATTCATGACATAAGTATTAAATTTTGTATATGTTACTTTTAAGCAAAAAAAAGTTAAGTAATAGGATAATTACTAAGTTATTTTTCCTTTCTCTGATTTTTAAATTGGAACATATTACAAAATGCGGTGGTTGCTTAGAAGACAAAATATAGATATCAGCTAAATATAGAAAATGTACTCAGAGGGTCAATTTCTTATCTTAAAACTCCTTTCAAAAACTTTGCTCTGTAAGACAAGCCCATGGAAGTAGCTAATAATTATTAAACTTGTTCTTAATTTAGTATTAATTAATTAGTCATAAAATACTCTGTGCACCACTCATACATTAAAAGCAGTGTTTCTCAAACTTTCAATACTGGCGACTCAATTTTCAATCATAATTTTTGTCTCGCCCCCCTGTACAACAATAATGTATTTACTGCAATAAAAATGCACTTTGAGAGAGAGACGCTAAAGTTACAATACGATCTTAATTATAAACCGTACAAATTAATACGATAAGTATATTAAATTTTGTGTATATGTAACTTTTAAGTAATATATATTTTAAGAAAATTACTTAGAATTATATGTTATTTTTCTTTCTCTAATTTTTAAATTGGAACAGATCGCAAAATGATGTATTTAATTAAAGATTTATTTCCTTCAGCATTCATCTCTCAAAGTACAAATGTAATTAGTGCCAATAGTCTAGTCCATGTCACTCTCTATCATATCCATCACATCTGGCATTATAGGGTATGTTTGCGTGAGTCTGGGCAACATATCGGACGTCTGCGCAAAACCTGTAAAAATGCTTTTCCTCGTACAATTCCAGTCAGTTTTGGTCGACTCGATACTCCTATAGCTACCGAATCTAGCTCTTGAATGTACATTTTTTTAATTTCCACGTTAATTGTAATTCACGGTAATTAAGTATTTACGGCAGTAGATTAAAACAATATCATGCATACATTTTTAAGTCGTAAGCAAACATTCGACCATAATAAAGAATTAACAAGTACACAAACGAATGAGCATGGTTCCGAAAATTAAATCAAGGCGATCTTCTCAAAAATACTTAAATTTTGGATTTACCACTACTGAAGTAAATGATGGGAAAAAAGCCCCAGCTCGATATGTGTTAAAATTTACAAATCTGTAGAACAACATGTGAAAGTTGTTTTTAAAACATGTAAAATCATTTAGCTATGTTGGCAAAGAATTTTAAAAAGTATTTTCTGGATGAGGACAGCTTGGTAACAAGTTACGAGTGGATTAGGGATCTATTTCAAGATACTCCAGAAGGGCTCTCCACTTCCGAAGAAGAAATCTTCATAGATTTCACATCCAGTGAAAAATTAAAAGGCAATTTTGTAATAAATCGCTCTTTGAATTTAGGGTAGAGGTGGATGAGGAATTATCCGTACTGAAAACAAAAGCACTTCGTATACTATTACCATTTTCAACATCCTACCTTTTTCAAACCGGATTTTCTGCAGTGGATGCCTTGAAAACAAAATATAGATCTCAGCTAAATATAGAAAAATAACTCTTTAAGTGTCAATTTCTGATATTAAACCTTCCTTTGAAAAACTTTCCTCTACAAGACAATCCCGTGGAAGTCCCTAATAATTATTAAACTTGTTCTTAATTTAGTAATAAGATTGATTGATTGAATATTAACGTCGCACTGTTCAGCTGCACGAGGGCTTTTGACGACGGACCACGTAATTTTGAACCATGGTCAAATGACGTGGATGACACCTGAGCAGGTACCCCTCTCTCCTAACTACCACACCACACCAACGGGAAAACGTTTCAACTCTCAACAGATTTAACGTGCATCGCTGCCCTACACGGCGGGTCTTTAGTGGTACTGGGCTCGAACTCGTGACAAGGCAAGCTACGATCCAATACCTATACCACTCGGCTACCGCGTCCAAATTCAGTAATAAGAAATTATTTATAAAATACCTTCTTCAGTACTGATACGTCAAACGTATACTGGCTGAAACACCGACTCTTCGTACGAGTTCATTTTTTAAAAAATAAAACATTATTCTTGATTTAATAGCTGAACTGTAAGGAGAGTAAAACTGTGTGCACGACATTGTATACAAAAATGTAAAATGATTTTTTTTTAGATAAATGCTATAATTGTAAATAACTGTTTAAAGAACTGTAATTTTAAACCTCACACAATTAGCATTTAGAATTAATGTTAAATTATGAAAAAGAATATAAAATTCCGATGAAGAATAATTGTGTTACTTTTTAACATTTAAAGCGAGAAGACTTCAAAATGTTTTAACCCGGGAGCAGGCACGTACTCGATACTAACATTAATGGTAGTGCGGGGGGACTCAGTCACCCCAATCATTTGTTTAGAATTGTTTTTACTGTACACGATACAAATCGGAATTCTAGTGAATATTTTAATTTATAGAAAGTATACTTACCTTCTTTCAAGGACTATTCAATTCTTTGATGATTTGAGAAAAAATCCAATAAAACTGAACTAAAATGATTCAAAAGTACAAGACCATAATAAAGGACGCAAATCAGATACTTTTCAATTATCCTACAGAAATGTTAAACCAATCAATTCTTTTCCAAATATCGCAAAACTCAATTATTTACAATTTCCCTAAGCGAAAAGCAAACGCATAAAAGATGGGAGGGAACTAATGATAATAACCATACCATAAGTTTGAAGGTCAATCAAATGATTAGCAAACGTACTATGCAGCCTGGCTGAAAAGTGAATCTGACTTCCTTTTCTTTTTCTACAGCTAATGCACAGTATTTCAATAATAATTACAGTGGTGAATTGTTTATCTTCTTAGAATTTTTCTCAGGGTCTGGGTTTCGTTTTTTTCTTTTAACGAGTAATATTTTATGTTAAAACGTAATAAAAAAATCTCTCATTGAGGAAATACAGCAAATAAAACAAAATGTTTTTTTTTTTAATTTAGTTTTGGGATCAAAGATAGCTATTTGATGACGGAAAAAAGCCAGATAATAAACATAAATTATGTCAGTGTTGTGTGTGTATTTTTTTTTTATTATGGAAGAAAGCATTTTGTTTTACTTCTCCTTCCGGTTATTTTTTTAAAAAAAAAAAGTTTAAATTTTCGATACGCTCGCGCCCCCCCTTGTAGGGTCATCGCGCCCCCCCAGGGGGGCGCGCCCCACACTTTGAGAAACACTGTATTAGGCAATTAAAAAAATCTATACATGGTATTGTAAATTGTGGTGTTTCGGTGGATGGTACCTGGCAGCGTCGTGGTTTTTCTTCGCTAAATGGTTGTGTTAGTGCAATATCTGTTGATACTGGGAAAATTATTGACTTTGAAACTTTATCTCAGTTTTGTAGAAAATGTAGTTCAAAGACGAAACAACAAAATGTGAAATTGCAGTGTAATCATCATAAAGGATCTTCCTCCAGCATGGAACCGGTTAGGGCTTATCGTATTTTTGAGAGGTCGAAAGATCATAGAATGTTACGATACACTGACTATTATGGGGATGGGGATTCCAAAGCTTTTGATGCCGTGAAGGACATTTACGGGAAAGATTCTGTTACGAAGCTAGAATGTATAGGGCATATTCAAAAAAGAGTTGGAACAAGGCTTCTAAAATTGAAAAGCAGAAATAAAGGACTCGGGGGAAAGGTAAATTAACTGATGGTTTAATTAATAAGTTACAAAATTACTATGGGATTGCTATTCGAAGCAATATTGGGAATTTGGAAAAAATGCAATCTGCTGTTATTGCTGCCTTTTTTCATTGTTGCTCATCAAAACATCAGCCCAAATATGGACAATGCCCTGTCGGAGATGAAAGTTGGTGTAAATTTCAACGGGCTAAAGCTTCAAATATTGTGTACCAGGATAAATCTTTGGGTCTGCCACAAAATATTGTTAACACGATAAAGCCTGTTTATATGGATTTGTGTGACAGAAATCTTTTAACAAAATGTTTACAAGGAAAAACTCAGAATCCGAACGAAAGTTTTAATGCAATTTTGTGGCAGATATTACCAAAAGAAGTTTTCGTTGAGCATCAAACATTACGTTAAGGAGCATATATTGCTGTTGTGCAGTTTAATAATGGCTTTCAGGGATTAATATGCATATTAAATGAAATGGGTATTGTTTCGGGGTATTATACTATACGGGGACAAAAAAATCTTCGATAATGAGCGTATTGCAGACTCAAAACGTCACTCACTGCCAACAGCAAAAACCTGCAGAAGAAAACTTAGGGCAATTCGAAAAAAAAAAACATAAAAAAAAATTGAGGAAGAAAAAGGAATTACCTATAAAACTGGAGAATTTTAAGTTGTTTTTTTAATATTTACTTTATGTAACTTATAAGTATATTTTTTAAATGTGTTTTTTGAAAAATGAAATTTTCACGATAATTTTTGCATGAAAACTGGGATATCTCCAGAACAATTATATAAAATTTAATGAAATTTGCAACACTTATGTTATAAGCCCTTGAGAGTGTAGCAAACCGCAGTTTTTAAGATACTTACACTTGATAACATTTTATAGTCCTTTTAAGCATAGAATAAAGAGTAATTTTGACGAAAAATCATTAACGTGAAGTTCGAATGCTTATTAAATATTTATTTTTGAAAATATTTTTTAACCTGCGGTTTGCGACACTTCAGGTGGATAAATAAATATATCAATGCAATTAAAATTACATTATGTTCAATATATATTTTTTTACGCTGTTTTTCCTGAAATTGAAATTTTTTTAAAAATTTTATTAAAATAATTTTTTTTCACACAGAAACAGAGGTGATGCATGGTATTTATTTCATAATTATAACTCTTTAGGCCTATTTATGTTCTTTAAAATAATAAAATTCTTCTGATAATCAATTTTGAAAAAATTGGTCTTCGAACCTAGTCGGGTGCCTTAATGTGTTAGACCAAGGGTGGGCAGAAATTTCCAGTCTACGATCTACTTCTAATTTTTTCTAAGTTTCACGGTCCACCCAGTGGCCCAGGAGTCATGAGCTTAAGAGCTAAGTATCACATTAATATCCTAATTCAGCGGCATTTCTTATTTGCTTCCATCTGCATAGCATGGCCATTTGGTGGAAAAAGCTGTTGCTCTATATTTCCTTCCTTTTAAAAAAAAGTTTATTATTTTTCTTTCTTTGGCAAATTCCATGTTTTCATCATTATAACAAAATGGTAGAAAAATATAGTTGGAAGAGAGAAAGGTTTTTAAAGAGAAAATGACACTTATAATTCTTACTACCGTATTTATTGGAGCATAAAGCTCACCTTTTTGCTAATGAATTTCATACTGAAAATCGAGTGCGGCTTTGAATAGAAAGGGGAAAAATTTTTTGATGGGGAAAATTGAGCTGACTGGTTTCGCTTACAGATGATTATCTTTCATATTCCTGCAAAGATCGCGAATTAAATGAAGTCTTTCTGAATTAATACTATTTTTTTATTAATTCCTCTAACGCAGTGCTTCTCACACTTTCAATACTCATGACCCACTCTTCAATCATCATTTTCATCGCGCCCCCCTTCATACCATAACGTTGTATTGAATTCAATGATACTATACTTTGACACTAAAACTACGTTACGACTTTAACCTCTTAAGCCCCCTCCTCCCCGTGTATATAAACGTCTCGCTAAGCCAAACCCTTTATTTCTCCAGACGTATATATATGTCTTTCCGAAGTACGATTCTTTCTGTGCACTGCTATCCGTAAAATTAATCCAAGACTTTGGAATGCAATAAAAGAGGACCTTGGCAATGTTTGCGAAGGATTTCCTTATTCCAGATTATTTTTGCTCCTTTATTCCTCCTCTCCCCCCTCCCCCAATACATCCCATACGCGTGCGTACGTGGAACACGGTTGGCATTGGGAAGCGAATCGCGAAACTTAGGATCGTCAGTCAAGGTTTAATTATAAACCGCACAAAAATTATCAAGATAAGTGTTAATTTTTGTTATAAATTATATATATATGACAAACCCATGGGGCCACTATTAATTAATAAACTTGTTTTAACTTAGAATTGTTGAATTAATTTTAAAATGCATTATGTAACACTGATATATATATAATTGTAATATATCAGTGTAAATATGTATTTTATTTTTTATTATGTCAGAATGTAATTTGTTTGTTTACTTTCTGTAAATTAATAATTTTTTTAAATAATCTTTTGTTCTCGACTTTTCAATAGGCGCGCGCCCCCTAGGGGGCGTGCCCCCCAGTTTGAGAAACACTGCTAGAATGGATTGTAACTAAAAGGTAATACTTTTTAAGTTTTATTCCGTTCTTTCTGTAACTCTCTCAACATATTTAACAGGGGTTCAACTAGTTTAGTTGTCTCATCCGTAGTTATTTTGTTCCCTTCTTTTACTACGACATATTTGAGCATTTATTTGGATGTTATTACGTTCTCCCTGATTATTCACTCTAGTAAATCCCCCGAATGATGTAGTGTGCTTAGGTCTTGGGACTGGGATGGCTTACGGAATTGGTTTTGGATATGCTATAACAGCCATAGCTTTACGTTGTAAGCCATTTTCCTGGTAACTTTGTACTGCTGAAAGTAAAAATCACTTACGGCAATTTTCTTGGAAGTTTCTTTTATATTTTACTTCTTCCCTTATATTTTACTTTAATCAATTTTGTACCTTGCTCTCTGATTCAATAAATTACTCATTTCCAACCCAAAGGCTTCCTATGCTCCCCCAAACATTATGCCTTCTCCTCCATGTTTCATATTTGAAGATTTTTTTTTCTAAAGATTTGTGCAGGAATTTTTGCTGACATATTTTTCTCCTTTTTGATGCTGAAAATACAAAATTTTCTTTCAATTGAATGTATAACATTTTTCAATAATTATGTGGCCCATTTAGGCGTCTTTTAGTGAAAATGCACTCAGCACTTCTTGAGTGCAATTCGGCCATGATAATCATCATTTTCAGTTCTCATATTGTAGTTAATACCACAATTTGTTACAATATTTCAGCCACACTTTTAGCTATTTGTGCAACTTTATAGTCTTTGAATTATTTTTATAGAGGGTATTACAAAGCAAAATTCTCAAGGTGACACTACAGACGGCTAGCCGGGTCTTGGCTTGATCGTTAAAATTTTAGTTGATTTGTAAAGGGTGTTTTTTTAGAGGTATAGAACTTTAAATTGCAATAAAACAACGATGTATTATTTGATTGACATGAATTTTTTTATTCGAAAGATAATCTTGTGACATTGCATTTTAAATATGATTTCTGGCATATGACTGCCACGGCTGGATCGGATGTAGTCCAATCTGGACGTCCAATTTTAAATGACTTCTTCCAACATTTGTGGCCGTATATCGGCAATAACACGGTGGATGTTGTCTTCCAAACAGTCAAGCGTTCGTGGCTTATCCGCATAAACCAATGACTTTACATAGCCCCACAGAAAATAGTCTAGCGGTGTTAAATCACAAGATCTTGGAGGCCAATTCACAGGTCCAAAACGTGAAATTAGGCGGTCACCAAACGTGTCTTTCAATAAATCGATTGTAGCACGAACTGTGTAACATGTTGCGCCGTCTTGACAAACCTGGTATTTATTGTAGCAATTTGTGTTCCTTCATGAAAATTTGAGGAGAATTCTACACGATATGGACAAGCAAACCATTTCAGGACAAACGCAATAGCCAGTCCAGTCTTACAATTTAAAACTTGCATGTCTAAACCACTGTTGCACATTTTACAGTGAACTTCATTCTTGAAAACAAAAGCAAGAATATTCAAATTCATGATTGTATTTATAATGCCTACATAATCACCAAAAGAAGAAAAACTCTCATTTAAATTGGGAGTTTTCTTTTCTTTTGCACATGACTGCTTTGATTCATGTGCATGTTCAGCTTGAGCATTTAATTTACTATCAGTGGCACTTACTTTACTATTAATAGTATCCTTACGTGGATAATACTTACCTTTGAGTTTCTTGAAAACCTTTTAAGATCTTGGTATTTCAATATTTCAGAAATTTTAAATATCGATAAACGATAAGCGCTCAATCAAAACGTGTTCGAAAGCACCAAAAATAGGTAAACAACCCTAACAGTTACACTTGCAGTTATTCTACAGTTAATTTCGTGGGAATAAATAAAACAGATAATGGCTTTGCAAGAGCATCTTAGTTTTAAAAGGCCAATGTTTACATTTCTTTCTGTCAAAGTAGGCGTGGCAAATAAGTTGATTATTTTTTAAAGAAACATTTTAAAATACTTCTAATTCAAAAATCGTCTAGTATGTTTTATCATTCGAAAGGCCTTATTTTGGAGATTTGAGAAATATCAAAAACTCAAAATCAATTTCTCGAAGATGTTTACCATACTGACTGCTCTTACTCGCATGTTAAAAACATTTATTTTTTAAACAAAGTTAATTAATACAATCAATAGTGCAACGTCATGGAATTCCATTTTGGCCGAAAACTCATTTTCGGCGCTAATTTTTGTCTTTGTTGTAACAATAACAGTGTTATAACAATGGAGACAAATCAAAGTTGGCACCAAAAACTGGTTATTAAAACTGGTTTTAATTAATATTGTTACGAATTTAGTCTTATTCTAATTGTTTCTACTCATTTGTGTTCATTTTTACAGTTTAATTTGTCGTTTCTAATGTGATTTCAACCCTGTTTACCTGTAATATCATTTCCACTGCATTGCACGGCCCCCATGCTTTAACATTGGTTTAAATGGTAAACTCGCCAAATATTGCAGCTAGCGCCAAGTTGGCGACGGATTTGGCGACTTAATTTTTGGCGCCAAATTTGGCGATATATCGCCAAATGTGGGTGATAAGCTTGGTGACCATGGCAACCCTGCTCCTAATAACCCTGTCTGGCAACTCTATCGCGGTATTGTAACACTATTGTATTGAATGTATTACTGTATTGAGCTTTTCTCGTACGTTCCGGATTTTGCTAGACCTTTCTATTTCTCGATTATTCTGGCAAGTGCAAGAGGTTTCTGACCTAAAGGTATAAAAAGGCCCGGGCCGGCTAGTCAGTCAGTCAGATCTCAGCTTTCATGCAAGTGATACCTCTCTGCTAGAGAGAGAGAGACGATTGCATAGTGCGTGTGTTATTGCTTTTATTGAGTTATTATTTTTTGTGCTGAGTTTTACTATTGCTTTTGTTAGTGTATTACATCTGTGTTATCAGTATTTTCATCGATTGTACGTGACTTTCTCGAACTGTTCTACAATTTGTGGAGGACTGTTTTGGCAAAGAATAAAATTGTTTTGGGTCCCGCTCTTCGGCTTCAATCATTTCGAACCCCGAAAACGCAACAATTGGTGTCAGAAGTGGGGTTGAATGCCAACAACAAGAGCGATGGAGGCCCAGTTCCAGACTCTTCTAGAAAAATTGACCGCCAGCATGAATGCCAATATGGGCGAAATGAAATCGGACTTGACCGCCAGCATGAATGCCAACATGGGCGAAATGAAATCGGAGTTGACCGCCAGCATGAATGCCAATATGGGCGAAATGAAATCGGAGTTGACCGCCAGCATGAATGCCAATATGACTGAAATGAAATCGGAGTTGACCACCAATATCGCAGAAGTGAATACCAAGCTTACTAACGTAAACGAGCAGATCAGCGCCAACAAGGAAGAGTTGAAAAGTGATCTGAAGGGCATTGGCGACAAATTGACGACTATGGACAAGAAATTTGAAGAAATGGAAGGAAGAATCGAGTCGGTGGAAAATAAATTCTAAAACAAATTTGTGGATATAGAGAACAAATTTGAAAATAAATTCGAAGATATGGAGAGCAAACTAGAGGCGAAAATTTTCGAAAAGGTAGAAGATGTTTCCATCTCGTTCAGGAGTGACCTAGAGAAATTGAAGCAGAAAGTCATGACTGGTCAAGGGGATGAATTTAAGTTTCAAGCTCCTTATTCCAAGCCTTCCATCAAGCTTTCTACATATGACGGAAAGTTCTCTTGGCAGGTGTATAAGACCCAATTCTCCATAGTGGCGGATGCAAACCAGTGGGACTCCCAGACCAAGGCCTGCCAGTTAGCTGCTTCTCTTCGAGCCGACGCTGCTGACATTTTGCAAACTTTGCCGGAAACACAGCGGCTGGATTTCGACGCTCTCGTTAATGCTCTGGAGTTACGCTTCGGAGAGAAATGTGTGAAGGATTACAGCAGACTCCAGCTGAAGTCACGGCAGCAGAAAGTGTCCGAAACGCTCCAAGAACTAGCGACGGACGTCGAGAGGCTTTCTCACTTGGCGTTTTCTGACTGTCCGACTGAAGTAAGAGAAGTCCTGGCGCTGCAACACTTCATCGACGGGGTGCGTGATCCGGAAATCCAGAAAGCTCTTCGAATGGCGGATCTCAAGGACTTAAAGGGGGCCCTAGTGTTTGCTATGAAATTCGAGGCAGCCCAGCAAAACACGAAAGGACAGACACCCCATACGAGCCGTCAACGAATCGGACACGTCGAACTCAAGTGTGGAGCGGTTAGAGCGACAGATGAGAAGCTTCATGAATACAGTTGAGTCTTTGATGTCCCAGAAAGCAGACGGAAGAAGACCCTTAAATGCTGGACCTGTGGTCGAGAAGGGCATCTGCAGAGAAGCTGCCGGGCACGCCAAGGCGCTGAAACTAATAAGCGCCTTCCAGAAGGAGGTGTCGGAAAACTAATTAATGACCATCTCGTGGGGTGGAGGTTGCCAGATTTTGGAAAGCCCCACATTCCAGTGTGTCAAATTTCGACAAAGAATACCGGTGAGAATTGAATTTTTATAATGGGACATGTTAACGAGCTTCCCTGCAACATGATCATCGATACAGGAGCCAATGTGTCTATCATTCGGAACGATCTGGCTCAAAAATTAAAAGAGAAACTTATCTGGACCCCGCCCCGCGTGGTGCTACAGACCGTGACGGGGGAAAAGATTGATATTCACGGAAAATTAAAAGTCAAGATCCAGTTTGGAGACACTACCTACCAACATGCTGTGTATGTTGCAGATATTGCAGACCCTTTCATTCTTGGACTGGACTTTCTACAGGAGCATGGTTTCACTCTAGACTTCAACAAGAACGAATTACGTTCCATACACGAAGAAGTCACTATATTCAAAATTGAACACAGGACAGAATCTATTCGACAGGTAACCGCTAACGAGAATATTACCATTCCCCCAAGGACTGAAATCATAGTACCTGGATACATCGGTAACGATGTGAGTTTCAACTCTGGACTAATTAGAACTGCGGAAAATAAAGCGAATGGATTGCTAATAGCTTCGACGCTAGTGGACCTTTCCAGAAAAACTATCCCGGTAAGAATTTGCAACGTAACTGAAAACCTAGAGTGTTCCAGAAAGGTGAAGTGTTGGCAACCTGCAGTCCAGTAACGTGTCTGCAAAAGTTCGAGCTTGCTCCTATCCAACTCGCCTCAACAGTTGACTCCCGACCTTCTAGAAAATGCTGAATTGTCCCCTAACAGAAAAGCTCCGCAGAAAGACTGTTCCAAGAATTTGAAGACGTGTTTTCTAGAAACAGTAGCGATATTGGCCATACGACAGTGACACAACACAGAATTGATACAGCAGACCATCCGCCGATTAAACAGCACCCAAGACGCTTGCCGTTTGCTAAACAGGAAGAGGTCGGAACACTACTACGAGAGATGCAGGAAAATGACATCATAGAACCGTCTTCGAGTCCGTGGGCATCTCCAATCGTCTTGGTTCGTAAGAAAGATGGCTCCACAAGATTTTGCGTTTACTATCGAAAACTTAACGACGTCACCAAGAAGGACAGCTACCCTCTTCCAAGGATAGATGACACCCTGGATACCCTTTCCGGTCATAAATGGTTCTCGACTTTAGATTTAAAGAGCAGATACTGGCAAGTGGAGATCCATCCCGAAGATAGAGAAAAACAGCATTCACTTCCGGCCAAGGACTATGGCAGTTCATAGTCATGCCGTTCGGGCTCTGCAATGCGCCAGCTACTTTCGAGCGCCTGATGGAGACCGTGCTAAAGGGTCTGACTTTTGAAGCTTGCCTTATTTACCTGGATGACGTCATAATAGGAGGGCGTACGTTTGAAGAACATCTTCAAAATATCCGGAAGGTGTTATCAAAATTAAGCGACGCTAACTTGAAGCTAAACCCTTCGAAATGCAAGTTCTTCCAGAAAGAAGTCAATTATCTGGGACACATCATCTCTGCAGAAGGTGTTCGTACGGACCCCGAAAAAGTGTCCGCCGTAAAGAATTGGAAACGCCCTGAAAACCTCCGTGAGCTGCGAAGCTTCCTGGGACTATGTACTTATTACCGAAAGTTTGTGAAAGGGTTCTCTAACATCGCAAGACCCTTGCACAAGCTAACAGAAAGTAAACAAAAGTTTCAGTGGACAAAAGAATGTGAAGATTCCTTCCTCCAGCTTAAAGAAGCTTTGACGTCTTCACCGATCTTAATATATCCACAACCGGACAAGCCATTTATCTTGGACACTGATGCCAGTAATGAGAGTGTCGGAGCAGTATTATCTCAGGAAATAGATGGCCAGGAACGAGTCGTAGCTTATTGGAGTAAGTGTTTATCGAAACCGGAAAGAAATTATTGTGTCACTCGAAAAGAGCTACTGGCTATTGTGAAAGCCATCGAGCATTTCCATCACTATCTCTATGGCCAAAAATTTCTTCTACGTACCGATCATGCCTCTTAACCTGGCTAATGAATTTTAGAAATACTGAAGGCCAGGTAGCCAGATGGATACAACGGCTCAACGAGTATTACTTTGACATCAGACATCGTAAAGGCTCCTCGCATGGAAATGCTGATGCCCTTTCAAGAAGACCATGCCCAGAAAATTGTCGTCATTGTTCCAGAGTAGAGACCAAATATGACTATGCTATACGCCAGATAACAACTTCAACAGCGACACCACCCGATCCCTGGAGTGACGAGAAAGCTCGAGAAGACCAGATGGCGGATCCTGATATTAAACCCCTTATAGAGTTTATGGAGTCTTCCAGCAATAAACCAAGTTGGCAGGACATCTCGGTTTATAGTCCTACAACTAAGCAGTATTGGGCCCCTCTGGAATTCTCTACATCTCAGGAATGGTGTTCTATACCGAAAATTCGAATCAGAGGATGGAAAGACATTCAGGTGGCAATTAGTACTTCCTCGATCTCGTATCCCAGAGGTACTCAAAGAATTGCATGGCAGCCCAACAGGAGGTCATTTCGGCGTCATGAAAACTTTGCACCGAGTTCGAGAGCGATTCTGCTGGGGTAAAGTGAGAGCTGACGTGGAACAGTGGTGCAAGTCCTGTGATGCCTGTTCAGCTCGGAAGGGGCCAAAGATACGTAGCCGAGGGAAGCTGCATCGCTACAATGTTGGAGCACCCTTCGAACGTATCGCTTTCGATATCCTGGGACCTCTGCCAAGGACTGCGTCTGGTAATAAGTACCTACTTGTTGTCATTGACTACTTCACGAAATGGCCCGAAGTGTACCCCATTCCGGATCAGGAAGCCCCACCGTAGCGGAGGCTGTAGTGCAGCACTGGATATCGAGATATGGGGTACCTCTTCAACTTCATTCCGATCAGGGAAGAAATTTCGTCTCTGCGGTATTGAAGGGGGTCTGTGAACTACTCGGAATTGACAAGACCAAGACCATACCTTTGCACCCACAGTCAGATGGCATGGTGGAGAGGTTTAATCGTATCATCCTGAATAACCTCTCACTGATGGTCTCCAAGAACCAACAAGACTGGGACCAGAAAGTTCCTCTCTTTCTGCTAGCGTACCGCAGCGCCGTTCACGAGACTACCGGATATTCACCATCCCAGATGCTTTTTGGCCGAGATCTTCGTCTCCCTTGTGACCTGCTGTTTGGTCGCTCTCCGGATACACCTTCATCGCCTGAGGAGTACGTGCAGAATCTCCAGGCACGTTTTGAAGATGTACACAATTTGGCTCGAGAACGGATCAACCTGAGGACAGAGAAGATGAAGACTCGGTACGACACAAAAGCCACAGGACATCAATTCAAGGAAGGTGACAAGGTGTGGTTCTACAACCCGACTCGACGCAAAGGACTTTCTCCTAAGCAACAATCGCATTGGGACGGTCCTTATACAATTTTAAAGATAATAAACGACGTCGTAATCCGGATCCGTAAGTCAACGAATTCGAAGCCTAGAGTCGTTCATTACGACAGGCTTGCTCCATATTATGGCCATAATTCCTAGTGTGTCAATTATCGTGTAATTTATTTTGACCATGGTCTTGTATAAATAAGTTAGTGTGTAAATAATCTTGTAAATAATTTTGTTTATTGTTTTGTAAGTGCTTATTTTCTACTATGCATTACGGGTTTATTTTGTACTATGCATTAGGTGTTTATTTTGTACTGTGTATTACATGTTTATTATTGCATATTCATTTAGTTGTTTTTAATCAATTGCTTTATTATTATGTTAACGTCTGATGAAGGGTTGTACTGCCCGGGACGTGCAGTTCTTGAGAGGGGGGCAATGTTACGAATTTAGTCTTATTCTAATTGTTTCTACTCATTTGTGTTCATTTTTACAGTTTAATTTGTCGTTTCTAATGTGATTTCAACCCTGTTTACCTGTAATATCATTTCCACTGCATTGCACGGCCCCCATGCTTTAACATTGGTTTAAATGGTAAACTCGCCAAATATTGCAGCTAGCGCCAAGTTGGCGACGGATTTGGCGACTTAATTTTTGGCGCCAAATTTGGCGATATATGCCAAATGTGGGTGATAAGCTTGGCGACCATGGTAACCCTGCTCCTAATAACCCTGTCTGGCAATCCTATCGCGGTATTGTAACACTATTGTATTGAATGTATTACTGTATTGAGCTTTTCTCGTACGTTCCGGATTTTGCTAGACCTTTCTATTTCTCGATTATTCTGGCAAGTGCAAGAGGTTTCTGACCGAAAGGTATAAAAAGGCCCGGGCCGGCTAGTCAGTCAGTCAGATCTCAGCTTTCATGCAAGTGATACCTCTCTGCTAGAGAGAGAGAGACGATTGCATAGTGCGTGTGTTATTGCTTTTATTGAGTTATTATTTTTGTGCTGAGTGTTTACTATTGCTTTTGTTAGTGTATTACATCTGTGTTATCAGTATTTTCATCGATTGTACGTGACTTTCTCGAACTGTTCTATAATTTGTGGAGGACTGTTTTGGCCAAGAATAAAATGGTTTTGGATTCCGCTCTTCGGCTTCAATCATTTCGAACCCCCGAAAACGCAACAATATCTTTTTAACTAATTGCTATATATGACCGAATTGTGAATCTTAACAAGTATTGAATCCACTTAATTAAAAATTCTCTTGATAAAAAAAATGTCATCAAAATTGCTCCAGCCCTTTAGGAGGAATCAGTCACGTACACACGCACAGAAGAATTATGTGTATAAAGATGATTTGAAAATATTTTAATGAAAAACGCTAAAAAGCATGATTCCTCAGAATTTTTGTAACAATAAAGACCTGGTTTCGCCAGTTTGGCTGAAAATCGAGTTTCGACTCCAACTTACGTCATTTTTATAACAATAAAATTGTTACAACAATGCAGGTGAATATTGAGTTGAATGTTTTTATTTAATATCTTTTAACTAATAGCGATATGGGATCTAATTGTGAATCTAAACCATTCTCTAATCCACTTGAACCCACACAAAAAATTTCATCAAAATCGGTCCAACCGTTTAGCAGGAGTTTAGTCACATACACACGTACAGAAAATTTTTATATGAAGATTTAAATCATTATCTTCTTCTCGTTTATTAAATTTATTCTCAATTTCATTAACTCCGAAACGTATTAAATCTATAATGCATTTTATTAAAAAAAATTTAAAATACTGGAAAGCCAATTTCCCTTTCTGTATTAGTCTCTTTTCAAAATCCAGTTTATTTTATTTTTAAAGTGCGTCGTTATCATGGATATTTAAATTCAATCAAATACATGAATATCAGTCTGTTACTAAAGTTTGACCTTGTGCATTTTATGGGCCATGTAAATAAAAAAATATTTTATGTCACTTCCCTTCGGGGACTATTTGTTAAGTAAGACGGATTTATACCTTTTTGCAGACACGAGCCATCGTCCACGAATCATCTTTCCATATAAAATCGGGAATTTTTATTTGTTTTCCTTCACTCGGTTACTGAAGCAAAATGTTTTTCGCAATTTACGTGGATTTACAAAGCCCATGTTACACGACCAATGTCATAAATTTTCTTCTGAGTGAGGGTCAATCTCAGAGGAGGGGTTTATCGGAAAAGGGATTTGAGCGCTCCGCGAAGATGTGTGAAAAAATTCCTTTCGATATTGAAAATCATAAAAGTTATTTGTTTCTTATGCACTGTTCTGCATCATTCAAAGAGTTACAAAAGCAGTAGAGATATTGTAAAAAATGTATATTCCTTCTGTGATGCACTTATGATAATTCTTTTAAATTGAGAGGCAAAAGGTCTTCCTTACAATTCATTCATATGCTAATAAATGATATTTCCCAAACATCAGATTTCTCTCTCTCTCTCTCTCTCTCAGATCATATACATATGGAATTGCCACATGCAAATATAAAAATCTTGAACGGCCGTCGTATAATAAGTAAACACCTATATAGTTAAAAAGTCATCTTAAATGTTTAAAAGATCGCATTTTTTAAAATTATTTTTACCCTACAAAACATTGACTTAATGCATTCCATACATTTCTAATCACAATAGTTTTTTGTGGACTAAATCCAAAGATTACTTCTGACAACAATATACGGACAAATAAACTGAAAATTTTACCATTTTGTGACAAGTTGCGAAATAACAGGCATAATGTTGTGCTTCAAATAAACGAAGTTGATTTATTTGTAGGCAATACAGTGTTTATTTTATTATTTTTCTTACACCAAACAAATGGATTTCTTTTTTTTCTTTTGTGTGAATCTACTCTGAGGAGCCGTTACATTATGACCTCCAGTTTAATATAAAGTAGGACTACCTTTCGTTTCCAAAAGTGCTAGCAGCCGGAGAGATATTGAATCTACAACGTACTGTGAAATAGACTGATTATCTCGTTCCACTCAATGCGAGGATGTAGTGTGATAAAAATAAGATTTCCAGATAGATTTATAAATGATTTCTGAAAATCTTATCTGGGACGAATTAAAAAACTAAGATGAGACATGAAATTCACCGGAATGTTTCTCTAACCACTTCCAGACGAGCTACCCCCTTTAAAACCTCAGCCCTCTCAGTTCATTAAGAAGCAGTTGGTGTGAAGTTTGAAGATATGAATCTCAGTGCTGGGGTGTCATCCTCATTAAGAAATCCGTCAAAATTAAGAAGTGCGTCCGAATGGACTTCCAATGTGAGAAGTTAATAAAACATTCAAAATCCATAAGAAGAAAATTCCGGTTATTGAAATTACATATTCCATATCTACCTTTACAAAAATTAACCATCTAATCAAGCCAAACCAAACACGACTATATCCATTTATTTATAGTAAAACTAGTTCATCAGTAAGAATTGCGCATACTATCACTGAAGGAATCATTGGAATTAAAACCGCTTGTTATCATTACGTCACTAATTCCCTAAACGTCCAAAGCTGGACTTGCAATGGTAGTTTCTAAGGAATTTTGCTACACGAAAAAATGTTCAGTGATTTTTTACCAGATGAGACTGGCAATGCATTTTCACAATTAATGTTAATTCATACTAAAGATAGCATCATTTCATTAAAAAATCTCTAAGATCCTTTACGTAAAAACTTCACAGCTTTTAAAAATGACTTCTATGTTGCAATGAATATTTAAATATTGCAAAAGAAAAAAAATGATACATATAATTTCAATGTACGCAAAAAGAAATATGTGTGTATTTTTTTCGAATCTCGTTTCAGCGTAATCAAACATAAACGACACTGTCTGATTACTATTTACATTTTTGCTACCTTAACACGAGTGTTTATATTCATAATGAAATAAAAATCACTATTCAAAATGCATCAACTGGCTATACGCTGAACAAGATTAGCAATAATTTTTTAAAACTATATTTACGGATGCTGGTTATATATATATATATATATATATATATATATATATATATATATATATATATATATATATATATATATCTTCTTACTGAAGTGAGACAAGTTGACTCATATAAGAAAATTAAAGTTTTTTTCAATGAAAATTTTTACAAATCAATTAAATAAAAGATTTATTATTAAAAATTTCATTGAAAACATTTTTACTTATAAATTCGGTTTTTGAAATAAAATATTCCCATAAACATATCTATTCATGTTTATTTTGTTGAGCTGCATTTTATTCTTTATTTTTTCCCTTAATTTTTGTATATTATGTGTGTACCTTGTGCTTTAATATTTAATATTTATATTTAATATTTATTTTGTAGTACTTTCTCAACTTTATGTACATATATTTTTATTATTATTTTGATATATTCTGTTTATATTTGTTCTTAAATTGTTCTGATTCACCTCTTATTTTTATGTAATCAAGGCACATTTTTTGCGTGTTATTATATTCACCTAATTAGTTTTTATTATTCGATTTTATTTGTTTTCGATTCGTTTCCTTATTCAAAATTTTTTGCAAGGCAGATTTTGGCCAATAATTTTTTTATCTTAGTTATTATTACTCACGTACATTATTTTTTATGTATCTTTCATGCATTCCGTTTATTGTATTTCATTTTTAAGTATTTATACTAGTATTGTATTTTTATTGATTTTTATAATATTATATTTGTATTGTATTTGTTTTGATATTTTAATTCCTTTTATTACTTTTATTTTCATTTTGCATATACTACTATCTCTATCTTTAATTATTTTATGCTTTCAATTCTTGCTTATCCATTGCAGTTATAACCACCCACTCCTTTAATTCTAGCAGATCTTCTTAGAATTTTACAACTAAATGCGAATCACTCCCGGTCTGCCCATCTTCAAGCTCACTCGGTTGCAGTGGAGATGGGTTTCGATTTACTTCTCCTCCAGGATCCTTACCCTAACTTTAATCTTCCCTTAAATTCCCCACTTGGTTCCTCTCAATTCTTTTCCAATTCTCTCAATTGTGCAATTGTTTGTTATAATCGGAATATCATTTGCAACTTTCGCATGAAAACAGATCACACTGTGTCCGTCAACATTAAATTAAATCAAGTTCTTACTGTTATTAACGTTTACTTTTCCCCTCATGGTGATTTCTCCGAGGCTATTAATCAATTGAACCTCTATAAAGAAATTAATAAGAATTGTTTGTTAGCCGGGGACTTCAATGCAAGGTCAGTTGTTTGGGGGTATAAGAACACTGACAGGAGGGGGATATCTTGGCTGATTTCTTACTCTCCAACAATTTGCATCTTTGCAATATTCAAGGACTGGGACCAACCTTTCATGGCCCTAGGTCCGCGGTTGGGAACCCCGATCTCACCCTCACATCTTGCGACCTGGTTTCCTTTGTTGAGAATTGGGAAATTCTTTCCACCGAATCCCTTAGCGACCATAGTTTTATCAGTGTTCATCTCCGGTGTGATCTAATCTTTTCTGACTTTGTCTTTAAAACCAAATATGGCATTAATAAATTCATCTATAATTTTCGCAAGAACTATAACCTTCTTAATTCCTTCTTGACTAACATCTCCTCAATTGAACTACTTGATGATTTCGCTAGTCTATTAATTAATACTACAAATGCCTCTGCCTTCTCAACTCTTAGAAAGCGCCGGGTTTTAAATACCCCTTCTTTCAAATGGTGGAACAATTCCTTAAGAATCCAGCGTAATCAGCTGAATGCATACAAGCGGAGGGTGGTTTCTCTCACTACGCATGGCATGTCGGTCGACGAGATTGCCTCCATGCACTCCAGGTACAAAGCCCTCAGGGCCAACTATAAAAAGTCAATAATTGACACCAAGAATAAAGCTTGGGAGTATTTCTGTTCTACGAATTCTAATAATTTTGGATTTACTTTTAAAGCAGCTTTCGGAAAGTTATCCAGCCCAACTAATCTTCATCAAATTTCGACTGGCGATCCTGCCTCTTTGTTCCATAGTAAGGTTAGCCTTCTTCTTGATTCTCATTTCCCTTCAGGATCTCCTCCTATTCCTCTTGTCTTCAATGACTGCTCTCCTCCTTCATGCCTCAGCCCCAGTGAAGTTGAAGTCGTCGTCCGGAAGCTTCGTGGGGGTAAAGCCCCGGGTATAGATCTCATTGACTATGCTATTTGGAAAGCTCTTTATAACTCCTTCCCCAACTTGCTTTTTCGGTTCTTTAACCTCTGCATCCAAATTAATCACTTTCCTTCCATTTTTAAGAACACAAAAATTTAATTTTTACTAAAGCCCGGGCGTGACCCATCGTCTACTCTCTCCTATCGACCAATTTGTTTGCTCTCCACCCTTGGCAAAATTTTAGAAAGAATTTTTCTTAATAGGTTTCTCCGTTGGATTTCTAAGAATAATATTCTCCATAGATCTCAGTTCGGCTTTAGGGAAAACCGCAGCTGCATTGAGGCCGTGGACAAATTAGTGCATCACATTAAAAATACCAGGGTGAATAAACATACTGCTTCTACGTTTATTGATATCAAATCTGCTTTTGACAACGTTGATTGGTCGACTCTCTTCCATATTTTTCATTCATACCGTATTCCTCTTCACTTTCAGAAATTCATTCACTCTTACCTCACTAACAGGGTAATAATCTGGACTGATAATACTTTTACCATTAAAAACAAATTTTTAAAGGCTGCCCACTAGGGTCCGTTCTTTCACCAACTCTTTGGAATATTTATTTTAATCCTATCCTTTCTCTTAACTCTGAACTGTTTCTTCTCCATGCCTTTGCGGACGATCTCGCAATTGTCTCTTTTGGCCTTTCACGTAAGAAACTTGAAGATAATACTAATAAAATCCTTAGTTTAGTAAATTATAAGCTTTCCGAGCTCAATTTGTCAATAGCAACTGCTAAAACCGTTTCAGTTGTTTTCAGATGTCCCCTTTATTCAAGGCCGTGGTTTTCGAGGGAGCACGACCTTCAGGAGGAATCCCATTTTTAAAATTGGTTCCAATTCCATCCATATCTCTAAGTCATACAAATACTTGGGTGTCAACATTGACAATCGCTTATCTTGGACTCCCCATATAAATTCTATCAAGGATAAGATTCTCTGGATTTCTTCCAACTTTTATCGTGTTTCCAAAAATTTCAATCACCAGCATATTTCCTTAATGAAACTTTGGTATACTTCGGTTGTTCAACCAATCATCTCCTACGGAGCAGGAGTGTGGGGTGGATCCCTGACCTCTATCCAGGTCCAAAAGCTTAAATCTATTCAGAGGATTTACTTATTAAAAATCACTAAAGCCTATAAAACCTCCCCTACTGACGCTCTTAATATCCTATCAGGCATTCCCCCCATTCATATTGTTATTCGCTCTCTCTACTTTAAATTCCAACTTTGGAACAACAGGAACGATCTCCTTCCAGGCCTTATCCCAGCTACGAAATTGGACTCTTTTATTTCTCTTCATCAGATCCTTCCCGATTTTCTTTCCTTTCCCATTAATACTTTCGAGGGCCCATCTGAGTGGGAAGTGTATACTGACGGATCCAAAATCGATTCCAATGTTGGTTTCGCCGTGTGTATTTTTTTTCGGGGGTCTCCCTTTAAAACATATCTCTTTAAAATTCAGGATTTTAACTCGGTCTTTCAGGCAGAGTTCTCTGCCATCGGTCTCTCTGTCTGTTGGGCAGTTCATCATAATACTAAAATTCATATTTATACTGACAGTCTCTCCTCTATTCTCTTTCTTAATAATCTTACAAATAAATCCAGTTATCTCAATTCCATTAAATTCAAATTGTTTCAATTCAGAAGCTACTACAATCTTTACTGGGTCAAAGCTCATAACAATAACCTTTATAATGATTACGCCGATTTTTATGCAAAACAGGCTGTATATGATGGCGAAGTGTTTTCGGTTCCCGCTCCTCGCTCCTTCCTCTCCATTTCCTTAAATAAATTTATCCTAGAGTCTTGGACCTCCTCTTGGAATGATTGCAATACTGGACTAAGGGTCAAGCGCTTTTTCAATAATCCTAAATTAAACATTCTTCCCATTTCAAAATATCTGGTCCATTTTCTAACTAATCATGGGCCTTTCCCCGCTTACTTGCACAGGTTCAATCTCCTTCCCTCTCCAAATTGCCTGTGTGGGTCGCCTGGAGACGCCGACCATTACGTATTCCACTGCCCCTTCACTTCTGATCACCATCTTGTTAACCCCAGCCCGAACGCTCTCTATCCTTGGGTCAACTCTATTATTAATAATCGTGCAATTCACAATAAATTAATTTCCTGCTTTGCTATTTCAAAATCCATATGTGATAATTCGGCTTAACTTTCCCTTTTCCCTCTTCGGTTCTTGCAATAACTTTAAATCTTTTTTGTTCCCCTCCCATAATTTTTTGCAGCTTCCTGTTTTAACCCTTAGTCATCATTCTGGGTTTACTTTATGATTAATTTCTTGTTTGTTTTTTTCTCTCTTTTAGCAAAAATGGTTTCTTTAATAAAATTCAATAACTTATCTGTTTCCCCCTTTCTCTTTTTAGTGTCTTAAAAATATAATTGGAGGAGGAAATGTAAAAAAAAAAAATCATCTTTTCTGTGCTTTTTCAAAAAAAAAAAAAAATCTAACGACAACAGGAAGTGTTGGCGCCATTCTTGTCTGTGTTTGTTAAGTGTTTTTTTTTATGTATTTGCATTGTAATTTGTAATTGTTAAGCGTTTTTTTCTGTATTTCCCCAATTCTCAAGAATTTTGGGGAAGGGACTTTTTGTACATGTTTTTCGTTTAATTTGATAATAAAATACTTCTCGGAGGGTCGGATGCAGCTCTAAGCCCTTTGGGTGAGCTCGATTCTCTGGAGTAAGTAAGTAAATGTTTCCCAAACTTTCAACACTTACGACCTAGTTTCCAATATCATAATTTTCATCTCCACCTCCCAACCTCTCCACACAATAACAATGTTATTGAATGCAGTAATATGTTCTTTTACGCTAGATATACAATATGACTTGAAATATATAAACCGGGCAAATTATCAAGATAAGCATTACATTTTGAATAATTTTTTTTGTATATGACGGGTTCCTGGGGCTCCTAGTAATTATTAAAGTTATTCTAACTTGGTATGTTAGTATTCTTAAACTAGTTATCCAATACATTGTGCAGTACTTATAGATTATTAAATGTATTATATCAATGTAAATTTATATACTATTTTTTATTATGTTCGAGTGTATTTTGCTTTGCTTCCTTTCAGTAAATTAATAATTTATTTAAACAATCTCTTGTTTTAACTTTTCGATATGCTCGCGCCCACCACTTACAGTTTCACGACCCCTAGAGGGAGAGCCCCACTTTTCTTTTAGAGTCGCTGCCCTAAAGGATGCAAAGCTACAGACTCTGCAACTCCCCCTTCCTTTAAAATAACGAATTCTCTTTAACCTATGCCTATATTTTTTTTTATTTTTGCTGGTGAAAACAAGTTTTAAGGTTGATTGATTGATGGAATATTAACGTCGCACTGTTCAGCTACACGAGGGCTTTTGGCGACGGACCACGTAATTTTGAACCATGGTCAAGTGACGTGGACGATACCTGAGCTGGAACCTCCCCCTCTCCTAACTATCACACCGCCCCACGGGAGGACGTTTCAGCTCTCGACAGATTTAACGTGCATCACTGCCCTACACGGCGTTTATTTAGTGGTACTGGGATCGAACTCGTGACCAGGCAAGCCACGATCCGATACCTATACCACTCGGCTACCGCGGCCACACAAGTTTTAAGGTAATTTATTTCAATATAACTGAAAATTTTTAAATTTAAAAGGTTTGTAAAAATTACAAAGAAATTACCTATCAATTGCGGGGTAGAGAAACTCTGCAAACTTTCGCGTGTGTGAATGAGTGAATATTCATGCCGCACTATTCAGAAACTCTAGGGCTATTGGCAACTAACCTCGTATATAATTTTGAACCTTGATTAGGTGACTAGGATGACACATGAGCTTTCACCCCTTCTCCTAACTTACAAACCTCACCCGGAGAACGTTTGAACTTCGACATATTTAACCTGCATCAGCCCCCTTTGCATGGTGGATCTTCAGCGGTACTAAACTCGAACTTTTGGTACGCCGGCTCCGTTTCTTTGACCAATAAGCTACCACGGCCACTTCAAACTTTCGCTCCATGCCAAAAAAGATCTTGAAGCCTCAACAGATTTTTATTATGGCATCAATTTTTCTAAGTAGGAAAGCTCAAGAGAAAAGAGTATTAATCCTCACTCCTGCATTCCTTGTTTGAAATTGTGTGTCCTTAAATATATTATGTGCTTTCATCCGCAGAGTTACAAATGATGATTTGGAAAATTGGAGCTTACAGTTCTATTTGATCTTTGTTAAGAAACAAACTTGCTAAGATGTATTTTCTTCCGCATGGTATTAAGTATATATCGGAAGAGCCAGTTGAATTTTTACGAAATTTCGTGACCTTTGCAAAATTTTAAGACATTTATAGAAAATCATTGTAAACTGTTCAGAATGGTACCTATTTTTTTATTATAATACCTCCCAAAATATCACATCTTAACTTCCGAATGTACAAGTGAATATGAATCATGCCAATAATTATTTGGAATAAATGTTTGCTTAGTATGACAGCTAAATATAACTTTAAAACTGCCAAAAAAAATTTAAGAGTAAATATTTATCTTGACACAAATAAAATAAATAGAAGCTCAGAATTTAGCACTGAATATTCACTTAACATTAAATGAAGCATATGTTTGTGTTTATGAGCAATAATATTTTCCGTAACATTTATTTTAATTTCATTTGTATTTAAGACCTAAAATGAAGTATCCTTCAAATAAATTTATTATTAACATAAGAAGGAAAAATGAAGCCTTTTTATAGGATTATAGATAAGCAGGTGTGTTATCATATTGTGTTTGCCTACCTCCTCGAACAGTTCCTTCTATCGGTAATTCCTTTTCAATCATTTGCCATATGTCAGCAAAATATTTTAGATGGTGGTCATGTAAAATAAAAAAATAATATGAAATATACTTAAGAAAAGCAAGTGACTTTGTTTTAAAAGATAGTTATGTGTAAATTACATGTTTATTAATATATTTATTCACTACAAGATTTACACCTCAACGTAGTTAAGTAAGGATAACAGTGTGATAATCTTTGCAAGTAAAATGTCTCTAAAATTGACAAATAATTCTAAAATAATTTTTTAATGAAACTCGGAAGAATTGCTTAAGTAATTAAAAAAATATTGGATGAAATTCAAGTATATTTTGTACACGTGCTATCGTTTCTTGGAAAGTATTTTTGCATATTGGATGAAACTTAAGATGTTTCTTTATATCTTAGAAAATGTTGTTTGTGAGTTTCAGCTTCAAAAGACTTTGTATTCATATTCTACATAGATGCCTGATTTGTTCTCAGCTGAAATACAGCATGTTCAAAAAAGATTGTACTTTTTAAAAATTTTTCGCTAGCTTCTCTGAGGTAATATTGAAACAGTTTCTTATACAAGAACTTAGGTGATATGCCAAGTGTGTGTTTTTTGTCCTTAAGTTGTACCTTACAAAGATTAAATATGGGTGCCTTAGGAGCTAATATTGTAGGACTAAACACAGTCTTAAGGCTAGCCAACTTTCCCCTATATTTAATTCACTATTCATTCATGATTTCTATCATTTGTCAAACATAATATAACTACTATCAATTACTAATAATACATGACGTGACATTCAATATCCCTTCCCAATGGAATGACTACTTAGGGAAGAAATAATTTCGATCGGTATTTCATCGCGTCAAAACAGTTTCATAAGTACAAATCTATGATGAATGGAATATATATGCATACATTCATATGAAAGAGAAACGGGACCAATTGCGGTCGCATGTGAAATATCGATGACTCTGCAGATGTTTAACATCAGAAAGAAAACAGATCTTTATTGAAGAAGAGAGAGAAATTACGCATTTTTTTTTCTTTTGGAAGTCTTTTTTTTACTTGCTGTCCTTTGTTATATTTTGTTCTTTTTATTGCTTATATATATATCTGTCTCTTTTAAATCTGTATCAAGAGCAATTGTTGTTAATGTCGAAAGAAAAATGAACATTATTAAATACAAAAGAAAAATAATAATAACAACACTACACTAAACCCTATTAATTAAGAAAAATTTAAAAATCTGAAAATTTAAAATATAGTGTCAAAATCAATTGCAATTACAGAAAAAAAAAGACAAACTTAATTTTTTTATACAAATAATTACATGATATATAAATAGTGATTTAATAAAGATATTGGAAAACTGTTTAGAGTTTTTTATGCAATAGTCTGATACTATTTGTTTCTATTTATTCATTTTTTAATTTAATTAATGAATTAACATTTGAAAAAAATGTATTAACATCACGTGCCATCTATTGCATCTTAAAAAATGTATTTGAACTTGAATGGATGAATAGAAAGTATTTTCTTAACAATTGAAAATTTGAACAAGATATATATTTATCTTTATATATAGAAATTACGTGTCACAGTGTTTGTCCGCCATGGACTCCAAAACTACTCAACCAATCCTGACATAATTTTGCATATTATGTGCATCTTCATCCAACTGAAAATATAGGATAGTTTTTTTCTTAATTTTTGACTTCATTATTTTTGCGTAGAGTCCAAGAAACGGGAATATACGCAAAGTGTCGGAATGTGTGTATTGTGTGAAGCGGAATTTGTGGTCCATGGTGCATGAAATCCATTTCGAATTAAATCCCCAAAATACCCGTAACTTTAACGGACAATGCCGGATGACTGTATTTTTGAAACACTCTGGCAGGGGCTTACTTTAATTTCCTTGGGATCCGAAAACTTGATCCCTGGTGTATTTTGAGACGGGCAATTTGAATCTGATATCTGATATGAGAAAATATCGCAAATTTGCGGGATAATTGTGGACGACTGACTATTACGTGGACCGTGACAGGAACTTTCCTCAAGTCTTGAAGCGGGAAAAGTACTTTTTTAATCATTTTTGGGATGGTGAACGAGAATCCGAAATCGGATATTAGAAATTCGTGTAACTTTGCCGGATAATGCCAGACTAGCAAAATCCCCTTTCCTACGACTGAACTTGCAGACATCGAAGAGCCAAAATTAGTCCCCAGTTGCGCCTAGGGATGGAAAACGAGAATCTGCAATCAGGTTTTAGAAACTCGCACAAATTTGCAGGTTATTTTTGAAATTAGGTAAAATGGCTTCGTTTGATTCCCACTTACGAATTTTCATTCCCTCTAGCGGCTGAGTTTGCAAAGCGGTAGGGCACCGAAATTCTGTGTTTCGGAACGGAGAAGGAGAATCTGAAATCGGACTTTAGGTGTTCTGGTAACTTTATGGAATAATGCCAGACGACCGTAATATGCGTAGATAGTGGTGTCAGCTTAACTTACAGATGTAGGGATGCAAAATTGGGTTCAGAACGTACTTTGGGACGACCTATCCGAATAATTAATTCAATACGAGGAATTCCCGTGTTAAATAATGTCAGACGATGGTATTTTAAACGAAATATGGCAGGGGCCTACTTCAGTGTTTCTCAAACTGTGGGGCGCGAGCATATTGAAAAGTCGAAAATAAAATATTATTAAAAAAATTATTAATTTGCTGAAAGTAAACAAACGAAATACTTTCAGCTATAATAAAAAATAAAATCACGTTTACACTGATACAATACACATAAAAATGTATCAGTTTTGTGTACAATGTATTTTATCAGTAATTTAATTATACTAAAAAGTTAAGAACCCAAGTTTGATAATTATCAGTGATCTCATGGGCTTATCTTGATCATTTGTACGCTCTGTAATTAATCCCTCAACTGCCGATTAAAATTTACGTGATTCGCTCGCTTTTCCCTGTAGGTGCGCGTATTTTGATGTTGTTTTTTGTGGGGAGGGGAAGAAAAGGCATCAATATACAAATTCTCTGAAATAAGTAAATCCTTCGCAAACACGGTCCTTATATTGCATTCGAAATAATTTCATGGTGCACTAAAATATCGTACCTTGGATAGACGTATATATACATCCAGAAAATTAATGCTTTGGCTGAGCGAGACGTTTATATGCATCGGTGGCACTTAAAAGGTTAAAGTCGTATAGTAGCTTTAGCGTCAAAGTATAGTATTATTGAGTTCAATACATTGTAATTATATGGAGAGGGGGCGATGAAAAATATGATTGAATATTGGGTTGCGAATTGTGAAAGTTTGAGAAGCACTGGCCTACTTTAAAATTCTTGGCATAATAACGCCCTTTCCCACAAAAGCCACAATGCAACCTTAAATTTAAACTGTACAAATTATCAAGATAAGTATTGAATTTTGCATGATTAACTTTTAAATAATTGATATTTTACGAAAGCTACTTTTAAATAATATTTTTTAAAAAAGTAATCCTTATTATTTTAATAATGTTCACGCCCCGAATTGGGCGCTTGTTCCAATCCGGAAAGTCCAAAAATGAAATGGCGCGTTATAAAAGAACAACCCACTATTTATGGTCCTCATAGGTTGAGGTATACAGTTTTGGTTAGTACGCGAATGGAAATATTCTATAATCAGCGGTTTAGATCGGGTTTCTTTTTGCTACAAGAAACACTTGCGAGCATCCTTTTCTAGTAGGAAGTTCAATCGTTTCGTCTGTAAAACATTTTGAAGATTTAAGCGTTTTGTTTTTTTAATGCATGCCATGGGTCAGTAATTTCTTCACCTGACTTTCACATTAGGTTCGTTTGATTGCAAATTGTAAAAACATAACATTTAGCACAGGATGTAACTCCTCCTAACATATGTCGGTTTTTTGTGTTTATTGGAACAGAGAACTTTTGGGATTTACACGGGATGATCACAATAACACTTAAGTCATATAGAGTAGATGTAGACCTTTAATTTAATACCAAATTCACACAAAGCTGTTACTTCCTGTTACTCCCAAAGTTATTTTTTTTTTCAGTCGATGGTATTACTCGGCGTGCCTTATTCAATGTAAGGAAGGCAGAGCAATATACTACAGCATAACTAATGTTGTTTTTTGAGTTTAGTTAGGACTACAACGGACTTTGATAAATATGATTACCATCAGCAATAAAAATTTAGAAAAATAGTTAAAAAATTCTGCTTGTTTATAGGGGGGAAATGATGAGGTGCCATAGGAATGAATACTTCATCTCAAAGTCGAATTATGCGTGGTTGTCGGGGAAATAAGATTAATATTATATATTTTATTATTTTTAAGGAAAATATATATAGCTAATATTTTAGTGCGGTATTTTATGTTTATTTAAGCTTATAATAATTACTTTTTTAGAATTTTAAAATTTCAAATGGTTTTTCTCGGTTTGTGTTTTTTCACATTCAAAGTACCACTTCTTCCACAATTATTTACCTATAAATTCCATTTTCTCCCTGTGTCTTATATGTAATGCTTGTAACAAAATTTCTGATCCATTTTACTGTCAATTGAATACTTCTTTTTTTAAAAAAAATTAAATGTGGCAAATATTAGGCTTTTGATTGACTTTTTTAGCATTAATATATTTTATAAACAATATAAAACAAAGAGTTTAAATTCATAAACTCTTATTAAAAATAATTATTCACACCTTTTTTAAATTAACTTATGTTTATTTTGTATATCTCACCCATCAAAAAAGAAGAAGAAGAATGAAAAACAAGGGAAAAGAATGTCAAAGAATACACTATATTTACAATATTAAGAAAATAATTTTATATTAAAATTAATGGATTTTAAGGACATTTTATGATTTAAAGCGTACAAGTAAATTAAACATGCATTATTTTATAATTAAAACATGGGGACATGGGACAAATCCCCTGAGGGAGAAAAAGGATATCAAAGATGTTTCTAGTGAATTGGGCAATGGCGATTAAAAGCTACACTTCTTTAAGAAAATGTTCCGAACTCTATTGCTCTCGGCGAGTTAGGATCTAATAAAACCAGTTCAAGATTTATGACCACCATAAAATGTGTTAAGGTGAGAATAACTGGAATTTTTTTCAGAAAAATACTTTAAAAAAAGGGAGAACAAAAATTTAATCACAAAAGAAAAAGTTCGTAAAATAGAAAGTGCCATTCGTTATGTGGAGGTTCTTTTACGAAGAAAATCGTGAAATATTAAAGGTTCCAGGAAAAAGTTCGCTATGTAGAAAAATTCGCAATAGAGAGGTTCGACTGTATATATATCTAAACATTGTATTAGTTTTTTTCTCCAAAACTAATTAACCCTCTAAGTGGATACCTTCCTCCTGAAAAGTTATTCCGAAAGCGTTTTACTCTTATTTTGCTATTGCCTTCAAAAATGCAACAGACTTCATTCCTTTTCCCCTTTTAAAATTTGGGAGGTCGAACGGGGCCAATTTTATGACTTAGTTCGGCCTCTTTGTTCAGTAGGAACCAGGATAGCAATCGTTTACAGCTAGCTGTTAAGTTACCTTGGGCAATTTTGTAAAAAAACCGTAGTTCTACTCTGCCGTTTTCCCCATAGATTCAGTCACAGTAAAGTTAAAACAAAACGCAGGGTAAAAAAACATGAAATAAATGGCGTGTTAAAAGTTGAAAAATAGTTATATTTTCTCAAACAAAATTTATTTTTCTGTCATTTTTTAAAAATTAAAAACAAATGTTTTGGTATTGCGATTTGAACCAGAAAAAAGCATCCTGTATTCATTTTTGAATATGAGAGTAAGAAAACGCGCTCACTTTCCTGTTTTTTAAAAAAAGTAATGAGGTAAAAGAAGCAAAGGCCCTATCTCATTTTTTAAACAATAACACAATAACTGGTACATACGGTGACATACATACGATGATTATATTTATGAAAAAAAACGATCTTTCTCTATTCAGTTATATTTTTAATTTAAAATAGCATAAAAAAGGATTTCAATACTTTTAATTTATTTTAATTAAAATCATATAAAATATATTTTTATGTTAACTGAATATTTTTCGGTAAAAAATTTAAATTTTTCTTCCTAGTGTTCTCTTTTTCGAACTTCTTGTATTAAATAAAAATTCCTTTTCTACATCGGCATTTGTGATGGACGTAACACACATTCAGTCAATAATTTTTAATTTTAATGGGGGATATACTTCTTCAAATGCGCATGACAGTACTTCTAACCATTTTCTACTCAAGTTAAATTTCTTATCTTTCTGTTTATTTTATTACGAGGAAAAATGTCACACATCGATAACTACATTTTCACACAATTCAGTCATTACAAATTCTATTGTGAGAAAAGTTCTCCCTAATTAATCTTGTCTTTCAAAACAGTACACTTAAAACAATTTTGTTCAGTGAAGTTAACCGACAGTTCCACAATGTATTCATACCAAATTTTAAAAACAAATTTAACACTTGGAAATGTATCCTGTATTAAATTTTTCAGTATACACAAATATTTCCTGCTGTAGGGAAGATACAGTATGAGATGTGGTGTGCGGTTGTGAAACAATGTTTCCGTACGTGTAGACTATTTTTGAAAATATAAATATCACTGAAGCTGATCATATAACTGCAAATGAGCTTTATTTTAATGTGTGCTGGTATCAAAGTAAAACACTTTACAATATTAAACAGCCTATGGGTTTATACTCAATATCAAACTATTCGCAAAATGGCTTACAAGTTCAAATTGTAAAAAACTGAAATATAAATATATCTTACTGCAGTCAAAAATATTCATAATATGTAAATAACCTATTTCCCCACTTATTTCTGTACTCTTTAAAAACTGTAGCTGAATGCAATTTTTTATATTTATAAACGAGGCATAACAGCTCACACAGTCGCAAAAATGTCTTTATCATTTTTAAATATACTACTATAAAACATATATGGATTGTAAGATCAGTTGTAAAATCCTAAAAGCTTTTAGAGGAGCTAAAACATGTAATTTTGAATTGATCAGTTTTTAATATAATACACAAATATACATGTTATTAAGCAAATACATTTGAAAAATCAAACTTCCTTCTGAAATAAACGTAATTGAAAGAAAAATGTTTAATTGCAAATGAGTGGAAATACATGTTTATCTAAGGGGTATCCCCAAAGTGAGGTAATCCTCAAACTTAAGACTCAAACTCAGAAGCACAACAATCCTTGAGGGCCAGGATCTACTGTGCCCATCATAATACACGTGACCATTGGACGCTGAGGTGCATGAACAGATGTCCCGATTTGGTGGTCTGTCTGAAGAGAGACCTTCAGTGTTTAAGACCCGAAGCAAGCTAGGTACTCATTTATCGAACCAATGTAGCGGGGATGAAAGGCAGAGTCGACCTTGCGCAGCCCGTTAATAGAACCCCAGATCTGTGGTGTTGAAACACTGTACACTACCATTCGATCCTATTCGGTGAAAAATAAAATTTAATGGTAGAATCTTATATAAAGCCCTAATGAATGAGGGAGTTCAAACTTTTTTTTTCATGTAAACTGTTTAGACGGAAATGGTGAATTATGAACAATTCACAAGTTGCATAAATTAAAATTAACCGTTATAGTTTACATACATTTTTAAGGGTGCAAAAGGTGTATTTCGGCTGCACGAATTAATTTTAAAAAGAATACGGTTGCGAAAAAGTAGTACCAATCTATCTAAAGTAGGGTTGGTTACCTTACATATTGTCAAACACAATGTATTGGAAGCCAATTCCACAATTCGTTGTTATAAAAATGTATGGAACATTACAAGATTTATTTTTGCATTTGTAATTTATATATATATAATTTTTCCTGGGAACTTTAAAAGCTAGAGCGGCATCCAACAAAACCGCGGTCCTCTGTCTGTTTTTCCAGATCGCCCCTGACTAAGCCGGCTCTGCCATAGTAAATGAAAATGCCGAATTTTGTTTGTCAAGATCATTTTATAGCAGACTGCATTTTTCATGTATTTTAGATGGTCGTTTTATATTTTCTACATCAATATTTTAATGTCTGAATTTAAAATTACATAAAATTCTTGACATTCGCATCAATGACCATGATAAATTTTATTAGTATATGAATGTGTCATCAAACGATTACATGACTAATATTAACATATTATTTTAACCATTTAATTAATATTAAGTATAACATAACGCACACAAATTTTCTGAACTTTAAAATAAATATTTCGAAAACTACTGCAGATATACTCAAAATTTTTCATTCCTACCCTTTAGCTTCTCAGTTTTGCTTCTATATAAAACTTTATTGTATATTCCTCGGTTTTTTTAGTATATTTTTTGCTCTTAGCATGCACTTTTCAACTGAATTGTATGAAATCTTCGAAATATATTAAAAGATACCAAAGAAGCTATATTTAATAAAATTTGAAATTTTTATTTTACTCAAACAATTGCTAAAACTTATGGTAAATAATTTTTAACTGCGCGATGCATTTTTTTTCGAAATTTCAAAGGGAATTTCTAACATAAAATTTCTAGCTCTATACGGTCGAAATTTCAAAAAAATATCCAGAATTTATTTACTTATTCAGTTAGGCTTTAAAAAAAGATAAAGTTTGAGGTATTTTGCATAAATATATATTTTTGAAGAATAAATCGAATGTTTTTCAATAGCTCGAATTTAAAATTGATTTTTATGTTTATTTATATGCATAAATGTCTACTGTAAATGTTTCCGTATATTTTTGATGACCATTTATTCTAACATTCAAGTTATAAAAAAAATGTGTGAAAATCTTCATTCATGTTCTCTTTGATATAAACTGAATTTCAAGCACTTAAAATTCAAATATAATTCGGTGTATTTTAACAATATATAACTAGGCACTGTACTTAAACTTCTCTGAACACTTGGGCTTTGAAATCTAAAAAAAAAAAAAACCTAATAAATCTTAATTAGTTTTTTTTTCGTTATTTTTTTTATCAAAGTGTAAGAAAATGTTTCAAATGATTTGATGAAATTTAAATTTATTCATTTTTAGTGGTTGGAAAATTGAAAAGATTTCACATTTTAAAGAGTTTGGTGTTTTATTAATTTTTTCGGTATCTTATAATAAAATAATCATGTTTCAAAGACTGAAAGCTTTGATTAAAATAAGAAAAATTAAGTGAAAGAATATACTTAAAAAAAGATAATTTGTCTAACTATAAAAAATAGCAGATTGTACTGACACGCCGCAACTTGTTACAGTTTCAAATTAATATGAAACCAAAAGGGAATTGTAACATATTTTACTTATGCGTTGAGACTTTTCAAAACTTTTAAAATACGATGTAACGATCAAACACTTCCTGGTGCCTAAAAAAATTTCCCCTCGATTTTTTACGATTGCCCCAGGGTCAAAACACGGGGTTTCCTGCGAGCCGTAAATCTTCCCCTCAGTGTCCTGCTGTGTTGCTTCCACCGTCCCCAATTATCTTTCAAGATGTTAAACCTTTAAAAGGGGGAAAGGATTTCAGAAAAGTGCGGCTAATCCGCTTTTGAAAACGTTACTTGAAGGCAGAAAAATCCGTGCAGTGCATTTTCGAAGCATCTTTACACTGACGGAATTTTCCGTGCTATCCGGTTAGAGGGTTAAGATAGTGTAAAATCGATCCCTAAAGGTGTTTAAAACATCCTCAGAAATATTACAAAAAATTCATGTCAAAAAATTAACACAAAAAGAGTAGAATTTTAAAAATTTCCAAATTTCTGAAAAGAAATTAAAATTGTAAAATAGATTGAATAATATGTTAAAAATTTTATCTGGTATCATTTTCTAAAATAAACATTATATGAAATACTAAAATATAATTTTTATATACAAAAATAAAAAAAATGCTCAGAGGGGGCCGAGTCCTTTTAATCTCTACATAAAGGGTGTTTTTTGAGAGGTATAGAATTTTAAATTGCAATAAAACAACGATGTATTATTCGATTGACATGATTTTTTTTATTCGAAAGATAATCTTGTGGCATTACATTTTAAATATAATTTCTGGTATAGGACTGCCACGGCTGGATTGGATGTAGTCCAATCTGGACGTCGAATTTTCGATGACTTTTTCCAACGTTTGTGGCCGTATATCGGCAATAACACGGCGAATGTTGTCTTCCAAACGGTCAAGCGTTTGTGGCTTATCCGCATAGACCAATGACTTTACATAGCCCCACAAAAAATAATCTAGCGGTGTTAAATCACAAGATCTTGGAGGCCAATTCACAGGTCCAAAACGTGAAATTAGTCGGTCACCAAACGTGTCTTTCAATAAATCGATTGTGGCACGAGCTTTGTGACATGTTGCGCCGTCTTGTTGGAACCACAGTTCCTGGGCATCATGATTGTTCAATTCAGGAATGAAAAAGTTAGTAATCACGGCTCTATACCGATCACCATTGACTGTAACGTTGTGGCCTTCATCGTTTTTAAAGAAGGATTCCACCAGCCCATAAAACACACCAAACAGTCATTTTTTCTGGATGTAACGGTGTTTCGACATACACTTGTGGATTAGCTTCACTCCAAATGCGGCAGTTTTGTTTGTTGACGTAGCCATTCAACCAGAAGTGCGCTTCATCGCTAAACAAAATTCGCTTATGAAAATCGACCATTATTTTCGAAATAAAATTGCACAATTTGAGAGCGTTGTTCAGGCGTGAGTCTATTCATGATGAATTGCCAAACCAAATTGAGAATAAATCACTTGACAGCTGTTAAATTGGTCGCCATCTTGGAAAGTAATGCAAACTTAAACTTCTATACCTGGAAAAAAACACTCTGTATTATCCTTTATGTTATATGTATAATGTTATGTTTGGTTGCATTTATTTAATCTTTAACAATTATTAAATTTAGTTTTTTATTTGCCCCACCTTTTCTTGTATTTTCGCCCACGTGTAAATCACTGTTTCTCTTAATATCCTTAGATCCTTGTTCAAAACCTAGTTCCACTTAGAAGTCATTTATTATTGATCTAATTCAATTTTGACATAAATTAATTAAGTCTCTATTATTTTTATTTGTTAGTAAAAATCAGAAAAGAATACGCAATTCACATTAATTACTTTGATTTTGGATCATTATGAAGACTTTAAATCCATGAAATAATTTCCGTGTGCCAGATTGGGAAGACTGCCCACTGTGCGCCCCAAAGTTTGAGAATCGCTGTCTTAGGTCAAATTAATGAACGAGTTTAAATATAATTCCAATATATTTATCCTGTAATTTCAAAGAAACTACAACAATACAACTTCATAAGGATAATTCTTCGAAACCTTACTTGAATAGAAATTGTATTACAGGGTGTTACAAAAGTAGCAATCCATTTCCAAGAAAACACTAACGTATTGATTTCTGCAAATGCTCTCCTTAGATGACAGAATAGCCATCGTTTCCTGAAAACTGAGTGGTAAAATATATGAAGAGGTGTGTCAGCGTAAGCACAGAAAACAACCGCCCACAAGGGCCAACATCGGGCTACTTGTGAACAAATTCAGACGAACTGGCAGCGTGATGGATGAAAAACGTATTGGACGATACCGCCAAGATTATTCACCTCAATTTGTTCACAAATAGCGTGTTATTGGGTATTTTTGGTGGCTGTTTTCCAACTGATAACTGACACCCCTCTTCATATTGTTACGAACTTAGCGTAAAGAATGTTTAAAATATTGTAAATAGTTTATATCTGGATGTATATACTCTGTGTTGCATTTATTTTATGTTAAAATTGTTATATTCACAAGCAACGCAGTTCCTTGGATTATAATGGCGATTCAATGAAAACTTGGCGAAATTTAGGCTATAGAGCAAAGTTTGTGACTTATCTATCCGCGTTCTTTTCACAAGTGGCCCTCTTGGGGAATATTGGGTTTTTAAAAATTATTATATTATAAAGCTTTTTCTGGAGAAGAAAACGAGATCATTCACAAATTAAAACTTGCATATAAAATCTGTATATAAGGAGAGAGATAGGGTAGACTGCTAGCGGGTGCAGTGATTAATCAAACTTGAAGTGAAGCGCAGATATTTAGTAGTTTATAATTGTATTATTTAAGGTGACGATCTGTCACTTTAGAATTAAGCTAGATTAGGTAGCTAAGAAGGCAAAGCTATTGAATTGACGAAAGTATTCTAATTATTTAATGTCTTCTCATATCTCACGTATCTCCATAATTGTTCTTCATATTTGATAATTGGGTGCATTTCTTAACTTTGGTTGATTCAATTTGTGATCCTGTTTATTGTGTAAATAAATTGAGTTATATTGAATATATGCTAGTCTTCCTTCCATTTATCCCACACCTTTACTCGCGTCGGGTAGACCTTTACAAGTTGGCATCACTTTTTGCGAATTGGCAACCATAAGGATTCTTAGGGAAATTACAGGAGGAATTTAGTGGTATTACAATCTATAATGCAAGCGAGTTTTCTGGAAATATTATTTATGCGTATAAATAGGGAGTCACTCGCCAAATCAGAGTTAGTCTTGTTTTAACTGTTGTAGAGTAGTATTGATTTGACAATGAAGAACCGACCAGCGATTACGTCAGCTGTTGAGTAAAACGAGTGAGTATTTGTGAAAAATCATTTACATACTTGTATTTTAGACATTGTAGTTGAGTCCCGACTCTGTTGAAGGTGTGAAGACTTTCTGAGATTTATTCTTCGAATCTCGCTGTGTGTTCTGTATTTCAAGGATTGTTTTCCGGCAGTAAATTCCCATCACTCCTGAAGAACTTTCTTGCTCTTTGTGACTGTCCGATCTACGGAACAATATGCTTTAACACCCAGCTTCCAGGAAACGATTGCAATTCTTTCTTTTAAAGAAAAACATTTATTCAAACACACACGGGGAAGAAAGCATTACGTTAGTGTTTTCATGGAAATGGATCCTTTTTTTCTGGGACACCCTGTATTTAAATAAATCGTTTCCATAGAGGAACTTTTCCTCTTCATAACACAAATAACAAACAGATAAACATGACAATACAATGTATTCTTGATAATCTACAAGCTTATTATTAAGTTAGCGTAATTTTCCGAAAGCTTAAGTGGCTAGTTGAGAAAAGTCACCGATAAAAATAATATGAAAATTTAAGATAATTTGGAATTTGTGTACACTATTTCGGAACTAAAAATATAATACTTTATAAGAACAAATAAGAATATTTAAGTGAAATACAATGCATAATGATTCTTATTAGTATACAAAATACACGCATATTATACAAAATAATTACTCATACAAATTAAGTTAGTAAAGTTATACAAAATAATTACTCATGAAAGTACTCAAATGAGCTCTAAAACGAATTTGAAATAAAAAATTAGAGAAAACTGTGGTTAGCGAAGGTATCATGTGACAATACTATAAGCATTCGAGAGTGTTCCAAACCATTCTATTGAAGTCTGCATTTCCTTTCACAAATAAAACGTTGTTATTTTGCAGGCATTGTTAGAAGGAAAACAAGGAGGTAAGGTTTGCTTACATATTCCCTTATAATCGTAAGATAATGCAGTCAAATGACGAAAGAAGGACGATTCTTGAAAAAATTCTCTAATGAAACTATTTATCAACATGGCTCGTTTCTAGGCATTAATTTAGTCCAATTTTGGAGGAAAGGGCGCTGCTGCGTCATTTCATTTTTATTCGAAGACAGAATATTCTAGCGGAAGAAGTGCTTTCCATTCATTGCACGGCTTAGTAATGAGGTCTGGGACATTTCTTTGCGAACTATACGAAAAAGCTAAAGGATATTTTGATTAAACCGAATATTTTAATAAATCCGAAATAACCTTCATATTCTGTAATTGCACTAGTAAACCATTTTTTTTTACATGTAAGGAAACAACGCTAAAAATTATTTATCAATAGCATAGCCCCTCCCCCTCAAAGGTTAAATTTAATGTAAAAAATTTCTTATATGCAATAAATTAGGCACTTATATGAAAATTCTTAAAACAATTAAGGTAAATCTAAATAGTAATTTACATTGAGATAGTAATTGGCAAGAATGACCAAAAGTAATTATCATTTTCACCATAACTTACATTGCAAATAATAACCTTCCGTTAAAATAGATAAAAATTTGCAATAAAATCCGTTTTAGAAGTGTAAATTATTGTCAGCATATCAAAAGAAAAGAAAAATAATTTGGTAATTTTGGATAAAATATTAAAAAATAACTTTACTTTTCAATGATTACAAGTGCTACTGCCATGTTATGGTAATCATGTCATTATCGGAGCATCTGTTCATAGGCATTACTAATTATACGAACTGAAACAAATTTAGGAAAAAAAACTAAATTAAAATGACCATTTTTACAATTCAGTTCAAACCTCATAACTTTAAAAGATAGGTCAATAACCAACATATCCAGATTAGATATTTAATTAGAAATATCAGAATTAATTCAGCAACAAACTCTCATAAAAATTAGAAATTTTTTGAAAAACACCGTATGGGGAGACATATTATAACATGAATAATTTATCTCACAGCGCAGGAAGAAAATTGCATATCCTGAATAATGTTTCAAAACTACTTTAAAAAAAATAATTTAAAATTTGATTTCAATTTATTTTTAAATTTGCGGTTAATATCTGTTTAATCTGCCTAATCATCCTCGTAGAAAGACTTCATAGAAAAAAAAATCACTTAAGACGCTAGTTTTTTATAATTGTATTTACATTCATTATACTTCCTTTTTTTTTAGGATTTAAAGACTTTGAGATTTAGGTTTTTTGAAAATTCGTATTTTGGTTTTTTTTATTGGTTTTATCATACATTGATGAACGAGGTGTCATTTTTTTTTATATCATAATATATATTATAAACTCGAAAGTTTGTGTGGATGTTTGGGTGTCTTTCACGCAAAAACAACTGCATGGATTTTAATGAAACTTTACAATAGTATCGCTTATAAATCAGAAAAATACATATGCTATAATTTATAAAGATATAAAGATATTGTGTGAAGGGTCCAAAATATATCGATAATTGTCAAGTAAGTTGGAAAAAACTCTGACATCTACAAGCTTTTCTGGCGTGCCACGTCAGCATATATCTATTTTTCATGTATGAAGCAAAACATTCCCTACTGTTTTGTCTATGCCAGGCACCACTGCGTGTTCGATTCTAATTTTTTTGCTTTGTAATCACTATTTTTTTATTTCAGAATAAAACCTACTTTTACCGCTTCTGATATTTAAAGTTGATAAGTTAAATCTTTCATACTACACTACATCATTTGGACAAATTTGCAACTTTGCTTGTGGTTAGGTGCTTTGCTTGTGTGAATTATAACGCCATAGTTTTAATGGAATAGTCAGATATTGCATTTCTTCAGTATAAAAATAATAACTGCCGTACTGTATTTTTTGGAAGTGGAAAAAAGCACCTACTAAGAATTATGCCACGAAAGCGTAAGTCTAATCTTTCCCAACGCAATTCAGCTCGAGCTAAGTAAGTAGCTAGATTTAACGAAACGTTTCTAGAGTTGAGTTGAGTTGAGTTAATATTAACGTCGAACTTTTGCGACGGACCACGTAATTTTGAACCATGAACAGGTGGCACCCCCTCTCCTAACTACCACACCACACCAACGAGGCAGCTCGACAGAGCTGCTCCCTAGACACCTCAGAATAGGTCCCAAGCTACCGCAGCCCGAAACGTTTCTAGGCGTCTTGGAGCAGGCATGCAGACACCAGAATAGTCCCACATGGCATCTCTCAGAGAGATACAGAGACCATTGAAGCAGCTGATTCTCGCAAACGTGCTGTTGCTGAAAAGGCACAACAGCGACGTCTAATATTCACAAGAAACACATGAAGGGTATTCGATAAAGCTGCATTCGAGTATGACGAAATTCTTGATTACGAAAGCCACAAGCTTATAAAAATAGAAGCGATGCATAAAGAATGCAGATTTTGCGGTGCTCTTAAATGGAAAGAGGAATCTGCAGGCATGTGTTGTTCGGAGGGAAAAGTAGCCCTTCCTTGAATAGACAAGCCAATTGAACCTCTTAAAGAACTTTTCTCTCATGAAACAGATGAGTCTTCCCGTTTTCTAAAAAACATAAGAAAATACAATACATGCTTCCATATGACATCTTTTGGGGCGGATAACATTGTTTCGATGCAGAGATTTTGCCCGACTTTCACAATCCAAGGGCAAATATACCACACAATTGGCTCTTTGCTTGCTGCTACCAATACAGAACACAAATTTTGCAAGATTATTTCATTAGCGATAAAGAAGAACAAGTTAATAGGCTTTATGAGTACGTACAAGGTTTGGAAAGAGACACGGCTCAAAAAATTCAACAAGTTCTACATGATCAAAACATTTTAGTGCATGAATTTAAAATGGCTAACGATAGAGTGACTATCGATAATTACAAGGTAGTGATACACCCAGATCGTGTACCACGTGGTGAATACGAAACACGATTCAATTCCCCAACCACAAATGAAATAGCTGCCGTAGTAGTTAGTAGTGAACGAACTGCGTCTCGGCACATTTCTATTCAGGCGCACGATGACCGAATTACCAGAGTTCCGGACACTCATAGATTTTATGATGTTCTCGAATACCCAATAATTTTTTGGAAATGACAAGAGGGATACACAGCTTTGATAATCATCAGATAAACTCATTTACAAAACAACCCATACCAAATAAAAAAGTGTCCTGCAAAAACTTTTATGCATATCATATGAAGGTACGTCGCAACAATTTTAATTTATTGCTTCGATGTAGACTTCTCTTTCATCAGTTTTTGATGGACATGTACGTCAAAGTGGAAAGTGAGCGCTTAAGGTTTATTGCATTGAACCAAATGAAACTACGAGCAGAAAATTACATTTACAAGACGCGATAAGGAATGATGTGGATTTAGATCCAAATAGCTTTGGTCAAATGGTAATTCTCCCGTCATCATTTGTAAATATCGCGAGATATCTTCATGAATACACGCAGAATGCGTTCACATACGTGCGTAACTACGGGGTGCCTGATCTGTTTATTGCGTAACTACGGGGTGCCTGATCTGTTTATTACAATGACATGTAATCCCGCCTGGCCAGAAATCACTAGAGAGCTCATTCCAGGTCAAAATTCAACGGACAGACATGACTTAACAGCCAGAGTATTTAAAGTAAAAGTTAAAAATTAGTTGCTATACATACAAAAGATAAAGTATTTGGTGATATGAAGTGCTTCATGTTCTCAATCAAGTGGCAAAAAAAGGTTTGCCTCAAGTGTACCTACTGCTGTGGTTGATGGAAAAATTCCTCCCGAACCAAATTGACGAAATCATAAGTGCGGAAATACCAAACCTAGAAACTGATCGGAAGCTCTATGATACTGTAACCAAAAATATGATTCACGGTCCCTGTGGTGCACTAAATCCGTCATCACCATTTATGAAGGAAAGAAAATGTACCAAAAAGTATCCAAGAGGGCTTTTAAAAAGATGCTAAAACCAACGACAAAGGCTATCCTCTGTACAGGCGTAGAGCACCAGAAGATGGCGGCCATACGTTAGCTCAAAAAACCCGAGGTGGAATACACAGGAAATCTTGGTTGACAATAGTTGGATTGTCTCATATTCTCCTCTTTTCTCTAAAATGTTTAATTGCTATATAAATGTAGAGTTCTGCAATACGGTAAAGGCGATTAAATATATCTGTAAATATGTAAACAAAGGTAGGGACCAGGCTATTTTTAACATCCTACAGCAAGGTAATGTTAATATTGATTCGAGAGCTGGCCGATATGTTAGTAGTAACGAAGCAGCGTGGCGAATATTGGGTCTACCTCTGCAGGAGAAACACCCAACAGTCATTCATCTTGCGGTACATCTGCCCAATGGAGAGCGGATTTACTTCACTGAAAACAATTTTAGAGAGAGAATGGCCACACCTCATAAAACGACACTAACTGCATTTTTCCTGTTTTGCCAAAACATTACTTTATGTTGATGTTCCCCGCTACTATATATGGAATGTATCGTTGAAAGAATGGAATCGTCGTGTACAAGGAACACCTGTCAACGGCTGGCCAGGTGTAAAGGCAGGAGATGCTCTTGGACGCATTTACACAGTGCACGCTAGTAACTTCGAATGTTACTGTTTGCGAATGCTGCTGAATGTAATACAAGGTCCCACTAACGTCTTGGATCTAAAAACAATTGACGGCCAAGAATTTGAAACTTTTCATCAAGCGTGCGAGAAGTTGTGGTAGTTGGAAGATGACAACCACTGGGGTACCACAATAGAAGAGACCGTATTGTGTTGCTCTCCTTCGCAAATAAGAGAGCTTTTTGCAATATTGATATGCACTTGCGGTTTATCCAATCCACTTCAACTATGGGATAAGAATAAAGTTGCGTTATCAGAGGATATCTTGCACAGATTTCAAAAGATGTATCAAGTCAACAATGAGCTATGCTTGAATGAAGCGATGATACATATAGAGGATAAAATAATAAGGATTTCCGGAAAGAAATTGTCTGACTTTGGTATGCCCACACCACAGCGTCGAGGAGAGCTGTCGACCGATTTGATCAAAGAGCTAAGCTACAATACCGCATTATTAGATACTCAGGTCAGCGAAACTGAGCCACGCCTACTACCAGAGCAAAAATACATTTATAACAAAATATTACAACCAGTTGAGCTTGTTGAGGGTGGTCTTTTTTTTCTTGATGCCCCGGGTGGTACATGCAAAACATTTTTACTTAATTTGCTTCAAGCAAAAATTCGTAAGGGCCGTAAAGTTGCATTAGCTGTGACTTCCTCTAGAATCTCTGCAAAATTACTGAGCGGTGGACGGACAGTACACTAAGTTTTTAAATTACCTCTTAATATGGCAAGCAAAGAAACCCCAACGTACAACATCAGTAAAAACTGTGCTCGCAGCGCCCTGTTGCAACAATGTAAGCTGATCGTGTGGAACGAGTGCACTATGTCACACAAACGCGCCCTCGAGGCGCTTGATCGTTGTCTACAAGACATTTAAAACAATCGAAAGTTGATGGGTGGTGTGGTAGTGTTATTGGCAGGGGATTTTAGGCAGACTCTACCTGTTATCAAGAGAGGCACTGCAACAGACGAAATTAACGCATGTCTGAAAGCATCATATCTGAGGACCAAAGTTGAAAAGCTTTATCTTATCACTAACATGCAAGTCCAGTTATTCAGCTATGTTGAGTCAGGAGCATGTGCTCAAAAACTCCTGGAAATTGGCGAAGGATATCTAGACACCGACCAAGAAGGAATGGTTCTTTTCACACACCAATTTTGTCACGTTGTGGAGTCGGAAGACGAACTCATTGATCAAGTTTTTCCAAATATGCAACAACATATTCTCGAAGAAAAATGGTTGTGTGAAAGAACTCTACCGGCACCGAAAAATGAGACTGTTGCGAAAGTAAATAAAAAAATCTGAGGCGTAATAGCCAGCGAAACATCAGTTTATAATTCGATCGACTCATTCATGTCATCTGATGACACTACGAGCTATCTAGTGGAGTTCTTAAACTGTTTGAATTTATATCTGCGGTGCCATCACATAAGTTGGAATTGAAGGTACGTGTACCCGTTTTGTTAATGCGCAACTTGGACGCGACAAGATTATGCAACGGTACTAGGTTGCGAATCACCGAACTAGAAAGGCATATTGTAAAGGCCACAATCGTAACTGGAGAAGCCAAGGAAGACAATGTTCTTATACCACGCACTTCAATCATACCCAAAAACATACAATTTAATGTTAAATGCCTACAGTTCCCATTAAAAGTTGCATTTTCATTGACTATCAACAAATCGCAAGGCCAAACCTTAAAGGTAGCAGACATACATTTGGGCACGCCATGTTTTCCCAGGGCCAGCTCTACGTGGCTTTCTCACGCGTTTCTAAATCACAAAATCTGCATGCTTATGCTGAGCGAAAAAAATCGTTTAACATAGTTTCTAGTAGTGTATTGCAATAGCTACCTATAACTTTTGCATTACCATCAATCATCATATACATCCGTACATCTATCAACACAAAATACAGGATTTATAATACATATCAGTGAGATCATCATCAAAAATACTTAGTTTCAGTTTACGTACATTACACAACATGGAACAAGGGTCTCTCAAAGTAACTCTGTTTGTTTGTTACGCCTTCACGACTAAACCGTAGAGCCAATTTTGATGAATTTTGGTATAAAGATAGATAGAGAGGACCTTTGAGAAGAAAATAGAGGCATGTAAATTTTCTATAAACTATTTTAATGATCCAAACTTTAAGATTCCTTAATGCTATTTGTTTATCTAAAGAGTAAAAATGGATGTTTGTATGTATGACCTCACTTCCCTCCAACACTGTTCAACCGATCACTATGAAAAATGACATGTATATATATATATACAGGGTGATTATAAAAAAACTTTGCCAACATCTGCACTTAAAGCGTCCGTTCTATTTAACCGATCAAGATGATATTTCAAATAAAGTTCTTTTGAGATATGCGCTCAAGATTCTGTGAATGGCAACACAGTGGCCCTCGCGGTTACAGTTATAGTGACAGAAACTCGAAATTTTCGAATGGCAACACCCACTTTTTACCATCGCAAAATGTTCAGCACATGCGAAAACCCTAAATAGCGTTAAAACGGTACCGATATGTCTACAAACGGATGTGTTATGCAAACACAAAAAAGAGTTCTGAAAACCGGCCAATAAAACACGATCTGGGCGCACGCAATAAATTTGCATATGACAGAGTCAAGATACCAATCACAGAACGCCGGTCGCCAGATATTCAACGTAGGAAACCTATAAAATACCAAGCGGGTATGCGAAGTCGTCATTCGGGAACTCGCACATGCCGACGATATGGTTCTTCCTGGGAAAGTTCGCGGTGAATTGATCAAACTCTATTACCAAAATGGGATGAACGCTGCGGAAGCCTTGCGTGTGTATCACCGCAATCATCGACAACGACGCGGCCCAGGTACTCTGCAAGCTCTGCGTGATTTAGTGTGGAAATTCGAAGATACAGGCTGCACCTGTAACAAACCTCGCTCCGGACGGCCAACTGTTTCTGAGGACGTTGTCATGGAAGTGCACCATACAGTGACTGCAGGACACACAGAAACCGCAAGAGGCATAGCGCGCGTGTTGGATATTCTGAACTCAACGGTCCGCAAGCTCTTGCGCTCGGTACTTCACATGTTTCCCTATCGGTTCAAGCGCGTCCAGATGTTGGAGCCGGGTGACCCACAACAACGTCTGGACTTCGCAAATGAATTTTTGTTACGATATGATGCGGATAACGACTGGCCACTTCGCATACTATGGACGGACGAGGCGCATTTCACCTTAAATGGCAGCATTAATACAAAGAATTGTGTGCACTGGGGAGAGACGAATCCTCACGCTGTGGCGCCAGCACCATTATTTGACGCCAAAGTGACTGTGTGGTGCGGCATTACAGCTACATTTGTTCTGGGCCCGTTCTTCTTTGAGGAAATGACCCCGACTGGCCCTGCAACATGTTCTGTAACGGGCAATCGGTATGCAGCCATGCTGAAAAATTATGTCTTACTGGAGTTGCGTCGGCGGAATGCACTCAATGGCATTGTTTGGATGCAAGATGGCGCACCTCCACATGTAGCGAGGTCTGTTAAAAGGCTCCTGGATCAGCATTTTGGTGATCGCATCATCTCACGCTATTATCCTTTTCCGTGGCCTGCGCGATCCCCAGATCTGACGCCTATGGATTTCTGGTTTTGGGGCTATCTCAAATCCACAGTTTATCTGTGCAATCCTTAAACATTGTCGGACTTAAAGGATTCTATACGGCGTGAGATTGGAAACATCCCTCGTGCCATGTTGCGTGCAGCGATATTGTCCACCGTCTCCCGCATGCAATGCGTAATTGCCTGTGATGGCACTCATGTGGAAAATGTTTGAAATTAATACAGATTTTTTTCTCTATGTGTTGTCGTCATTGAGCAGTGTCTTGTCTCTGTCGTATGCGTTATTCCTCCGCGTGCGCCTTGAAGAACTGTTTGTATGTGTATAACACATCGATTTTTGGACATAACGGTGCCGTTTCAACGCTATTTAGGGTTTTCGCATGTGCTGAACATTTTGCGATGGTAAAACGTAGGCGTTGCCATTAGAAAATTTCGAGTTTCTGTCACTATAACCGTAACCGAGAGCGCCACTTTGTTGCCATTCACAGAATCTCGAGCGCATATCTCAAAAGAACTATATTTGAAATATCATTTTGTTCGGTTAAATAGAACAGGCGCTAGAAGTGCAGATGTTGGCAAAGTTTCTTTATAATCACCCTGTATATATATATATATATATATAGTATGAAAGAAATTAACAACAGATTATTGGCATTTGGTAAACAATTAAATATTTCTAGCAATAAAATTATATATCCCCATATATTTCTGACTCCTAAATTTCATAAGAATCCAATCAAATTCCGCAGTGTAACAAATGGGTTCAATACTTATATATCAAAATCGGGAAGAATTTTACAGACCATATTACAAGATACAATAGACAAATTTAAGGATACTTCTATTATAAAAAACAGCCATGATGTAATAAAGAAAGTTGATCAACAAGAGGTATTTTCTGTGAATGGGTTCGATTTCGAAGATTTATTTAACTCCATTAAAATAGAAGATACAATTCAGGTACTTTCAGATGCATATGAGAAATATGATTTGAATAATTACATTAGTTTTGAAAAGTTCAATACACTTATTCGTTTTGTTATACAGGAGAACTTCATTATTTTTGAGAACAAACTTTATGAACAAATCAAAGGATTGCCTAAGGTTGCCCCGGCTTGTAATAGTCTCGCTAACCTGTATTTACACCATTATGAAATAGTTCGAAGAAAGGAACCCTCTTGCCTCTTGTTGAGATACATAGATGATTTAATTGTTATAGGTCATGATAGAGAATTTAAACCTAACATTAATTTTTATCCGGAATACCTAAAATTAATACAGACGAATTTTAACTCAAACAAAGTTGAATTTTTGGATTTGGATTTAACTATTATTGACAACAAATTATATAGCAATATATATGATAAAAGGGAAGCATTTAAATTCAATGTCATAAAGATACCAAACTTCAACAGTTGTCTTCATATATCTGTATTTAGAAATATAATTTTAAATTTTTTGTTGAGAAATAATAATTTAACTACGCACAATATTGATAGATTCAAAAATATCCAGAAATTTATATTATTGTGCATACAAAATGATTATCCCATCAATTTCCTGAGAAAATATATAGATCAGAAATATTTCTTAAAAATATTTTTAAACTCGTAAATGCACAAATCCACCACACAACATTAGGTCCAAAAAGTCAACTTGTTAGTGGTCCAGCTGTGAAGAATTTGTGCATTCCACACACAGGTTACATTTTAATATACATTTTAATACACACACACTTAAAACAATATTTACACAACTATATATACACTTTAAAATTATTTATTACCAGTTAAACATTTATGTCCTAACAAACATTGATGACCAATCAATCAAGCAAGTCTTTTACATGTGATATGGTTTGCATCTAATTCCAAGTAGTCATACTCTAGTGTTGGATCAAGAATCGATTGGATTGACATGGTTAGATGTTATGAGCAAAATATGATGTGTAATTGATATATTAAAAATGAAAAGTCGTGCTATAAGAAATGCATCATATTCTTGATGGGATACTGTTTGGTGAGTCTTTAATGATTTACTCTATTCATTTGTGAATATACTGTATTTTTAATGATTTACTCTATTCATTTGTGAATATACTGTGTTTTTAATGTGAACATTCGGTTTTTAGAAATTTTTAGTTTAAACTTTCGGATTTTTAGCTTGAACTTTTCGAATTTTTAGATTGAACTTTCAGATTTTTTAACTTGAACTTTCAGATTTTTTAACTTGAACTTTCAGATTTTTTAACTTGAACTTTCGGATTTTTTAACTTGAACTTTCGGATTTTTTAATTTGAACTTTTTGATTTTAGATAATTTTTGATTTGAACTTTCGAATCTCAAATATTTTTTGATTTGAACTTTCGGATCAGGAATTTATTTGTTCTACCTTTACAACTATTTTAAAGATGGGTGCATCATCTTGGGAGTTTGAAGGTTCACTTATATCATGCACAAAATTGTTTTTAAATTTTAATATTGCAATATCTTTCGGAATGTGATGGCGAATAGTTTTATTTTTCAAGTATAATGATTTAATTTTAACTTTTTAATTTAAAGTATAATGGTTTAATTTTAACTTTTTAATTTTTAATTTTTTAAATTTTTTTTTCTTCTGAAATTTACAAAAAAAAATTCCAATTAACTTACCAAGTTGCAATAGGAGGAAGGTTGGCGCCATCAAACTAGTTTAACCCCACTTATCGGTCCTAAGTCCGAGATTGCACTTGGATACTTTATAAATTTTTATTTTATTTTATAATTTTTTAATTTTGTTTGAAAATGATGGAACATTATCTTTTATATTCGCCATTGATATTCTGAAGTGTTTTGGTATTTTAGGATTCATATATTTCAATTTTTAAATTGATAATTGTGATTGTTTTTATATATTTAAATATATATATATATATATATATATATATATATTTATGGAGAAGAGTTTTGTGCTATCTTCTTCGTTGCAGCTCCCCACCACGTGGTGCTACAGCATATCGAATTCTCCACAGTTCAATCAATTGCCAAGTTGCCAACTTCAATCTATTGTCAACATTTCGCTATGTTTCCATTGAATCGCCCTTATAATTTAAGGAGCGGAAATGCTTGCGAATATCACAATTTTAACAGAATAACGGCAGAAAGCAATAATAACGTATTACACTTCTGGATATAAATTGTTTACACTACTTTAAGCTTTCATTACACCAAATTTGTAACAATGTTTTGCTTTTGCTGGGCAGAGATCAGCTTAGGAAGGTGTTTTCAAAAATCGACCCACAAGAGAGTTAAGGGGCATTATAAATAAAATAAATCATTTTTATCAGTTATTAGATCGACTAGCCGTTACCCACCCGCTTCACTGGGTATTTCACGATGTTGTATATATGTATACTGTTTACATATATATTAATTATTGATATCTAGCATTAAGAATTCGATTGTATTGAAAAATATATTTATAGCTGTTACATTCTCGTCCCTTGATATAAAAAACATAAATTATAATATCTAATTTCTATTTATATCTAAAATAAAAGGAGAAAGATTTTTTTCGCTCACTTAACCTAATACTCAAGTGGATTTCCACCAAAGCAACTTTCAGTGGATCTCTACTCCAAAAAATAAACATGCATGCTAAATTTCAAGTCTAAATCTAACAGAGCAAAATCGAAATTTTTATCATCAATACCTCGTTGAAAGCACTCTTACCGGATTCCAATTCAACAAAAAAGAAGCATGCAAACCAAATTTTATTATTATAGTCTTAGCAGTTCGAAAAGGGGAATTTTGTCTATTAATACGCCCCAATAACTCTCCCCGCTTCCCCCTGGAGTTGATTTCCGTAAAATCAATTCTTAGTAGAACTCTATTCAACTAAAGAAAAGTGCTCAACAAATTTCAAGTAAAGGAGTTAAATTCAAAAACAGGGATTTTTCTATAACACACCTTAATCCCTCGCAACCCCACTCTTTTGGGGGTCCGTTTTCGCAAAAATCTTTGTAAAAGGAACTTTATTCCATGAACGGAACATATATTCTAATTTTCATGCAGGTGTTTCTATTAGTTGAAAAGCGGAAATATTTATCTATTACGCCCCTTAATCCCCCTCAGTGACTCTTGGGAATCAATTTTCCCTAAAACTATTTTGTAGCGGAACTCTACACCATGAAAGGAATCCGCTTATATATACCAAATATTGAGACTGTAAGTCTAATAGTTTAAAAATGGAAATAATTATCTATAACGCCCCTTAAGCCCCCGCAACGCCACTTAGGAAACGATATACACAAAACTCATCTTACGGAATATCTCTACTCAGTGAAGGGAATCTGCTTACTCAATTTCAAGATTTTACGTCTAATAGTTTAAAAAAGGAGGTAATAGCCTATAACGCCCCTTAATTCTCCACAACGCGACTTAGGGTTGATTTTCAAAAAAAAACCCATTATGTAGGGGATCTGTACTCTATGAAAGGAATCCGCGTATCAAATTTGAAGACTGTACGTCTAATAGTTCAAAAAGGGAAATAATTATGTATAACGCCCCTTAAGCTCCCACAACGCCACTTAGGAAACGATTTTCACAAAGCCCATTTTATGACAGATATCTACTCAGTGAATGGAATCTGCTTACTCAATTTCAAGATTGTACGTCTAATAGTTTAAAAAAGGAGGTAATTGCCTATAACGCCCCTTAGTTCTCCACAACGCCACTTGGGAGTCGATTTTCACAAAACCCATTCTGTAGTGGATTTGTACTCTATGAAAGGAATCCGCTTACCAAATTTCAAGACTGTACGTCTAAAATATAATAGGTTAAAAATGGAAATAATTATGTATAACGCCCCCTAAGCGCACTCAACGCCCCTTGGAGGTAGATTTTCGTAAAAATCATTATGTAGGGAATCTCTACTTTATGAAAGTATATAATATGTGTACCAAGTTTCACGACTGTACATCTAATAGTTTATTAATGGAAATAATTATCTATAACCCCCCTTAAACCCCCGTAACGCCCTTGGGTTTCGAACTTTGCAAAATCCGTTCTTAGCTGACGTCTACTCCATGAAAGGAACCTACCTACCAAATTTCAAGTCTGTAGGTTCAATAGTTCCGGAGATATCATGATTAGTCAGTGAGTTAGTGAGTGAGTGAGTCGCTTTTCTCCTTTATATATATAGATAGACTTAAAATTTAACAAACATGTGTTTTTTTTCCGTTTAATATGTATTTCGCGTAAAATTAACTCATTAAAAACTTCTTTATTCTTAAATCTGTATTGTTTAATTTTTCAATTCACCCGTGCGAAGAATGTGTATACCAGCTAGTGTTTTATAAACTTAAATAGAGCTAATTAGTTATATTTGTAAATATTGTAGCGGATTTGAATAATGATAAATGAGGTAATAAAAAATGACAGACATATGTTTTTGTTATTAATTTCCTTTCCAATTTTTTTTCTGTAAACTGTAAAAATCTATAAACGCTTTATAATAAACCCACACTAAATGTGAAACAGAAAAAAAATCCAACTCTTAAAGAAAAGCTGCTTTGATAAGGCTGATATTTATTTCTATCAATTTTTAGACTTTTGCACAAACTGCACATCTCAAAACAATTACAGGAGCTCATAGATTAAACGAAAATACGCAAATCTTTATTCTGATATCTAACATAAAACGAAACATCCATATTGTAAAATGTAGCAAAAAACAGAAAAAGATAACTTCATATGCCAATCAACGTTTATGACGTCAAATCATAAATTTAAAATCATAATTTATCGTAAAAGTTGCTTTTCTTCATTGTCTCAGAGGTGAAATTCAAAATTTTGACTGTTGTTATGAAAAAAGGTGACAGTGAAATGTTGTGGCAAAATTGTCTCCTGGAATCCGTACCTTGACATATTTTCGGCAAACGGGGGTCAGAGAAAGCACAAAGAACTGTAGCGAACGATGTTGGAATAAAACAAACGTGTCATTGTAACACAGTTGATTCGATTCCAATGAACAGGGCACTTTCTACATCGACAAGGGCTAGCTCATCCACGAAACAAAGAACAAATAATGACCAGTATATCCTGTTGACAGCTCGTCGAGGCAGAAAAGCTCATGCAGCGCAGATTCAAAGACAGTTTCTTTTGCAACGGAATGAATATCTCAAGCCAAACAATGCGGAATAAGCTTTATACGGGAGGTTTGTATGCCTATTGGATAATGGTGTTCATTCCGTTGGCAGCAAGCCGCAATTTCGACCGAACAAAGTAGGCTGCTGAACATTAAGATGGGATCAAAGTGATTGGGGTCTAGCGCTGTTCATTGACGAATCTCGATTCAGTTTATAAAGATGCCAGATGTTTTTTAGTAAGCCGAGAAAGGGGTAACTGAAATAAATTTGTATTCGTTAAGAACAAGTCACATTGCAGATAATGTGGTTTAAAAGTCAGGTTTGGAATCAGCTAGGCAGACGTACTGACCTTCATATTATTCAGAATGAAAATTTGAGGTCTCAAATGTATGTGAACGAAGTCTTGAGATCCTGTATCTTACCTTACACTGCAGCCGTAGGTGATTCCTTTCTTTTAAGAACAGTCGATACCCCCTAAACCGACAATGTTAAATTGAGCTTTTTTAGGTTCCTGTTCCTCAGAAACTGTAAAATATAAAAACTTCAAATTTTGTCTGTACATTAGTTAGTCTATTTTATTTATATTCTAATTAAAATGTTTCAAATACATTAATTAATATTTTCAAAAAATTCAACGTAAAAGTATCACTATGAAATTTTTGATTTTTTTTTTACGATGACTGCTTTTTAGCAAAATATTTCGGGAAAATCTCCAAAAAAATTAGTTCCAGTATAAATAGTTACATGTCATTTATATGCAGTAAAAATTGCATGTACATTCATTTCGTAGATTCTTAGAAAAAAGTACACGCAATTTGAAATCCATCAGTTTGAGAAAATTGCATTTTTAATGTAAAAAGGCACTTCATTACAAAAAATAGTGAAATACAACATGTATATGCCCTATTTTATTAAACACAAGTATCTTCTTAATTTTTTTTAGAAAAAAAAGAAACAAAAAATTTTTAGAAAAAGGTTCAGAAAATACATATATAGCATTTTTTAGTTTTTGTGTAATGAGATTTTTTTTTACAATTAGCATCAATTTTCACAAATTATGTACCAATCTGTGAAGAATTTTTAACTTCGATGCATTATAAATATCAAATTTGACCTTAAAAGACCATAAATATAATGTAAACATTTATCAATATGTAAATGTAATGATTTGAAAATATGTGATTTTACAACATTGCGAAAGGTTTCATTATGGATTTGTATGTTACCATGCAAACACAATTTCTTAAAGATTCAAAATTTTCTCTAAACTGTACAAAGGATTTCTAAAACAGTTAAAACTAAAAACTGTTTTTATGTTTTTAAACATGAAATTTGTGTATTTTTATGCATGTAATAAGTTTCTCGTAACGACAAAAAACATTACACAGCTGAGTTATAATTAGTTACTATTTATTGAAATACCCTTAAATATTAAAGCTTAAAAATTTGTCTGTGAACAATAAATAAACATTAATATTTAAAATAAAGTGTAATATTTAAAATATACTGTTTAGTTTTCTCAAAAACATGTAACAGAAAAATATCAGCATGAATTTTTTAAAAAAAAAATGATATTTTTTGTCACGATATATGGACTCATGTCAAATATTTTGGAAAAATCCTCAAAATACTTGCATAAATATATATAGTTACATATAAGTACCATGAGGAAAAAAATTTCTTGTACATTCATAGATTATATTCCGAGAAAAAGATACATGCAATTTTAAAAACATCATTTTTGAGAAAATTTAATTTTCACTATAAAGTGCCACTTTATCACAAAAATAATGAGTTACAACATGTATTTGTCCCATTTTATTAACATTATCATCTTTGCAATTTATTTTGTATAAAATAGCATACAAAAACCTCTTAAATTGAACAGAACAGCATTTTTCAGTTTTTTTAAACGTGAAAACGAGAAAACGTTAATTTTCTCAAATTCTGTATCAATTTTTGAAGAATTTTTAGCTTTCATGCATTACAAATATAAAATTTGAATATAAAGCATCATAAATATAATGTGAAAATATATCAATATGGTTTTGGTATGAATTTGGTATGATATTTAAAAATATTTGATTATGCGACTTTTCGCAAGTTTTCGTGAGGTTTTAGTAACATTAGCATTAGGTTTTGTTGTTGCTGACAGTTTCTAGGCTTTAAACATCAAAAGTTACTCTGGACTGGACAAATGATTTCTAAAGGAGACAAAGTAAGATTGTTTTTATGTTTTTAAACATGCAATTTATGTATTTTTATATACGTATAACAAATTTCTCGCACAAAGACAACAGACATTCTAATTGATGTTTTATCTCATAACTTTTTATCAGATACTATTAAACATAAATACTCAAATTTTTATTGTATATTAATTAAATATTTATATTTATACTAAAGTGATTTTTTAAAATATATTAATTAGATTTTCATAGATAAATTTTGTAGTTCACCTAGCATTCACCGAAAATTGTCATTTTTTGTTATAATAACTGCTTTATATTTAAATGTTTTAAAAATATTTCAAAAGTGTCATTTCAGTATACACAATTGAATTTAAGAAACATAGAGTACACGCATACGGTAAATTTACACAATTTTAAAAATATTAATTTTAGAAAAGAGAAATCTTTATAAGAAAATCTTATCTTATGATACTATGTATTTGTAATATTTTTAATCCAAGTTTTGAATCCATATTTTTTATGCAAAATCCTTAAATTAGCACATAGTTGTAACTTAAAATATTTTTTTGAATATTTTTAACTCTTTAATAAGCCCTAGCGAGTTTAAATAATCAGTAGTAATAACTAATTAAAACTAAATTTAAAGTGAAGAACAGACTTAGATTTAGGTTTCAATCATTAAATATTACATGTAACATTGAAATTACTAAGATCACGCGTCTTAATTAGTTTCCACAAATTTTTAGCGTATCTGACACAGTTAAATTTTCAGTTACTATACAGGTATCTAATGCATATGAATAAAAATAAATTGAGGTTTTGCATCTTTTCCCCAGTTTTAAAAAGACAATGTTTTCATTTCTATCTGTCGAAATGGGTGTGGTTCATCAGCTGATTATTTTTTAAAAATCATTTTAAAATATTTCTAATTCATATAATGGCATGTATATTATAGCATTGGAAACGTACCTATTTGGTGGTCTTAGAAATATCAAAAACTCAAATTTGATTTTCAACAGGTTTTTACCTTACTGACTGCTCTTAAACGTGGATAATACCAGACCTCACACAGTTCGTCCTGTGCAGACCTTTTTTGAAATTAAATCAATACAGCGTTTGGAATGACCAACATGTTTTCCTGATCTTTAACCAATCGAGCATGTTTGGGACACTTTCGATGGATGCATTGCTGCAAGAACAAGCTCTCTTGTTATTGTCAACGACTCGAAAATCGTTTTCCTTGGAGATTGGAACAGTTATTTCCCGAAGTATCATTGACAACTTCATAGAATCCAAGCAAACCAGGTGTGTGTCAGTCTCAACAGTTCAGAGGGCAACACATCATAGAAAACATCCTGTACGATTTCCAAACAAACGTTGTTTTTGTCATTTACGTAGGACCAAATTGTTTCTCGGAAACTAAATTTCATATTTTACATATCATTCCAATGAAATAATGCTTCCTTGCATTTTTTTTCGTTCTTTTTACTGTCTTGCGTTTTGTAACATCTGCATTCACCCTTTTATGTCCATTCATCAGCGTTTCTCAAACTGTGGAGCATCCCTCTCTTCCCCGCTTTGGGGGCGCGAGCATATTGAAAAGTCAAAAACAAAACATTTTTTTTTTTAAAAATATAAATTTACAGAAATTAAACAAAATACATTCTGACATAATAAAAAATAAAATTATCAGTTACACTGATATAATACATTTATAAATGTATCAGTACTACACAACTTATTTTATAATTAATTTAACAATACTTAGCTAAAAAAAATTTGATAATTACCATTGGCTTGTCACATGTAAAATTAATTACGCAAATTAACACATATATTGAACATTTGTATGGTTTATAAACAATCCCTTCACTACCGATTAAAAGTTACGCTCCCCAATTTTTTTGTTTTCCACTTAAGCGGTCGTATGTAATGTATTGGAACGAGGGGGGAGGGAGAGGAAATGAATAAAAATAAGCAATTCCTCTGAGATTAGCAAATCTTTCACAAACACTGTCAAGGTCTTTTTATTGCAATCCAAAGCCTTCGGAATAATTTTATGGATAGCAGTGCACAGAAAATACGTACTTGGGAAAGACGTATATTTACGTCCGAGGCATTTAACGCACCGGTTGAAAGAGACGTATATATACGCCAGTAGCACTTAAGATGTTAAGTCGTATTGTAGTTTTAGCGTCAAACTATAGTCCTATTGAATTGAATGTAGTGTTATTTGTATGGAGAGGGCGTCGTGATGAAAATTATGATTGAATATTGTGTCACAAATATAGAAAGTTTGAGAAGCACTGCCATTCATGGCTAGTGTTTTTCTCACTTTTTTCCATGCTCCCCTAATTTTTTGAGCAGCACATATTAAGTTTCTGAAGTTTCGAAAAACTGCTAGAAATAACTTTTCTTAACAGAATGTTTTTATGTTTTTGCAATTAATTATCAATTGACTCCAGCTCTCCGCTAATTTTGTTTGCAACCATATTCAATCTGCGTAGCAAAACATTTATTCTGCATCCAAAGAGTGGCAGTTGCCCCGTAATATTATTCAGTACATTAATATATAGTATAATCTATTACAAAAGACAAATATATCAAAATGCATATTTTTCATGATACATTTTTCAACCTTCTTCTGAAATATTGCAGTAAAAAAACTAGGTCATAACAATTAATTTCAAGAAAATGACAGAAAAAATTATAAACCTAATTCGAACATCAAACTTGAGGAAATTAATTTTCGAACGGTATCTAAGGCGAAAAAAAATCAAATGGTATATTTTTGTCATTAGGAATAAATAACCTTATGTTGAAATAAATACATTGTACTAAAGTGAATGATTTTCATAAAATTGTTTATAGCATTGCAGTATATCTTATATGGTAATACTGAAAAAGTGAAGCAATATGAATCTCAATACTTGCTTGGGAATTTTATCCCTAAACTAAAAAGTGAACTTGGAATATAGTACGAGATGCTGCATGTAACTCGTATATATTTTTCATTTGTTTTTGTAAAGTGTTGAATTATTCATTCGTTTATAAGTCCCAGTTAAAAAGCAGGGGAAATCTGAGATTTTCTAAAGTTGGCGCATTTAAAACTTTTTCCTTTTAAACTTCTTTCTTCTTTAATCCCGCTGGCGCGCGCCTACTTCATTTTTTTTTAAATCCGGAGAGATCAGTGACTAAGACTTGGAAACTTTGAATGTGAACCTTAAGAGAGATTTTTTTTCTAACTTGTAAAGAAATTTTTTCTCGTGTTGCCACGAACATTCAAAAAATAGCTATTTCTCACAGTAAGAGCTACGTTTCCCTTTTAAGGGTTTTCAAAAGAGGGCAGTGAATTTTCTTTTCATGTTGAGTTAATCTATGGCTCAGATATTTTTTTTCTTTTTTCAGTAAAATTTCTTTTAACTTGAGGAAAACACTTTTTGACAAGAAATGGTAGTTTCCAAAAACAAGCATCTACAAAAGACTCGAACTATTAAGAAACTGTTTATCTGAAGTATATGTGACCCTTGAAGTGGGAAATTCGTTATATCATAGAATAACTAGACAAGTCAGTAAAAGATTACAAAATTATTGAATTCTACGATTTAACTAGGTATTCTTTAGAATAACGATTACTTGATCATTAAAGTTCTCCACCGGCACTCAAAAGTCTTTGAATCGATTCTAGCCTATTTTTTTTATTGAAAACAATTATAAAATCCCCGTGCACCACAAAGTATCACACGGGGCTTACAGAAGTAAGTATTAAACACACATTCAAGGGAAATAAACAATTAAAAAAAATGAAGTTAAGAAGGATGACAAACAGTTACAACAAATTTACAGAAATTATTGAAAGCACTTCTGGTGGAAAGAAATTGAAGAAAATTCGGTGGCCAATTAATGTTGAGTCTCTTGAACGCCAGTCTTATGATCTTTCTCTCTCTGACATACTTGGAACACAGAAGGATCACATGTTCTACATTTTCCTCGCCACCAATATTACAGTCACAGAAAGATGAAGGAGCTAAATTAAATTTGTTCAGGTAGCTTTTGAAATTACCATGACCAGTGAGAAATTGGGTTAATTTGTAGTTAGTGTAAAAATGATGACATGATAGTCTCTTATTAGTGGTGGGAAAAATTTCTTTGTTATGCTTCCCTTATTAGAAATGAGATATTCTTGGTTCCAAGACTTCATCATTCTTTCATTCGTGATCTTCTTGTAAAACGATTTAGGAATATTAACGTCAATGTCAATTTTCCGCTTGGTTGCAGCTTTTGCAAGCCAATCAGCTCACTCATTTCCAAGAACGCCCGTGTGTCCGCGAACAAATGCAAAATCTATTAAGATGTTTTTATCTCTTAGGCTTTTAAGTTGCTTCTGGATCTCGACGATTATATTGTTAGATGAAGAAATACATTTAAGAGAATCCAAGGAGGAAAGAGAGTCAGTACAGATGAGGTATTCTGAGATGACACTATTTTGCTCAGTGATCCATTTAACGGCGAAATTTAAACATAAAAGTTCAGCTACAAAAACTGTGCATTCATCACGAATTCTAAATTGAAAGTTCTCGTATTCAACACCACTCCTGAACACAATAAATGCGAAACCAACTCTTCCATCAATTTTACTTCCATCAGTATAGCAAATAACAGGGAAATCTTCTGTGCTCTTGTCACTAAATTGAACAGTATTGATGGCATTCCTCTCTGAAGGATGAGGGATAAAAAATGGAGACAGAATACAATCATAATTAGAGATGGAAGAAGCAGACAGATTTTCCCTAAAAGCAATATCATGAAGAATAGTAATGTCGGTTGGAGGGAAGCAAGAAATAGCATAAACTGAGTCGTAACTTATTGTGCGATAACCACATATGACCCGTAAAAGTATCCTTCTTTGTATACGTCGCAGATACTTAGAATTCATCTTTCTTTTAAGTGCCTCGTCCCAAACTCTAGAGCCATACAAAATGAAAGGCTCGATTCCTTGCCTATAAGTGAGAGAATGTACATTGAAATTTATTCCGAACGTGTTGCGAGCAATCCGATTTAATCCACGCTGTAATATGTCACATTTCTCGGATATGTAACTTAAGTGTTGCTTCCAAGAAAATTTAGTATCAAGAAGAACCCCAAGATACTTCATTTGCTTTACCATAGTCAAGGGAGTTCCATCGAAATATAGCTGAAATGCATCATAGTAAACGTTTCGTTTTTCAATAGCCATGAATCTGGTTTTATCAGGATTAAATTCCAATTTAAAACTTTTTGACCAGTCAGAAGCGAAGTTCAAAGCTTCCTGTGCATGTAGGAAAGTCTCAGAAAGATCCCTACCTTGGGATCTTTCTGATGTCTACAAACTAAAATGTCATCAGCAAAAGCTATGATTTCACAGCAGGCAAGATTATTAAGTTTAAATAGGAGATCATTGATAATGATATTCCAAAAAATAGGTCCAGACACTGATCCTTGAGGGCAACCCCTTTCAAGGCAGCGGATAGCAGACGTCGAACCCAGTTGCATTTTGGCCACTCTGTCATTTAAAAAGTCAGCAACACAAGTGAAAAAATATTTATCGGAATTTCAGCTTTCTTAAGGAGATTCAGAATGCAAGGCCACCATGCATTGTCAAAAGCACATTTTATATCAAGAGATATCAAGATTGAGTGTAAATGTTTCTTTTTGCCTCTCTTAACAATCTCATTTAAACGTAAAAGAGCATCTTCAGTACTCTTATGAGGAGTAAATTCGTATTGATCACCAGAGAGAAAGTCTCCACGGCGCAGATACCAGGAAATCCTGTTAACAAAAAGTTTCTCTAAGCATTTACCAAGAGCCGGAAGTAAGCTTATGCACCTAAGGTTATCCAAATGGGGAACTCTAAACTCATTAACTTTGGGGATGAGAATCACCTGGTCAAGCTTCCAAATCCGAGGAAAGATACCTAAACCGAGGCAAACATTAAAAAGCATATGGAGAAAAGAGGGGAATCCTAAATGAAACTGTTTAATAATCTCATTTGAAATAGAATCCGGACCAGGTGATTTATTTAGCTTTAGCATAGAAACCATTGTATTAACTTCATCATAGGAAAAAGAAGGATCAAAAAAGGAAGGGTAAGCAGTACGCGCGGCATGACGATAGTCTTTCTGAAAGATATTGTCCTTTTCCTCTGAATCAGATGGGAATGATTTCTGAAGCACGGCATTAATTGTCTCATCTAAAGAAGTGGTTGTTTCTCCTGTGGGTAGCTTAATACCAGTTATTTCAATTTTTTTCATGAATTCTTTTTTAACGCCATACGTATAAACCTTCTCACATATTGCGCATCAATGGTCAAAAGAAATTTCTTCCAAGACTCAGATTTTGCATTAATAAGCATTTGATTATAATCCTTTCTATATTCAAGATAACTATTTTTATACAATTCTCTAACAGTTGGATTTTTACAACGCTGAAATCTACGTCTAGAAGAATTAAGCCTCTTCCTCGCACAACCAATCTCGATAGACCACCAAGGCACATTATGCTTGCTAGTTTTCTTAATAGGTATTGAGTACAAGCATGCCTGATGAATAACAAAACTAATTTCCTCAATGACTGTATTTAGGCAAGAACTATTAGTGCAACTGTTAAGAGTATCAAATATATGAGTCATACGAGAGAGACAAAATTTCCGAAAGCGACACCAGTTTGCTTTCTTTGTATTAAATATTACAAAAGGAGCACTTGATGTATCTCGCAGGACAGTGGAAAGACAAAACTCAAATTCTATCATCACGTGATCAGAAAGGGATTCATTCTCAGAAAGACACCAACTCGAGTTGTCCTCGAGTAGATCCGAACCAACAACTGTAATATCAATATAGTTTGTTCCCTGAGTTGCACGAAAAGTAGAACCACAATCCTCGTTGATAATAATTAAGTTGTTGGCAGAAATAAACTCACTTAACTTATTTCCTCGTGCATCTGAGTAGGGACTAAACCATAATTCTGATTTGCTATTGGAGTCCATGCTCCAAACCAATCGATTGAGATTTTTGCTACTAAAAACTTGGCTGATTTTATGAAGATCCGAGTCAATGTTTTTTGAAGGCTCGAAATAGTAAGAGAAAAGAGTAAACGCAGTTGGGCCTGTGATAACTTCTAAAGTGACCATATTATAATCAGAATTTTTATAATCAATAAAAGTCGAAAGATGACGAGAACGAACAATAATAGCTGCCTTAATAATGTCAGAATTAGGATCATAAAAAAGTCGATAAGTACTAGGATAACACGGAAGAGTACTCCTGTAGCTATGAGGTTCTTGAACCAGCGCACAATCAATGTTATCTGCTTCCATGTTTAAAATGAGTTGTTGTGTCGTAGATTTAGACTTGTGTAGATTTAACTGCACACACTTTAGAACTTGATTATCTGACCTAATCATAGTTAATTCTAGAATGGGTATTCGTCTTCATAAAAATATGGCAAGGACAGCACTCGGAAAAGGGTTTATGATTAACATTCACTTTTTTATGAATATTTTTTGTTTTGTGATTGAAACGGATACAGTTTGTACAAGTCGCTGCATCCCTATTTGGACAATCTTCCCCTTTGTGTTCCCCGGAACAGTAAAAACAGGCTAGTGCATTGTTGCATTCGTCAGCGCGATGATTGTATCCAAGGCAGTTAAAACATCTATTGATAATAAGAAAATCATCTACGTCACATGCACTCCAAATAATTTTCAATCTTGTTTGTCGAAGGATGGATTTACGAACCGTGGGGTGAGTTTCGATAACAACATGCCTTGTATGTTGAAAGGTTTTCAAAGTAAAGCGAACTCTGCACTGCCGTATACTTTCATCATCTACAACAATTTCAGGATTTTGTTCAGTAATCACTTTTAAGAGATCTTCATTTTTTACTTCATTTGGCACATTTTTAACACTTATGGCTGGATTTCTCCTTTTGGGAACGGAAGCCTTTAATTCTGGAGATTTTTCCTGAATTTCTGTTAAAAACAGGTCACGATCATTTTCAGAGACACATTTAACTAACAATTTTTTCCTTTGATGTTCTTCAAGTCACAAACTCCTAATTTAGATTCCGCTGGGTTTATTTTCGCTTTAATAATTTTCTTAACATCCTCAGAAGAGCAGTTATCCGAGTCTACAACCACACAATAATCGGAAGACTTTCCTTTATTTTCCGTAACACCAGATGGCGCCACGACGTTGGCGTAACTGCGCTTTGGCGTAACTTGGCTTGCAATGGCTTCCTTTAAACTTTGTTTACATGCTTCTAGAAAATTAGCAGACTTAACTCTTTGGAAATTCTTGTAAATAGAAGCTTTCAACTCACCCAAAGCTTGCCTGGCATCTTCACGCACCTGATTGTTCATATTGCATTTCGACATAAGCGCAGATTCAATAATCTTGCAGTGTTTTTGAAGAGCATCAAAAAACACGTCAACCTCCATTGCCGCCATTGTTCATTCTCATTGTTCTAGCTTATTTGGAGAAGACTTTTGCTACTAGGAACTAGATATATCCGAATAAAACAATTCTATTCGAGACATCAGTTTAGTATATGTCAGGGAAATTCAATTTTAACTGAAGAAGTTCTAAATATTGACAAAACGCTTCGATCTGTTGCAACAGTTCAAAGTTCAGGTACTGGGCAAGGTTTAAAAAATGCTCCTATAAAAAAATATATAATAGTAAAAGGCGTGCTTGTTTCTAAAAGTAATAAGCAGTGCAATCCAAAGTATCATCACAGTAATTCTTACTTTAATTAATAATGAAAAATAAAATAAAAGAAAGGTATCTCTTAAATTCACATTAATAATCTCTTATATTTTTTTTTAAAAAAGTTTATCCAATGTTTTTATGAAGTACAAGTTTTTCTTTTCAGCATATATTTTTGTTGATGATATTTAAAAATAATCTATTTTGGCAACACATATATTATTTGTTCTCCATTCTGTTTAACTAATGTTATCAATCTAAGAAATAGTAAATTATATCCTTTGCTTTCCCTTGTTATTTATTAATTATCCATCCTCATAAGGGATAAAATGAACTTTTGAGAGATTTTTAGCAATTTATATATATGATCATTTAATTAAAAAATTTCTTTGAAATTATTTATGTTTCACTTCCATGGTCTATCATTAGCTATTTCATAGAATGCCTAGTAACTTCATAGAATAACTAGGAATAGTATGAAATTTTTCATCTATTATGTACTTTTACTGACTTGTCTAGTTATTTCATGAAATACCTAGTTATCCTATGAAATTATTGAATTATACACTTTAACGGTAACATATATAATGACATGTTCAATCTTTGGATTCATCAACACTTTGGGAAAGCAGGCAATGGAATGGTGTGTGTGTTAAGGGGACTTGGCACCCTTTGAGCAAACTTCTTTATTTACGTATTTAAAAATTATATTTTAACATTTTATACAATGTTTCTATTTAAGAAAATGTTACCAGATGAAAATTTTCATATATTATTCACACAATTTTAAAAATTTAAATGTTTTGAAGAAAATTGGGAAAATTTTAAAATCCTACTCCTTTTGTAAAAATTATTTTTTGACCTGAAATTTTTTATAATATTCTTATGGATGTTCTTAACAACTTTAGCGATCGATTTTACAATAACTTCATTCGTTTTCGAGAAAAAAATAAAATGTTGATATGCAGGCTAAAAATCAACGAAAAAGCCAACATGTCTTACATTTTATTTTTTTTAAAAAAAGTATTCAGTTTATAGCAAAACGGATCCCTAATTTTATTACATGCTTTATTTTTAACACGCAGAAAAAAATTGAAGTGATTGGTAAATAATTGTCGAAGGAGTAGCATTTTGAATGCACTAAGGTTTCGAAAAACAAACTGTGAAAAACCAATTTAAAGTTTATAATTCGGAAAAAATAATTATTATAAGCTTAATTAAACTTAAAATACCTTTTTAAGATATTACTTATACGTTTTTCTTTAAAATAATTGCATTTTCATATGTTTTCAACGCACACATTTTTATGAATTATCAACTTTTAGAGAGTACTAAAATTGCACAAGAAAACTCAAGAAAAACTTAAATTTTTTTTTCTGTCACGACAGAAATTTTAGCTATTTTTCTTCTTATAATATTAAAGGATTACATTTGTATGAAAAATATATCAGGAATAAGAACTGAAATTATAAAATTATTAATATAAAATGCCTTAATTTAAAAATTTTACATGCACACATTTCACAAGGAAGAAAAATTACGTTATTGTATTGCCTCGGAAATATTCTGCATTTAATACTACACATTCTTTTTTATAGTTATTATTTCTATTTATAAAATAGATTTTTTTATCATAACACATTTTTTAGCTTTTTTTTCTAAAAAGGGGGTGTGGCCGAATTGCCTAATTTGTTTTCAAATGAAGTTTTATTCAAATTCTAACTTTCCGACATGCACAAGTGATATATCAATCGAAAGATAATAATGCAAAGAATAAGATTAAATGAAAATAAAAAAACGATAGGTTTGTGATTTTTAGGGTACCAAGTCCTCTTAAAGTTCTTTATTCCAAAGTTCCACTAATTGTCAACAAGGGCTTCAATGCTCAATTTCAGTGAGACTGGGAATTTACCATTATATTAAGCAATATTACATAAAATCACATTAAGGCTATGGGTACGCTGGGTGGGGTAGTTGGTTTCTCACTGGCCCCCTGTACCCAAGTTTGCGGGTTCAACTCCGACCTGAGTCGATGGATTTTCATGATGCAGAAAATCGACATTGGCCGTCTCATATGATTAAATGGCATGAAAAAGATTCTCTGAGTGAACGTTTCGCTTGGATGCTTTCGGCAAAATTAATTTCATAAGTACGGATTTTGCATCGGCAGAGCTCAGGTGCTTCCCTCTGAGAAAGAAACTGGGCGTCAAAATTACTTACGGTAAGTTGTATCGCATATATATATATATATATATATAGTGCCGACCTAAAAAGTACTACTTGCTCCTATTGAATGTACTAGGTCTGCGAAGGTAGAAATACACATATGCAGCTCCATTAGAGATAAAAGCATTAAGGCTATGGAGCTTAGTTATATATATTTGTTCTTAAAAAAGGGATTGAGTAAAAAACAAAAATAAAATCAAAATATTTATTGATCGAATTTTATAATGTAGTTTAGTGCCATTTATAAATATGGAGCTTAGAGATGATTGTGATATTCTTCTTAAGTACGCGTTCACAAAAGGAATAATTCCAGTACTGCAAACATTACTTTCTAAAAATAATGAATAAAGTTGCATTTCTTAATAAAAGCTAAATTTTAATAAAACAATTTTTGGTGAAATATTTCTTAATTGCATTGAAAATTAAAAAATAGTGACATAAAACGGAATTTTCTTCATTTCTGCTGATGGGAATTTTTACCCAGAAAATTCCCATCTGCAATACGTATTTTTAAAACAATGTAGTTTTGTTAATTTTCAACAATTTCATTTTGACACTTTTCGAGTAGTCTATTCAACTATTTATTAACCATTAATGATAGTTTCTGAGAGAGAATTCTAATAACGTCTCACTTCAAAGCAACGCGAAGGTTATAGGCGACGGACCTCGCAATTTTGACATATGTTCAAGTGCCGAAGACAACTCACTTCTCTCCAGAAGATACCATCCAGGTGAGGAAAACCTTGAACCTCGACAGATTTTAGTTCGGCCCTAGGAGAGCCCACATCATTGGCGCGAATTATTTTGGTTGGCTATAATTGCGCCACCTTGGTAACCCTACTTCGATACTGTAGATATGGTAAACCTAACTATTTCTGAAATTTTCGTATTTTGTCGGCGACATTTCGAATTTCGTCTTTTTGTTGTTGGGAACCGGGCTAGAAGCAGGACTGCGTATGTAAGTGAATATACCTTAGAATTTTTTACTTTGTTCAGTGTGAAAAGTTGTGACGAATCTGTACGGAATTTTATCACTAATACTCTTAGGCGTCTTTGGGGATTATAAATTCGCATATATTTCCAATCAGCTCTAAAAAAGAAGAAACCGAGATATGCAAACTAGTTAAAGTATTTAAAGAGAATGTTGTAGTTAACAGCAGGCTTTTAAGCAGAGATACGTTGAAGGTATTCTAAGGAGATTCTATTTGATTGTGCAATTGGAGAGATAGGTATTGAAAGGAAGGTGAGATTTAAATCTAGATTATCGGCTTATAAGAGTAAATATATAATCAAGTTGGTGGTAATTTAACGAATGCAAATAATTCAAATTGCGTGTATCTCTCGATCCTCTTATTCCGGTAATCTCGTTCGATATTGAGTAAATAGTGGATTAGTATCATATTTTGTGATTTAATTTAATAGTAAGGTTCAATCCTATTGACGTAGACATTTTGATCAATCTTTTTAATTAGAAGGTTGATCATTGGTTCAAGTAAATAAATATAATTTGTTATTGTAAAAATAATTTTTGGTCGTTCTTTGCCTCAAATCATTCTTGGTGTCCAAGGTGGAATCCGGGGGGATTATCTCAAAGTAATAAGGAATTGATTGACGGACACATGAAGGAAGGCAGGAATGATTGATTTCTGTCCTAAATGTAATAAGCAAATGGGATTATAGGAACAAAAGAGTACTGTTTTGGATGAATTTTAATGAAGATGTTAAATGGGTATATGTTCGATCATTACCTCGCAGAATATATATGGCTGTGCTTCCACGGTCATTCGCTTATAGATGAGGCCTTCAAGGCTTTTTTTTAAATATGATGTTACTCTGTACCCTCCATTTGGAAAAAACCAGCAGTAAGAAAGTATGTGCTGTTTTTTTAACTTTTATTTTAAGAATATTTGATTAATTTCTGTATTGTCTACATATATTTTCATTGCGCATCCACCTTGTCTCGCTTGCCTCCATTGTCGGTTTTGCTTGGACCCATCTCGTTAACGCTAGGCGCTTCTTTCGGTTTGTCGCCAAGGGTGTGGACTCTCCTAAGACTTTACCTAGATTTTACGTGCATCGACCCTATTAACAATACTGGTCTTCAGTGACAGTATTCAGTGACCCACGACACTCTGGGCACGAGTTCATGGCCATAACCCACAAGCTATCAAATACCGAAAGATAACTTCTGAAACCAACGTTTTAAAAACTCATTTCATTTTTTTATCCCTTAATTTCCACTGGCGTATATATATGCCTAGCTCAACCGAAGTGTTAAATGTCCCGGGATAATATATACTCTTTTCTAAATGAGAAATATCCCTTTCTTCGCGCTGCTAAAAGTAGAACTATTCCAAAGACTCAAGAATGCAATAAAATGACCTAATCAGTGTCTGCGAAGGATTTACTTATTCATGATTTTTCTCTGATGCACCGCATTCGTGCACCTACGTGAAAAAAGTGGCACTCGGGAATTTTTAATCGGGTTAAATAAAAATTAATACTTTCTTCTCATTCATTTCTTTTTGTTATTTTTATAACATGCAAATTTTTGTTAAGCGTTTTCTACACGTTAGAAATATTTTAAGCGTAAAACAGTTTATGTTTTTATTTTACGAATATTAAATTCAATTCATTTATTAATTTCTTATTGAGTATAAAAGTTTATCTTTCCCATCTCTTCCTCTTGAAAATTTGTCAGATCATAACTTTACATGCTTCTGAAGAAACCAACTCATGCATTATATAACATAACATATGAGTACTCATGGAAGGTACTATGATGACCTTATGTTAGGATCCGAAGACCCTAATAGACCCATTGAATGCCATGTGACCAAGGGCAGGAGTAGACATAATTTCCTCAAGCTCATTTTCTGTCGTGACTCGGGAGCTGATGTAAACACACTTCGAATCACCTACATTTCTCTGGTTAGACCAATATTAAAGCATGGTCTCTTTCTCTATACATGCGCTTCCAAATCTAATCTGGACAAGCTGGAGAGAGTCCAGCTTAGTGCTGCTGAAATCATTTCAAGAATCCGACACAGCTGTCTGGAAGACATTGCGCTCTTGGAGAATAATCTGCTCTCTCTCTATCGTTATGTGAGGAGACCTTATTGTCTCACAAAAGTTTCTAATAAGCTTTCCAGTTTCAGTGATCAGCATAGCACCTTTGCGTACTTTTGCGACTGCACTGACAACTAACGTCTGAGGAAACATTTTCTATTTTTGTCTATTTATACATTGTCTATTATCTCTTGCAAAGATGCAGGTTTTTCCTTCTGCAAATGTGAAACTTCATTCTTTATGCCAAGAGGGTTTTGATCTAAAGATTGAAAGACTTCATTTCCATGAAGAATTCCTGATTAGAGTTGCAAAACACTCTGAGATTCCAGATCTCATCACACAGTTGGCCTTTGAAGCAATTCACTGTATTCTTCAGACATCTTTACATATTTATACTGATGGTAGAAGAGGTGATGGGGGAATTTCGGGTAGTAGAACACACATTCTTACTCCTTACGAAGTCATAGGCATTAAGATAAAAAGAATCTAATAGTTCAGTTTTTAGATTGGAGCTTATATTTATCAGAAAGGATTTACAGTTTGCATGCAAAACCGGGTTTGCTTTTCGAGACGTTTAGATTCTGACTGACAGCTGTTCTTCAGAACATAATCTCTCCAATTGGACATCTATAGAGGACCAGACTAGTATTGATATCCTTAATTTTACTGATATAATTTCTTCTTATCGTCGTGTTCATTTTCAGTGGGTCCCATCTCACGTGATGTTAATGAGAAAGCTAATTTCTTGGCCAGGACTGCGCCTGAGGAGGGAGTAAGCCCTACTGGGTCTCTTACCTTCGGAAAATTGTCCTCACAAGGGGTCTCAGGGTTGCTAATGAAGGAGTTTTTCGAATTTTCGAAAAACATATATGTTGTTCTTCATTTTCTTTTGAACATTTTGATATCAACCAAGTGATAGTACTACAAAAACTTCGAAAGTTATTAGAAAAATTCCAAACAGCAATTTAGTAATAATAGTGTTTATAAATGGACACATGCCACACCCAATTACTCTTGATTTTCGGCATACGTTTCATTTTCTTGTTTTTAAAAAGTCTCATGAAATATTTTAAACACTTGGGTGAATGAAAAGGAAGCTTGCAACTCAACACAATCTTTCTAATGTATTTTATTCTGTTTTGGTAATGCTAGCCCCCGTTGTTTGAAATAACTTATCGAAATTTTAAACAACGTTGTTTAAAATCGTTTATCTAAATTAAAAAAAATATTTATCTTTTTATTTGAAATGGAAAATACACATCGTAGACCTTTAAGTAAACGTCCTCCAAACTACATTATACTAAACACATTGTAGTACTATATTTTAGTATTTTAAAGTCGTACGTCAAGAGCTAAAACTTCCTAAAATGCCCCAATTTAAAACTGAAAAAAATTAAATTTCAAGAGCAAACCTGACTATTTTTAGCTTAAGTTAGTATCATTATTATTTTGTACATAAATACTTCGTGTTTCAAAACTTTTGTGAAATATTAGGTTAAGATAAAGCTGAATAAACTGACGTCTTAACAAATGCTATCAATAGTGTGCAAAAATATATTTTGAATTAAAAATATAATTTTCAGTCATATTTAATAAAAAGTGTTTTAATGTAGCACATACATTGGAAAATAACATATTAAAAAATTTGAGTTTTACGGGCATTATAAGTTTTTGTTTTATGACTTTACAAACTTTAAATGCGTTTTTCTCAGACTTTTAATTTTGAAGGTATAAGTGTTTTCTAATCAGTAAGGCTTTTTGCCTGTTCAAGATAGAGCATTGAATTTTTTTGTATATACTCCCAAATGTATGTTCTATAAAAGTTAGTATGGATTTAGGACTGATAACTCTAGTTATCTTTCTAAAAAATGTCAAAGTTGATATTTTAAAAATGTTCGTGTTTTTTTCCAGGTTTTCCTAGAAAAATAATTATTAAAAATCAGCAAGGGAATAGATTTTCAAATCCATACTAAATATTGTTTGTAATATTCTTAGAATCATAAATAAATTAAAATTACTAAAAAATTTTTTAAAATTGAGTATTTTATAAGAGTGAAAAAACTTCAAAAATTCCTAATTTTTTTAAAATTGTAAAATAATGGCTGGTCCAACGGACTTTTTGCTTTCAGAATCAGCTTAATAATATAATCTAAACATAAAACATCAATTATTTTTACTGTAACTGTCTCCAAAATTTTTTTTTTGAAAAAGGGTACCGTGTAGTCTTAATGTACCCTTTTTACAAGATATCATTAAAGATTTTTCTTACATTTTTTGTTTAAAAAATATCGTTAGTTCTTATTTATGTGGGGAATTTGAAAAGTATATTTAAAATCCAAGCCCTTAAGATGTCACAGGGGTGTTAATCTTGGGGATTTTTTCGAATTTTCTAATAAAATATATGTTGTTCCTCATTTTCTTTTGAGCATTTTTATACCAACCACGTGATAGTACTACAAAAACTTCGAAAGTTATTAGAAAAATTCCAAACAGCAATTTAGTAACAATAGTGTTTATAAATCTACACATGCCACACCCAATTACTCTTGATTTTCGGCATACGTTTCATTTTTTTGTTTTTAAAAAGTCTCATGAAATATTGTAAACACTTGGGTGAACAAAAAGGAAGCTTGCAACTCAACACATTCTTTCTCATGTATTTTAACTCTGTTTTGGTAATGCTACACAGAGGCGGTTAGAATCATCTTTTGAAGCTCGCAGAGCCAAGAAAATTAAAAAGAGTAAAGAAATTGAGCTATTTCAGGAACAGGAAGGTATATCTTATGATCCTGGAGCATTTGAGCATGTAAGTTTTAAGGTTTATTTTCTCAAATTCAATTTTAAAACTTTAAAGCCATTTTTCTCACCTTGTGTTTTTTTTCGATTACGCGCATTGCGTTTCAAAAACTATCATACTTTGATGTATAAAACTTTACAGAATTATAAATTCTATGATAATCTTCAAATTCTAGCTATTTATAGTATTATAAATTTTTAATTTTTTGAAATATTTCAACAAAAATATTGAATTTTTTAAAACATTTACTTTTTTATTTTTAAAAATATTATTTTTTATTCTATTTATATAAGATAGGCCAGCATGTAATAAGGATATATTTGACTTTATAAATCAACTTATTGCTAGTAATTAGAATTATTATTGCAGAAAATATCATGCGCGTCGTAAAACTTACTATTTGTTTCTTACAAAAAATTTTCTTATTTTTATGTGCTTATTATTTTTAAAATTATGATTATATTTTAGATATTTTATACTTTTTTGAAACTTTATTCCTTTATAAGAAATATGTAAAAGAATTAAATTATTTCATTTTAATCTCAAAGAATTATTTCTAGTCGAAAATTGTTTGTATTTTGTGTTTTAGAAACATTTTTAAAACCCCTGTGACCCCTTAAAAAAGAAAAAAAAATTAAGAACAATTCTCTCTCCAACTATGTTTACTAGCGTTTTACCATAATTGGCGTTTCAAATCGATTTTCAAGCAAAGTGACACTCTATTCCTTAGCTCTTTTGACATAGAAGTTGTTTGTAACAACTGAAAATCCCCAAATTTAGCTTTTGTGAAGCTGATCACACAAAAGAAAGAGCTGCCAGTTAGAAACTTCGTAAATTCAGTACGATTGACACTGGAGGGCTACCATACGAAATCATTTTCATTGTAGATAAACCCTATATGATAACTGTAACATCGACGTTACTGATGGCTTAGCCAATAAGGCTGTAAGTAAATTGTCATACATTGAATTGGATGATCAAAATAAAGTTTTGTGGGTTTGGTTCCTATTTCCAAAAGGCGTTGGTGTGAGGAAAAGTAGCTGGTTATCTTCGAAAGTGGTAACTGCGAAAGAAATTGGTAAACATTCGGTACCTATCAACCGTAGATCTGTGACAATTCCTCTCAACCGAAATAGATTGATTCATGCTAAAAGAAATCATTTCCCATTGAAACCAGAATGCTCCTTGAGAATTGTTTACATGTGCAACAAGGCATATTAACATCCTTTGATCTGCGTAGAAGTATCCAGGGTCACGGCTCAAGATGGACATCATATTGTACCTACTTAACGGTGTCAACTTTTTTACTGCGGCAGACGAAACAACGAAGCTATGTTTCCATTACAAAATGAATATACCAGGCTTTCTATGCTGTTCATCTTACTACAATTGATCAAAATCTGATCAATAAAAGGAATGGAGGGGATATGATTCTCCTTTCTCTCTCAACTGTCAAAGTCTCCGGGCGCGTGCATGTGATCTCCTTGGTAATATTGTGCAAACAGCACACATTTTTTGATGTTATCAGAAAAATAACTTCGCAATGAGGAATTAGTTGAAATTGAAAATTTTAAACGCATAACACAATATAGACGACTCAATATTAATCGTGAGGGTAAGGTCGCCATCTATCAAAACGAAAGTGATTCATAACATAAGTTTATTGGTAATCGTGAACATTTTGTGAAAAAAAACTACCCAATATGTTAATCAAACCAAATCTAATTTGAGAGATATAAACTGCTGTACTTTAAAAAATGCAACACCATGAAGGAATCATTAGAACTAAAGGAAATTGAATGCACAAATGACTTGGATTATAAAAACAAATCACATAATTTTCAAAGCATAAAAACAATATTAAATGTCCAACATCTGTATTTGTTGTTGCCACCACGCGCTGCAATAATTGGAGCTATATGACGTGACACGGAGTCAAAGTAAAGTATTGTATACACAGCAAAAGTTCGTCTTTAGAAGCTTTAGAACGCGGGTCACGAGCAAGACGCAAACCTACCAAACCCCACATATGCTAAATAGGCGACATATCTGGCGAGTAATCAAGCCATGGAAGAAGTTCAATGTGTTAAGTATAGCAGAAGTCTCGAACACAGTCATTGCACCATGTGAGCGTGCATTATCTTGCTGAAAGATAGCTCCAGGGATGCCTGAAAGGAAGAGGATGACGTACGGCTGTAGCACTTCACGGATGAACCTGTTGCTATTCGTAGCAACAGGTTCTGCGTAGGCGTCTGCTTGCTCAATTCGTAGCAAGTTGGAACGCCTATGATTCGAAGTCGCACCCCAAATCATAAATCCGGGTGTTAGGGCAACACGTCATTTTATAATGCAATCTGAAAGACAGCGTTCACCGGCATAAAGTCTAACACGAATGCGGCCATCATGATCACACAAATTGAAGCGTGATTCATCCGGAATGACAACTTGGTGCCAATCAGCTTGTCAGGCTCTGTGCTCACGAGCTCATTGCAGACGCAGATATCGATGGTTTGCCGTGATAAGGGGGGCTGTATAAAGGCACCCTAGCACGCAATCCACGGTGCAGCAGACTTCGACGAATTGAAAAAGCCGACATTATTACACCTGTAGTAGTAGCCCAAATTGCTGCCAACTGCTTGGATAAAGCTGTACGGTCATTAAACTCCATGCGGAGCAGGTATCGATGGTTGCGCGCTGACGTCACCTTCCGTCGTCCAATGCCAATTATTCCAGTTGTTCGGTGCTCGTCGGTCTAATGCTTAAAAACTCGTATCACTGTGGAACTATTCTGCTGCACACGAGCTCCTACGGCGCAATTGAAAAATCATCCTTCTCGAAGGCCGATAATCCTCCCTCCCCCATTCAAACTCAGTACATTGTTGGGATTTCTTCTTTTTTCTTCGAAAGGAATATACTTAAGTCTCACTAAACGTTCTTTACTAACAAATAATTATTCTTTTCAATGTCGTGCAACAACCCTCTATTTATACGCTTTCAGAATCTGTTTGTGATAACCCACGGGCTGTGGGTATCATCTCTTTATCCACGTGACCTGCTTTTGTGGGGATAAAAGATTGACCCCTCAAAGCTTTCATAATAAAACTAGTTTATTTTTTATTTCAAATGACATTAAGCAATGCAACACAAGTCTAAGAGGCTAATGATTAGGAGTAATATGACATAAACTACAATTATTTACAAATAGAACATTGAAACTTACTCACTACCATTATGATAAATTAACCACCGAATCTATATTTATAGACGATTCTTTAACTTAAAGGGATCCGCTCTAGTATTAAAGTTTAATATTATCTATCTTATCGATATTCCATGTGGCTTGCCTTGTCACGAGTTCGAGCCCAGTACCACTAAAGACCCGCCGTGTAGGGCAGCGATGCACGTTAAATCTGTCGAGAGCTGAAACGTCCTCTCGTTGGTGTGGTGTGGTCGTTAGGAGAGGGGGTGCCAGCTCAGGTGTCGTCCACGTCACTTGACCATGGTTCAAAATTACGTGGTCCGTCGCCTCGTGTAGCTGAACAGTGCGACGTTAATATTCAATCAATGAATCAATACCGATATTCCATGGTGAAAAGCTACCAATCTTTATATCGTCAATATAATTTTGTAATCCAACTGGATCCGGCAAATGGGTAATCTTCTGACTTCGAACACACTTCTATATGATTCTTAAAATACTTCCTAAGACTTTCTAAGATTCTCCTAGCCTCTCATTAGAACTTCTCCTTAGCACTCATAGAACTCTCCTTCCAGGCACCCACTTAGAGCACTACACGAATACTAAAGCTCAAATAAATACACAGTCATATTCTGCATAATCGCGTTCTCTTCTTGAGTTGGTTCAGAGGGTGCTGCGCCTACCACACATGTGCTGTGGTTCTGTATCACAACAATTTTATGTAACATCCTATAATTGATATTTTCTACAAAGTTCATTTAATTTCTTCATGGTTTTGCATTTTTTACAAACAGTAGTGTAGATGCCGCGAAATGCACTTTACTTAACGATAAACCAATTGTTGTCGTCAATTTATATTTTTATCAATCCGAATGTTACTGACATTATGGATTATATCCACGATACAGAATTAGCAGATATTGAAGGTAGTTCTAAATTACTGGGGAAAGAGCACCATGTACATTCAATTATACTTGGTGGTGATTTCAATTTGCATTTCGATAAAAATGAAGGATAGATGTTAGTATATTTTTAAATCAGAGTTTAGTTTGGATTTTGTTTCCTGTAAAGCACTGGGGACGAATAGGTATGGTACAACCATCCATGCGATATTTTCACGATTCGTAAATCTTGTATCTACCGACGTTCACTTATCATGCTTTAATTGCCACAGGACTCTTGTCACAGTGATTAAGATTAGTCTGTACTCTTTATACCGACAATAATAAATTGAGCCATTTTAGGAACCTGTTTCTCAGAAATTGTTAAATATAAAAACTTCAAACTTTGGCTGTATAGTAATTATGCTTTTTTATTTAAATAATGGTAAAATGTTTCAAATATATTGTTTACTTTTTCCAAAAAAAATCATCGTAAAAGTATAGCTTTGAAATCTGTGAAAATTGTCATTTTTTTTCGATAACTACTTCTCAGCAAAATATTTTGGGAAAATCTCCATTATATATAGTTACATATTATTTATGTGCAGTAAAATTTAGAAGTAGTTTCATTCAGTATTTTCTGTGAAAAAGGTACACGGACTTTGAAAACAGTCATTTGGAGAAAATTGCATTTAAGTCTAAAAAGGACTTAATAATGACGAGATAATGTAATTTATACTCAAAGTGATATTAATAGTGAAGTAAATCAACCTTCTAAACAGTGTACTCATGTACTATGAGTAACATATATTTATGTAACATAATTGATGTATATTATTTTACCGAATCAATATGAAAATTGTGAATAGAATAAAGATAAAGCATGCATGGTTTCAATATATATGAGTTGCGTTTATTTACCTTGTTTGCCTGCGATATAATCACAAAGACAACCGTACTTAAAGAGTAAACTCCAGTCGAGTGTCGGAAATGACACACACAGTTGTTTCGTTTTTTTATTTTTTTATTTTTGTATGATACATTTTACATAATATACATTGCCGGCAACACAAACAAAAAATACCAGGAATATTACAGAGAAATTTATTTCGTAGATAATATGTTGTACAATAATCAAACAATTAAAATTACAGCATCTTGAGATGTATGTATAGGTGATGACAAAATCAGTAGTTAGTGTACCTAACAATGTTGGCTACAGGTGCTGCTACACACCTCAGCATAGGATCATTAGGCTTTGAAAGTATCCTTCGGGTTTATATATATATATATATATATATATATATATATTTATATATATATATATATATATATATATATATATATATATATATATATATATATATGTGTGTGTGTGTGTGTGTGTGTGTGTGTGTGTGTGTGTGTGTGTGCATTTAAAAAACCATAAATATTTATATAAAATTTTATAGAAAATAAAAGACTTCCAGAGACATACACAAAAATATTTAAATAAAATATAATATCAATTCATTAAACATGTGGCGCAATCTATTGAATAACTGTATAATTGATTGAAAATGCTAATATTAATACATATTGTCATTTCATTGAGAACTAATAGAAATATTATTGTAAAGAATGTTAGCAGGATATCAATGTTCAATACATTATTTAATGAAGTTATTGAAATTTAAATATATATTATATTTATCACTAACTAATACATTATTAAGATAAATATAGTTAAACATAATATTTCTATATAGTGAGATAGATAAATTTGAATTCCAGTATGACACTTTAAAAATGTCATAATAAAAAGCATCTCTTTTATCATAAATAATATAATTTATAATTCTTAATATACTGCGATACATCTAAGTAATTAGTTTTAATTAGATTATGATTAAGGTTAACCAAGTTTAAGTAATCAGGATTAAAATTAATGCTGTGATTAAAATTAGTATTTTTACCAAAAACAATTAGACCCTCAATATATCTAAAAATGTAGTAATCATTCTTAATAATTCTTTATATTCATAAAAGTGTAAACATAAGTTAACCAAAATATTGCTAGCAGGAACACCTTCGGATAGACCTTTAGTTTGCTTAAAAAGTGAACCATTAAAGTTAATGTCATTTACTTTTAAGACTAAATCTATGAGAGTTTTAAATTTAATAATATTAATATTAAGATTATAATTACTATGGTTTTCTAAAATTGCATTAACAATATCATTGATATCAATGGAATTGAAAAGATCTTCAAAGTCATTACTATGAACTGAATAAAAAGTTTTATTTTTAAAAAAAATCTATAATAACTCTACTGTTTTTAGTTATAGATTCGTTATATTGCTTTTTAATGAAGTTTGGTATAATATTATGAGACGTTTTGCCAGCAGAAATGATATATGCTTTAAAGCCCTTTGTCAAAGTTCTAAATTTAACTGGAATTAAGATGTTAAAAAGATATATACAATCTTAATCTAAGGAATAAAAAAAACCCAATTTTTTATAAATAGCAATAATACGAGTACTAATTTCTTTATGTGACAAATCCAATTTTTTAAAAGATTCATTGTTTAAAAAGATTTCATTAAGCACATTATAAAACAATTATTTACAAATCACAGCGTAGTAGTTTCCAGGCACTTTGTTTTGGCCGCGATAACCAAGTGGTATAGGTATCGGACAATGGCTTGCCTTGTCACGAGTTCGAGCCCAATACCACCAAAGACCCGCCGTGTAGGGCAGCGATGCACGTTAAATCTGTCGAGAGCTGAAACGTCCTCCCGTTGGTGTGGTGTGGTAGTTAGGACAGGGGGTGAACTCCACGTCACTTGAACATGGTTCAAAATTACGTCGTCCGTCGCCAAAAGCCCTCTTGTAGCTGAAGAGTGCGACGTTAATATTAAGTCAATCAATCAATCAGGCACTTTGTTTATGTGAACTACGATAAAATTCTATTGTAATTCATAAATTTTCTGATTTACATCTTTATAAGTAAATTCAGAGTCATATATATATATATATATATATATATATATATATATATATATATATATATATATATATATATGTCATAATTTTAAAGACAGAATCAGATGAAAGTTTAAAAAAAGGAAGACCTTTATTCGTTCATTGGTACATCTGTTCTGACACCGAGCAGGGAGGAAAAAAAACGCCATGGTGGTGGTTTCAAGTGGATAACACTTGAAAAACATATGGTAAGTATTGCTGCTTTGAAGAAGGTGCTTGCAAATTAATGCTGACATATGTTGACTATTAAATCTAACGATCTGGAATTAGACATGTTTATTGGCTAGGCCATATGTTCGGAAGAATTAAATGGGTGATTAGTTTGATACTTGAGGATGGGGACTGAGACAGATGAGTTAAGTGCTAGATAGGGAATTTAATTTTTAATCTAATTTAATTATCCTTACATTTGCCCCCCAATTTTAAAAGGGAGTCATGGCGTGGTTTTTTCTCTCTTTACAAACTTAATCAATTTTCAACAAACACAAAACAATACATAGTTATTTAGAAAGACATATTACACACAGTAGAAATATTTAAACAATAGGTATACTAAAATCAAAATGCAATATAATAAGCGAAACTATAACAACAAACACAGTAATGACAATTAATTGATAAAAATGAATTTCCATACATATAATTGAAGATTAGCTTGTTTAAATCTATTCGACATCCAGAAAAAGAGCTCGCGTTTCCTCCTATTCCTTCATAATAATAGATTCATATTATAGCTGGCAGATATTTTCAAAAAATTTATGTTGGAAAATAATATATCAAACAATAAGATAGTAAATATAAAAATACATGAATTCATACAAATGTTAAAATTAAAATTTTGTATAAAAATCTACTCTGGCTCCATCGTATTAGTACCTTATTTTGTTACACACATTTTGCATATATGAAATACATTTTTTAAAAAGAAAAAAAAATATAGACACTAATAAAATGAAATTATTAATAATATGAAAACGGTGTATAACACACAATTTATATGCACTATTCAACACAATAAACAATATTTTATTTCACATGCGTTATAAAATATAAAAAATATAAGAATATAGGAATAAAAGAATACAAGAATATAAGAGCAATTTTTATTATTTTTGAGTCGGAAAAGTGGACTCACTTCAATAATAACTTTTAGTATGTATGAAAATTTTCTCAATATTCACTGTAACTTAACAATATCGCATACAATAATTTGAATCTTTCCGTAACCTTCTAAAAATACGTTTCATAGACAAAAATTTTTGAGTTTCTCTTGCATCACATATTCACTAATAAAACTGTATCACCTTACTTAATTTTGAACTCATCTCTCTGAGAAATCTGCGTCATCAACTCACATATGTTCAGGGATGCTGATAAGAAACAATGAGAGGTGTACATATCAAACTAAACAAGTTTGTCCTCTTAATGTTTCGAGACATACAAAATTATAATGATTGTATTTTCCCTTATCCATTGTATAATATCCAAAATAAGCTTCAAGTTATTAAATTAATTTTAATTTTAGATAAGGAAAATTTCGAGAAATAGTGAATCCTGATATATGGCCGGCATATCAAAACACACAATTTCAAAATAAAAAAAAATTAAATGACATGCAATAAGATTACTGCTGAATAAAATAATTAACAAAACAAAATAAAATTCAGTGAAGAAAAAAGAATACAACTTGACTTCACTTTTGTTTCTTATAAAAATCAATATATCTAGTATTAGTTCATTAGTCATTTTTCTAAAAACATAATTTAAATCTTTCACTTTAAAACACCAATTTCTATCATAAATGTTAACTCATTCGACATCTTAAGATAAAATTATGAGAAGTATATGTTAAAAATGAAGTATGTTAAAATTAATTTCTCAAAATTTTGTATGACAAAACCTATAAACTTTGTTTTCTCAATTAAAATATGAAGAATATCTCATTTAACACAACTATTTTATAAAAATTAAATACCATATCATATCATACATTATTCTCTTTCGCCGAAAAGTCTTGTTAAGCAGAACTCAGTTATTTGTGTATTACGTAAGATGTTTCTTTTAGTTATTATCTTCTTCTCATTATTATGGGTATTTTGTTGAATGTAATTTAACTGAAAATTTTCAGATGGATGAAAATGTCTTAAACGAACTGAATGAACCAATTCAGTGTCAGTTTTATTAAGGGCATTGGGTCTATCAATTTCAAATAATACATCAGAACATTTTCTTAAAACGGTATAAGGGCCTGAATAAGGGGGACTTAATTTCCTTGTATTGAGGTATTGAAATTCCTCATACATTACTAAGTCACCAACCTTTAAATCAGCTTCCTGAAATTTTTTATCATATCTAATCTTATTTATTTTATAATATTGTTCCGTTCTTTCTTTGGCTAATTTTCTTTCTTCTTCTAAGGGAGGATAGATCTCATTATCTTTTAGCGAAATTTCGAAAGGTAAATTACCATACATTAAGTAGGTTGTAGGGAAACCTGTTATTGTATGTGGAGTTTGATTATACTGATGGGTTACTTTTTCTAGAATGTTTGTCCATGGGACTTTATTTGAACTATTGCTAATTTCACATTTTAAGCGGGTAATGATGGTTTGATTTACACGTTCAACCTTTCCATTGGTTTGTGGTCTGTGAGAAGTAGTGAATAATTGAGTGACATTATTATGTTTTAAAAAATGCTTAAATTTTGAAGAGGTGAACGCAGTATTTCTATCACTTAAAATGTTTTCTGTATTATTTTTTTATTCCGGCAATCCGACGTCTTCATATACAGGCATACGGCGTAGTCGACGTTCCATAATATTCTCCATATCAATTATTACGGTCGTCGGCGTTCGTTTTTATTTTAAAATTATTTTATAAAAAAGATTAGTTTTTACGTTAAGATTTGGAATCCATTCGCAGATAAAAATCCTGCCGGCTTTAATTCTGTCATGATTTTAAAGACAGAATCAGATTAAAGTTTAAAAAAAGGAAGACCTTTATTCGTTCATTGGTACATCTGTTCTGACACCGAGCAGGGAGGAAAAAACACGCAATGGTGGTGGTTTCAAGTGGATAACACTTGAAAAACATATGGTAAGTATCGCTGCTTTGAAGAAGGTGCTTGCAAGTTAATGCTGACATATGTTGACTATTAAATCTAACGATCTGGAATTAGACATGTTTATTGGCTAGGCCATATGTTCGGAAGAATTAAATGGGTGATTAGTTTGATACTTGAGGATGGGGACTGAGACAGATGAGTTAAGTGCTAGATAGGGAATTTAATTTTTAATCTAATTTAATTATCCTTACATATATAAATATATATATATATATAAAAGTGGTCTCACTTCTATCATCAACTTTAGTATTTATGTAAAATTTTCACAATATTCACGGTATTTTAACAATATCGCATACAATATTTTGAATCTATCCGTAACCTTCTAAGTGATCGTTTCATAGACAAGATTCTTGACTTTCTCTTACATCACACATTCACTAATATAAACTGTATCACACTACTTAATTTTGAAAACATGTATGTGAGAAATCTGTGTGATCAACTCACAGATGTTCAGGGATGCTAATGAGAGAACAATAAGAGGTGTACATATCAAACTAAACACGATTGTCCTCTTAATGCTTCAAAACGTATAAAAAATTATAATGAGGGTATTCTCCCTTATCCATTGTATAATATCCAAAAATAAGCTTCAAGTTATTAAATTAATTTTAAATTTAGATAAGGAAAATTTCCAGAAATTGTGAATCTTGATATATTACCGGTATATCAAAACACACAATTTCAAAATGAAAAAAATAAATTAAATGGCATGCAATAAGGTTACTGCTGAATAAAATAATTAACAAGACACTAAAATTCTCAGGAGAAAAAATAATGCAACGCGATTTTATTTTTGTTTCTCATCACAATCAGTATCATTAGTATCAGTACATTAGAGTCATTTCTCTAATAACTAAACTTATATCTTTCAATTAAACACCAACTTCTATCATAAATGTTAACTCATTCGACAATTAAGATAAAACTAAAAGAAGTATTTTAAAATATCTGAAAATTTTGTATAATAAAACACATATACTCTGCTTTCTCAATTAATTCTGCTTTCTCAATATTAACACAAAAATATACTATAAAAGTTAAATATATTATGTTACCCTTCTTTGAAAAGTCATTTAAGCAAAAGTCAGTCACTTCAATGTTACTGAAACGAAAACTATTTATTTGACTGACCCTTATTTTTTACTGGTAGAAATTTTTCGTCCACGGTAATACACATTTTGTTGTCCCTGATTTGCACCAGGTATCTTTTTCGATCTTGGTCCTTCAATCACTGAAGGGCCAACCATTCAGAGAAGAAGAATTTTTTTTTCTGGCGGAAGGGAGCGACGTCTTTCTTCACGGAGTTCGGAACCTTCTCTTTCTCCCGTCATTAGAAGTTGGTTCTTTCACTCGGGGCAAACTGGTTGGCCTCTTCAGCAAAAGTAGAAATATCATTCGGCGGTAAAGACTGCGTTCTTCCGGGGATTAATAGCGCGTTTCTTCTTTTTTTACCATACCTCTCAATTCCGGTAACGCGACGTATTCAGCAAATATATGTATAGCGCCGTCGGAGTTCCATCAGATTCTCCATAAAATTTATTACGGTCGTTGGCGTTCGTTTTTACTTTAAGATTATTTTAAGAATATATTTTAAGTTCAAAGCTGAAATGTGCGTTTTCAGGAAAATTCTGTCGGTTTTAAACACTGACATGTTTTGAATCAGAATCAGACTTAATTTTAAAAAGGAACTGTATTCAATTTTTTTCTATATCTCTTATGACGCTGAGAGCAGAGATGGCAAAGTACGGCGTGGGGTGTCTCAAGTGGGTTAACACTTAAAACACAGATGCGGTAAGTATCGCGAATTTTATGATTGTACTTGAAAGTTAATGCTGACATATAGGGCTATTAAATCTAACGATCTGGAATTAGACATGATTATTGGCTAGGCGATATGTTCGGAAGAAATAAATGGGTGATTAGTTTGATACTTGCAGATTAAATGAAAAGTATGAGTTAAGTGCTAGATAGGGAATTTAATTTTTAATTTAATTCTATTATCCTTACATATATGTATATATATACATATATACATATATATATATATAAATCTATCTATCTATATATATACGTATATATATATGTATATATATATATAAATCTATCTATCTATATATATATATATATATATATATATATATATATATATATATATATATATATATATATATATGTTTATATATATATATATATATATATATATATATATATATATATATATATATATATATATATGTGTATATATATATATATATATATATATATATATATATATATATATATATATATATATGCATTAAAAAAGTAGTCTCGTTTTAAATGTAATTTTAGTAGTTTCAACCAGCTTCATTGAATCTTAATATATTTATGACTTTTATTCGTGTTAGAGGATAAACTAAATTTATATTTATTTCTGGAACACCATCAATCCTGCTTCCTCGGTAAGGTGTCATTTTTATACTTGTTGATATTAGCAAAAAAGTCGATTCAAATTTACATTTTAATGTTCTCTATGTATATGTATATACCACGCGCCATAAATCAGAGAAAAAAATAATAACGAAAAACATAACTAAAAGTAATGGCTTCTTATATACATATGTTTTTTTCTCTTTATAATCAATACATTTATAGCATTTTGTGTGCATTTGTTACAAGACGTTCTTTTACAAGTACATTTTTTATTTGTTACATTTCCGTGACATATTTTAGGTTTATTTTTCTTATGCTTAGATGGACTTTCATTTTATCTTCGTTCTTTCTACTTCTTGAATTTTTCAATAGTTTTGCTCTCAACTGCTCTGCCAATATTTGGTTGAAAGTATGCTTCAACAAGTTTTTCCCGTTTCGCATTTCAAAATAATCCAAGCATTTATGGTGTCTATGTCTGAAACATTGTAGAAAGTGTGAACTTTCCATCCCCTTGAGCATACATTGACAGCCTTACCAATGGTATCTAGTTCACACCTTGTGTGTATCTGATGCATTGTAAAAAATGTCGGTTTCAGGTCTTTGCGTCTTACCATTTGCGATAAGGCTTCCTGTTTTTTTACACTGTTAAGTTCACCATTAACCGATGCTTTTGTTAAATATAAAATGTTTTCCTTGACATTATACATTTCAGAGTTTGTCGTCTTGCCTTATTCCTTAATGCAGTGCTTCTCAAACTTTCAATACTGGCGCCCCCCTTTCAATCACAATTTTTATCGCTCCCCCCTTGTACATTATTATTGTACTGAATGTAATAATAATGCACTTTGACGCTAAAGCTACTATACGCGATCTTAATTATAAACCATACAAATTAATAGCATAAGTATTACAGTTTGTATACTACTTTTTGCAAAATAAATAAATTAATTAAGTAAGACAGTGCTTCTCAAACTTTCACTACTGGCGACCCAATTTTCAATCTTAATTTTCATCGCCACGCCCCCTCAATAATAATGCACTTTGAGTATTAAATGTTGTATACGTTACTTTTATATAATATATATTTTAAGCAAATTACTTTTAAGTAATAATTATAATGTTATGTTATTTTTCCTTTCTCATTTTTTAAATTGGGACAGATTGCAAAATGACATTTAATTAAAAGTTTATTTTGTCCATCATGCATTTCTAAAAGTACAAATGTCATTAGAACAAGTATAATATAAAAAATAAATTTTAAGTCAATTCCCCTACTTAGGCCAACAAAGAAAAACTTATTTTAGTTACTTTCTATTAAATACTTTAAATTAATACAAATATGTAATACATATGACAGAATCACAATGTTAAGCGACAAAAGAGAAAGCGATTTTCCATGCAATTTTTCCTATTCTTTTCTATATATGGGGTATTGGAATATTCTTTTTTCGTTACTATTTATTCATTAATTAAATTTAATTAGTGTAAGAAAATAGTAAAGTAAAGAAGAAATCACTCACATTCTTAGAAATTAGGCCATCTCGGATGGAATTCGAAATACCGTCCTTCAGATTAGAAGCCCAGCGCGCTATCCATTGCGTTGCAGGGGACAGCACGAAAAGTTTTCCTTTCTATAAATGCTTTTGGACTATAATTTTTGTTTGTTACTATTTATTCATTTTTTTTAATTTGATTAATGAATTAAAATTTGAAAGAACTGTATTAACATGAAGTGTCACCCACTACAAGTTTTAAAAAATGTATTTGAACTTGAATGAATGAATAGAAAGTATTTTATCAACGATTGAAAATTTGAACAAGATATATATGAGAGAGTGAACTTATAGTAGAAATTGAAAAATAGTCTACTCTATGTTGCGCTCTCTCATATCCATCACATTTGGCATTCTCGCGAGCGTCTGCGTGAGTCTGGCCAAACTATCGGACGTCTGCGCAAAACATGTAATAATGCTGTACCTCGTACAATTCCAATCAGTCTTGGTCCATTCGATGCTTCTATAGCTAACAAATCTATCTTGAATGTACATTTTATAATTTGCGCGTTAGTTGTAATTCACACTATTAAGTATTACTGCAGAAAATTGGAACAAAAAAAATCATGGATAAATTTTTAAGTCGTAAGCGAACATTCGACGATAATAAAGTATCAACAAGTGCACAGACGAGCATAGTTCCGAAAATTAAATCAAGGAAATATTCTCAAGAATACTTGAATTTTGGGCTTACCATTACTGAAGTAAATGGAGAAGAAAAGCCCCTGTGTGTTATTTGCTCAAAAATATTGGCAGCAGACAATATGAAACCTAATAAACTTAAAAGACATTTCGAAACGCTTCATGGTGAGTACATTAACAAACTTCAAGAGTTCTTTGAATCAAAATTAAAATCATACGGAAAACAAAAAATATTTTTTAAAATAAACTTTGTCAGTGAATGAAAATGCTTTACTTACTTCTTACAAAGTATCATATAAAATAGCCAGATGTAAAAAGCCTCACACTATTGCCAAAGAGCTTATTTTGCCTGCAGCAATTGAGATTGTAGAATCTATGTTTGGAGACAATTTTGCCAAAGAGTTGCAGTCCATACCCTTATCAAATGACACTGTTTCCCGTCGAATTGATGATATCGCTGAAGATGTAGAGCAACAGCATTTCGGTAAGTTGCGTGATAAATTGTTTTCAATTCAGCTTGACGAGGCAACAGATAGCAATAAAGATGCTCATTTCATTGCGTATGTTCGATTTTGGGATGGTATGTCAGCGGTAGAAGAACTACTTTTTTGCAAACCAATAAAACTTAAAGCAACAGCAATAGCATTATTTGATATTTTAAATAATTTTATAAACGAGGCAAATATAGAGTGGAAAAATTATGTCGGAATATGCACCGATGGTGCTCGTACAATGTCAGGAAGATTTAAGAGTATACAAACACTTGTGAAACAAAACACTCCACTGTGCATCTGAACACATTGTATGGTCCACAGAGAAGCTCTGGCTTCCAAAGAAATTAGTCCTGGCCTGAATATTGTGCTAATGACAGTTGTAACTGTAGTAAATTACATAAAAATGAGACCCCCCTAAAATCAAGAATCTTTTCTGGACTTTGCAAAGACATGGGCGCAGTGCATTCATCGTTGCTATTTTATTGTGAAGCAAGATGGTTATCACGCGGGATATTTTTACAACGTGTTTATGAATTAAGAAATGAAATTACCATTTTTCTAGAAGAGGAAAACCTACCGGAAGCTGAGAAATTTTGAAATGGTTTATTTCTGATGAAGTTGAGCTACTTAGTCGATATATTTGAGAAATTAAATATATTGAATCTTCAACTTCAAGGATCAAATGTACATATGTTTGACACGAGTGATAAAATTAATGCTTTTTGTAGAAAATTACAATTATGGAGCCAAAATTTAAAGCAAAAAAACCTAGAAATGTTTGAAAATGCGGATAAATGTGTAAAAACTTACAAAACTGAAGAACAACATGTGGAAGCTGTTCATAAAACTATTGAACATCATTTAGCTATGTTAGCAAAAAATTTTAAAAAATATTTTTTTGCTGAGGACAACTTGATAGCAAGTTACGAATGGGTGAGAGATCCATTTCAAAATACCCCAGAAGGGCTCTCCACTACCGAAGAAGAAAGTTTCATAAATTTCACATATAGTGGCGAAATTAAAAGACAATTTTGTAATAAAACTCTCTTTCAATTTTGGGCAGAAGTAGATGATGAGTTTTCTGAATTGAAAACAAAAGCATTTCGTATACTTTTACCCTTTTCAACATCGTACCTTTGTGAAACCGGATTTTCTGCGGTGGTTGCTTTGAAGACAAAATATAGATCTCAGCTAAATATAGAAAAAGAACTCAGAGTGTCAATTTCTAATATTAAGCCTTCATTTGAAAACCTTTGCTCTGCAAGACAAGCCCATGGAATTCACTAATAATAATTAAACTTGCTCTTAAGCGGACTTGGCACCCTTTGAGCAAACTTATTTATTTACGTATTTAAAAATTATATTTTAACATTTTATACAATGTTTCTATTCAAGAAAATGTTACCAGATAAAAATTTTCATATATTATTCACACAATTTTAAAAAATTTAAATTTTTTGAAGAAAATTGGGAAAACTTTAAATCCTACTCCTTTTGTAAAAAATAATTTTTTGACCTGAAATTTTTTTATAATATTTTTATGGATGTTCTTAACAACTTTACGGATCGATTTTAGAATAATTTCATTCGTTTTCGAGAAAAAAATAAAATGTTGATATACAGGCTAAAAATCAACGAAAAAGCCAACATGTCTTACATTTTATTTTTTTTTAAAAAAAGTATTCAGTTTATAGCAAAACAGATCCCTAATTTTATTACATGCTTCATTTTTAACACGCAGGAAAAAAATTGAAGTGATTGGTAAATAATTGTCGAAGGAGTAGCATTTTGAATGCACTAAGGTTTCGAAAAACACAAACTGAGAAAAACCACTTTAAAGTTTATAATTTGGAAAAAAAAATTATTATAAGCTTAATTAAACTTAAAATACCACTTTAAGATATTACTGATACGTTTTTCTTTAAAATAATTGCATTTTCATATGTTTTCAACCCACACATTTTTATGAATTATCAACTTTTAGAGAGTACTAATTGCACAAGAAAACTCAAGAAAAACTTAAAAAAAATTTTTTTTTCTGTCACGACAGAAATTTTAGCTGTTTTTCTTCCTATAATATTAAAGTATTACATTTGTATGAAAAATATATCAGGAATAAGAACTGAAATTATAAAATTATTAATATAAAATGCCTTAATTTAAAAATTTTACATGCACACATTTCACAAGGAAGAAAAATTACATTATTGTATTGCCTCGGAAATATTCTGCTTTTAATAGTACACATTCTTTTTTATAGTTATTATTTCTATTTATAAAATAGATTTTTTTATCATAACGCATTTATAGCTTTTTTTCCTAAAAAGGGGGTGTGGCTGAATTGCCTAATTTTTTTTCAAATGAAGTTTTATTCAACTTCTAACTTTCCGACATGCACAAGTGATATATCATTTGAAAGATAATAATGCAAAGAATAAGATGAAATGAAAATTAAAAAAAAAACGATAGGTTTGTGATTTTTAGGGAACCAAGTCTTCTTAAATTAGTATTAATAAATTAGCTATAAAATACATTGTGCAGTACTGATACATTTATAAGTAGACTGGCTGAAGTACCCGTTCTGCGATTATTTTTTAAAAAATTAATACATTATTCTTGATATAATAGCTTAATTGTAAGAAGAGTAAAACCAAGTGCACAACAATGCATACAAAAATATAAAATGATTTTCGAATTAATATTAAATAAGGAAAACGAATGAAAAATTCCAATGAAGAATAATTGTGTTATTTTTAATATTTAAAGCGAGAAACCCGGAAGCAGGCGCCCACTCCACACTAACATTAATGGTCGCGCGATCACTTCACCAAGTCACCCCAATCCTTTTTTTTATAATTATTTTTTTCTGTGCTCGATAAAAATCACAATTGCAGTGAATAATTTAACTAAGAGAAAATGTACTTACCTACTTTAAAGGACTTTTTAATTTTTCTTTGATGATTTGAGAAAAAATCCTATAAAACTAAATAAACCGTTCCAAATGTGCGTGACCTTAATAAAGAACATAAATCACAGACACTTTTCACTAACAATACAAGAACGTTATTTGCAATCAAAACTGTCATATTTTGCTCACGTTATTGTAATTTTTCTATTCTTTGATGATCTACAAATAGCATGTGTAACCTTTTCTTGCTTGTGTCTTTTTGACAAGGCGAAGTGTTACATTTATGGCTTCTTAGTTTTCTTGATATCTTAATTTTTTTCATAGAGTTCTTTAGGCTGCATTTGAAAATTACAATTCAACTCAAACGTTTCATGTCTATCACTTTTGTCATATTTACTTTCGCTATCACGATTAATATGCATTATTTCATCAGGTTCTTCAATTGCTAGATCAGTTTCATCTTCCTTCAATAGAGAGATCACAGATGCCCATTTTTTTTATATTCTGCTCATTTACATTTATAAACCATAATAAGTTGTACAACACAGCAATTAAAACCACAAAGTTAATCGTAGGGGAAAGTATAGCATATTCATAGAAAATATTTCTGAACAAAAGTGGTCGTGAAAGGAACTCGATCAAAACAAGTACCTTAATTGTAAAAAACCGTTTGCCACTCTCAAAAAAGAGGCATAAATGTGACAAATTCTTTTTAGTTTCCGTTAAGACTGTCATATCGGAGGATACTGTCAAGAAACTGTTAACGAATAAAGAGTTTTACCAGAATTTGGAGTGATTCAGCGCCTCATGCGACCGCTCCCATGAAAAAAATGTATTCGATACAAAAACATCGATGTCAGTTATAAAAAAATGATTGTGTAAAACGTTTTTTATAATGCAATTTCAGATTACTCATAAATACATCTTAGACAATTAATCCATCAAAGTGCTCAATATGCTTATCCTTACATCATAAAACTCATTTACATGGGGGGAAAAGCAACAGAAACAAATTATTTACAACTTTCCCAAAAGAAAAGTAGACGGAGTTAAGCATACCAGTAAGTTTGAAGGTCAAAGAGATGATAATCAAAAGTACTATTCTAGAGGTTACAAGAAACGTAATAAAAAAATCTCTCATCGCGGGATTACAGCAAAGCAAACAAAATATCTTTTTTTATTTGGTTTTGGGATCAAAGATAGCTAATGAGCGTTTGAAGTGGAATCTTTTGAAAGTGGAAAACCAGATGAGATATATATATAATTTATATCAGTGTAAATGTGTATTTTTTATTTTGTCAGAAAGCATTTTGTTTTACTTCATTCCAAAAAATAATTTTTTAAGCCTTTTATATTTTCAAGATGCTTGCGCCCCCCTCGAAGGGTTATCGCGCCCCTCCAGAGGGGGGCGCGCCCCACAGTTTGAGAAGCACTGCCGTAATGCCAAATAAACTCGTTTACACAGCTAACTCAGTATAAGTAACTATTATTAACTGTAACATTTCTTCCTATATTTTCAAGCATTTCTAGTAGTTTTAGAATTACAACATCAAAACTTCCAGACTTTTATTTCATTCTACACTTTTTTTCTAGGAAATGAAATATGTTCCAAGCATATTAGCTTTCTAAATTTGATGTTATTCAGAACTTCTTTCTACATTATGATTCTATAAGTTACAAGAATGAATCAATAGTCTAACTATTAAATACTATTATGTTTTACAGTTACCTTCTGGCTTGCTGACTTGGCTAGTGAACATGCCATGAAGTTCTTTCATTTTAAGATTATTTGGTATCCCCTATACCAACAAAGTTAAATTGAGCCATTTTCGGATCCTGTTTCTCAGAAATTGTAAAATATAAAAACTTCTAACTTTGGCTGTATAATAATTAGACTTTTTTTATTTTAATAATGGTAAAATGTTTCGTATATATTGTTTACTTTTTTAAAAAAAAATTCATCGTAAAAGTATCGCTTTGAAATTTGTGAAAATTGTCATTTTTTTTTATGATAACTGCTTCAGGGCAAAATATTTTGGGAAAATCTCCAAGAAAGTAGCTTCATTATATATAGTTACATATTATATATGTGCAGTAAAAATTGCAAGTAGATGCATTCAGTATTTTCTGAGAAAAGGTACAAAACTTTGAAAACAATCATTCTGAGATAATTGCATTTTAAGTGTAAAAAGGCTCTTAATTACGAAAATTATGAATTAAAACATGTATTTGCCCTATTTTATTAAACATTAGTATCTTTTTAATTTTTTAAGAATAAAATAGGAAACAAAGAAGCCTTAAAATGTTCAGAAAATACATACATATAGTAATTTTCAGTTTTTTTGTTCGAGATTTTTTCTTAGCATTTTGAATCATTTTTCACAAATTATGTAACAATCTGGGAAGAATTTTTAACTTCGATGCATAATAAATATAAAATTTGACCTTATAACATCATTAATATATTGTTAACGTGTATCAATATGTAAAAGTCATGATTTAAGAAATATGTGATTTTACGACGTTAGAGAAATTTAATTATTGATTTGTATGTTCCGATAAAAACACAATTTCTAAAAAATTCAAAATTCGAAATTTTCTCTAAAATGTGAAAATGATTTCTTAAAAAGTCAAAAATAAAACTATTTTTATGTTTTTAAATATGAAAGTTGTGTATTTTTGTGCATGTAACAAGCTTCTAGCAACGACAAAAAGCATTACAAATCAGATTTGTTGTTAGTTACCTATTATTAAGAACTTTTTGAATATTAAAGCTTAAAAACTTGTCTGAACAATAAATAAACTTTAATATTTGAAATTAAGTGAAATATTCAAAATATATTTTTTTAGTTTTCTCAAAAACATGCAACATAAATATATCACTATTAATTTTTTAAAAAATTGACATTTTTTGTAACGATATAAGGACTCCAGTCAAATATTTTGGGAAAATAGCCCCAAAACTCACCTGAATTATATAGTTACATATCAGTAACATGAGGGGAAAAATTCATTACATTCATACATTATATTCAGAGAAAAACATTAATACAGCTTTACAAACATCATTTTTGAGAAAATTGAATTTTCACTATTAAGTGCCACTTAATCACAAAAATAATGAATTTCAACATGTATTTGTCCCATTTTATTGAACATTAGCATCTTCGTAATTTATTTTGTATAAAATAGTAAACAAAAAAGTCTTAAATTGCCTAGAATAGCATTTTTGTTTTGTTTGACGAGATAATTTCTAGTATTACATCAATTTTCTCAATTTTGTATCAATTTTTGAAGAATTAGTAGCTTTCATGCTTTACAGATATCACATTTGAACATAAAGAAACATAAATATAATGTGAAAATGTGTCAATATGGTTTTTTGTATGAGTTTGAGTTTGAAAATACCTGATTATACGACATTTTGAAAGTTTTCACTTTGATTTGCAAAATTATCATTAGGTTTTGTGGTTGCAGACAGTTTCAAAATTTTAAACTTCCAAAATAAGTCTTTACTGGACAAATGATTTCTAAAATAGCCAAAATAAAACTATTTTTATGTTTTTAAACATGAAATTTATGTATTTTTATGTGTGTAACAAGCTTCTCGCAAATACAATAAACATCACATTTGATGCGTCATCTCATATTTTTTTCTCAGAAACTGTTAAGCAACAAATTTTTATGTATATTAATTAGACATTTATATTTATAATGAAGTGAAATTATTTTAAATATATTAATTTTTTTTCAAAGACACTGTTAGTTCACCGAGTATTAATATTATGAATTTATTGAAAATTGTTATTTTTTTGTTTTATCTGCTTTCTATTTGGATGTTTTAAGAATATTTCAAAAATATCATTTCAGTATGCACAATTGCATTTTAAAAACATAGAGTATATGTATACAGTACATTTACACATTTTTAAAAAATAAATTTTACAGAACAGAATTTTTTATAAAAAAATCTTACCTATTCAAAAAAAATTTTTATCCTATAATTTTGTTATGGAAGGTAATGAAGGATAAGAATATTGGTTCCCTTTCAATTTCTATTGATTTAATGAATGGTTTAAAATGTCTTTTACTATTGTTTAGATGAAAAGCTGGTGTTTTACATATGCAATATTTTAACAGCTATTGCCTCTTCAGTATTTGTATTTTTTGCACTAAAAGCATTCTCATTTCTGCCTTAATCTCATTTTTAAGCTATTGAAATAATTTTATTATTATCATTTTTTTAAAATGCACGTTTCCAACGGAATTATCACAAACCAGTTATTAAGTATTTAGAAGTATAAAAATTTCGAAAGGAGAAAATTCACTATTTGTTTCTATTTACAATACAAAAAATTTTTTGTACAAAAACTAGATTTCAAATTAAAAGTAAATATTTTCATCATTTTTACAAACTTGACTCCGAAAGGTCGTAAATAAACTAACAGTTAAAATTACAGCTAAGTTTCATTTAATCTACAGTTAATTAAGTATGATTACATGAAATTTTGTGGAGGTTTTGCAAGTTCTCAGATTTAAAGAGTCAATATTTACACTTAATTTGTCAAAGTGGGCGTGACCGGGGCAGATGATTATCTTTTAAAAGTCATTTTAAAATACTTCTAATTCATAAAATGGCTTGTATGTTACATCATTGGAATGGTAATGATTTGGAGATTTTAGAAATATCAAAAACTCAAAATATATTTTCAAAAGGTTTCTACCCTACTGACTGATCTTAAATGACTCTTTATACCTGAAGTCTTGAATTTTTTTATCGCACTTTATTCGGTTAAAAGCACGCTGATTTGAAATAAAGGACATGGATAATCCAAAAAATTTGTATTTGGACTTGTTTCTGTACAAAAATTCGCAATTCTTGTAGTTAACCGTTTTGAATAATGCTTGTGAAACTCAATGTGTATACAAAACTCAAAAGTAAGCGAAGTCTATCTTTTGAAAGCCATGAAACATCATTTTCCAACATGGAATAACCTTCTATGGCGGAGAATTTTATAATAAGTTCCAAATCTGTTTTTTTCTATAAAATGCAATAAAGCATTTAAAAGATTATCATTATTCAAACTTCTTTTTGGAGCTACAAGTTGCCTTACTGATTTCCAACAAAATATTTTGGATTTTTCATGTACCGGCTGCATATTCAGAAGCACATTACTTCCATTGAATGCCATCGCAAGCTACGAATTCATTTTGATTTTCAGAATCATCAATAATATCTAGATTACATTCCGATCTAGATGTAAATCAGGACCAAATATTCGTAGTTTCATTTAATGTGTGGGAAACATATATTGACACACTCTATGCATGTTAAGATCCTTAATCATTATGCTATTGTGTGAAACCTGTTCTCACGTACCACCGCAGAAAGTCCATCGTTTGTCATCTTTGACACTATCCCTGCCTTGTCTGAAACATCGATGCTATTCAAAATCTTACGTTCGCGAGGGTGTAGCACTTTTTTCCAAACGAACATAAAAATTAATATCCATTATTCGCTCAACAAACACAATTTCTTTCAATCACCGACGACTAAATATATCCTTCTGCAATATATGACACTGTGGTGAACCTCCAACCACGTGATTTGGAACAAACATTTTTTTAGAAAACAATTCATTAACACATGAATGTTATAATAGTCGCTATAATGCAAAAATTTTGTACGGTATAGGCTCATTCCAGGAACTTTTGAATCCTACTAGTATTTTCATCAATCAATCCATCATACATTTAGAATTTGTTATCAGACAGCTAAATTAGAAGCACGGTTATTTCTTTAGCAGTAAGGCTTCATGTATGAGACGCCTTAAATTTTATTCATAGAAAACCTCACAGAGAAATCTTCGTAATCAATACATCTCAAGTGATTGCCCTGTTTATGTGAGAAATAACATCTGAGCTACAGGTGCTGGTAGAACTGAAATACAACACATAACAATCATATCTCAAAGAACAACACATAATGAGGCTCCCCTCATTTCCAATACACTTGAAACACATAGAGCAATTACACAAAAGAACGAAATTTGAAGTGGGGGAATTGAAATTGTCCAATTTTCAACAAATAAGAGTTTTATATAAATATATCCATAAACTAAAATCGAATGAAGATATAACTCACTAAAACTTTATGTGTGAATTCTTCCTAAACATTTAATAACAGCGAAGTGAAATAAATTTAAAAATTTTTAACGAGAACTTATGTGCCTCGGTGTCAAAATTAACTATTATATAATTAATAAAATATTTATTCTACTAATTAAATTGGTCACTGTATATATTTATGCAATAAATAATAAAACCATACCTTGTTTATTTTTTGTTTGTTTATTTTTTGATGAAAATACCTATTTTTTAAATTAATAGCTACAATATAGTATTTCTTTTTATATATATTTCTTGAAAATTTTCTCTGAAATATTAAAAAATACATAAATAAACGACATTAAGTAAGATCTTAATAAATAACTACTTAAGCTATTTTAGCAGAAAAATATTAATTAATTGAGAAATAATTTTGATATTAAATCATATACAAAATTAAAATATTTTATAAGAAATTCAGATAAATGATAGAAAGAATTGCATTCGAAGTTAAATTTTGACACCTAAAAAAATATATTCATAATAATTAAAATTTGATCGAGTGAAAATAGTAGGTTGGTTTGCATCGATGAACGTAATAACTCATGTGGTAAATATATTAATCTACGTTAAATATTAATTTTGTTCCAAATGACTACAGTATGAAAATTCTTGATTGAAAATGTTAAAATTAATGAAAGTCATTTAAATGATTTTTAGTTATATAAGTTGAATTTAAGTAATTTTAAATAATTTAAAAATAATGCCTTTTCTACAGCTATCATTCTATTCTACTGAGATCTGAAACATATTTAAGAAATTATAAAGGAAGAAAAAAATATGAATAAATCAAAAGGATTTGTAATAAATGTAAAACATAATAGTAAATATGAGGACTGTAAATTAAATAGTGGCAACTTAAGTTATCCGATTGGGTTCGGAGACAATTTTCTAAAAACTAACTTAAATAATCATTTAACTGTTAATGTTTAATTAAGTATGTTGCAAAACTACGAAAATACAGCAAGAAGAATTTTTTGAAAGCTTATTTTACAAAATATTGAGAAATTTCTACCAAAATATTAAAAGAAATTGTTTTTTTTTGCAATCAACTCTAATATATATATATATATATATATATATACAAAATATAAATAAAATGTTTGCAGGCATACAATTCATTTACGTTTAAATATGCTTTATACTAAAAAAGCTCAAATTCTACTGTAAAATTATGAAATACAGGTGTTGGAGATGAAAAAACCCAGAATTTCCTTAAAAAACCTTTTTTCAAATAAAATTACATAAAAAATTCCTTAATTGAAAAATTACCCTTAGCTTTTAGCAGAAAGCATGCATTATAATACAAAGAACAAACTCAAAGAATTTCATAAGAATATTTCATTTACTTTAAGAAATATCACTCTTACCGTTAATCATTATGTTCAAAAATAACATTCTTCACAAAATGCAAAATTAGGTTTATATTTGCAATAAAACTTTTTAACAATTTAGGAAGGTTTTAAAACTGTCCAAATTTGTATGTTGTGCCTTTCTAAACCTAATACTTCAAAGTTTCACAGTTTTGAGAGGCTCTTCTTTTTTTACGAGACAGTTTCTTATCTGGTTTGGAATGCCTCATAGAATCCACAATTCTAGTTTTGTCGAGGTACCAAAAATATCCTTTCATTTCAGAACATAATTTCATTCCTAACTTCTGAAGTAGAGATATTAAACCAGCAAACCCAGAATTAAAAAGTATTATTGCGATATAATTCCTTAAACGGATTCTTTGTTACTCAACAAAGTTGTCTTTTGGGATTATACTCCACACGATATTGTTAAGACTTTCAATGCAGTTCTGAGCTTTCCCGTGAAGACATTTTCTTAGGAGATTTTGATTGCTAAGTTCCTTATAAGTCTTTTTATTAGAATTAATGACAGAATTTGGTAGATCCGTTGATATTTCTATCGACGTTTCTCCAACAAATACAGTTCTGTGGAAATCTCTTCTTTTTTGGCCTAGTTGATCCTTTTTTTTGCATGACAACTTTAATTTAATTAAAAATAACTATAACTCTATAGAAAAGTACTTATAAAAAAGTTATAAAAATATCTAGCTTTGAAAACAAATGATATGTGAAAATAGCAACTCGTTTAAATTAAAACCAACATTGCAATCAATTACCTGTTCCTATTTTACAGATAAATATATCTATTAAAACATCTATAAAGTGAAATAAATTTTAATAAACATGAAACGAATTCGTTAAAATATATTAAATGAATAAAAATCTCATTTTGCTGGTGAAAATCAACCTAAAACTCACACTTCTGATTTCAATTTGGGCTTACTGCCTCAAGCAAAAACAGCTATAACTTTTTTCTAACTGACTCAAAATTAAAAGTGCGATAGTTTTAGAAAGCTTACTAAACTGCTACAAAAATAGACTATAAAATAAATTTAGATGTTTTTTTATGAAAATGGTGATTTTAAACCAGTTGGGAATACCTTAACCTAGAAACTCGCAAAGAGCAGGCATGCGCAAATTGGATATGGGAGCGGTGAGGTAATTCTGTTCTCGATGTGTAGAGTGCAAAAAGAGTCGAAATCGTCAAAAAGATCGCTGTTATGCGTCGTTAAAGTGAAGAGTTTCATTCCCATCGCTCCAAAGCATGTTTTCAAAAGGTGGCATAAAATTGAGGTTGCTTGTGGCAAAAATGCAACAGAATGTTGCTTAGGATTACTGGAAGCCAGTGGCAAAAAATGTTTTACCGTATAGGACGGTTGCACGATAGTTTAAAGCGTTTCGTTCGAGTTGAAATGAGATTGCGGGTTTGAAACGCATAGGTCAGCCTTCCATTCTTTAAGATCAGATTTCCACCTTAAGCGGTCTCTTCGCAATAGAACATCAAATGGTTGTCCGGGAATTACCCTAGAGTTGGGTCTCAATCATCAAATAGTGTGGCACATAAAGTAGAAATGTCTGAATATGAGGAAATTCGCAGCCATTTACGTTACACATCATTTCATCCTACATAAGTGGCAGTATTATGCACTAGCTATCATGATATTTGAAGGGTACCACAATGAAGGAGATGCATTTCGGTGGCGTATTTTCGCCATTGATGAGACATGAGCACGAACCTGTGAGTTTGAATCAAATCGTCATTTAAATGAATGACGTCAACGATGTTCGCCACATCCACAGAAGTTTCAACAAGAAACCAGTTGAATGCTGGTTACGTTGATTGTAGCATGACAATGGGAGGAAGTGATTCTTACGCATACTATGCCTGCAGGTTAAACTGTCAAAGAAGACTCCTTTACCGATTTCTACAGCACCATCTATATTAGTCTATGTCACACAAACGTCTACTTTTTATCCTTAAGCAATTTTCTTATCGTATTGCACGACACCGCTCGTTGTCATGTCACAAAAAATGTTACACTTTTGACAGTGGAAAATATAGCAACACCCTCCCTATTCACCTGACACATGAGTCCTTGTGACTTCAATCTGCTTCCATAGATGAAGGAACTTTAGCAAGGCCACACCGATTTCATGATTTTGCATCTGTACGCCACGCAATAGGGCTCTCCGTCGCTGACATTAACAATCCACACCTTGTTAATGGTCTTCAAAGGCTTCCCGAGGTTTGGCCAAAAGGTACAAGCTTAGCTGGTAATTACATTGAAGAAATGTAATGCAATTGTACCTGTAAGCTCATTAAAAATGATCTATACTTATGTTGCCTTTATTTAACATACAACCTTCGTATATAGAACATTATAAATGTATCGCTGAAAAATAAGTATGTGACATAACCTTCTCTTTTTTTCCTTATTTGAATCAAATTCCAGGAAATAATTTAAAGCGCGTACTCGTAGATTTCAAATGCGTCGCAGCAAAACAAAAAGTGTATGCTTGGAAATTTTAAGAGTTTACTCTGAAAATTATTTTAATAATATCATTAATGAAAACGTAAACATTACTAATATCTAGCACATGGGTAGCTATGTAATACACATAACTAGCACTATGTAATACACATAACGAATATAATACTGCGTATGGCTATTCTGACGTCAGTAAAAGAGAATGAACTCTCCGTATAAAGATAAAATACAGCATAAAATGCAGCAAAAATTTGGTTCGTTTGTGAAGGGAACATGGCGTTCAATGGTAAAAAACACTCATTGTGACGTTGTGAAAAAAGAAACCCCTACACACTCCTTTTGGATTTAGACTCCACAAAAAAAACACGATATTCTTTACAAATACGCAGAAAGGAGTAAACGCCTCGTCAGAGAAGCAATTTGGACCATGTCAAAAACACTTTGTATACTAGTGAATCATTTTTCTCAATTACATCGCATTCCGGACTTTATTCGGTTCAATCGATTTTGCTTATGGATATAAGGTAGTGAGTACAGAATAACATCGCGACGTAGTAAATGATTAAAAAACGTATATTTAACGTATATTTATTTAACGTATGATTAAAAAAGAATCACCTGAGGATGTGAAAAATATATGTATTTAAAGATCTAAATTTGAATATATATTTATATATATAGTTATAGTCATAGATGTATAATTCATGTTTCACAATTCAACTACATTTAACACAATTTAAACTTTAAACTTAGTTGTTGTTTTTCTGCGAATTATATAAGCTATATCTTTAAAATGCCATGCGTGATAAATTACCTCAAAAAAGTTACCTTTCTTTTTTTTATTTTTGAGAAATGATTTGTGTATCTTAAATATTCATGAATTCAATTTCGGACCGGATGGTATGTCGTTGATTCGAAAGACACACAAGTGCATGAGAAATTCGACTTATAAAGCCTTGACAGTACCCTTTTTTCATTTTTTTCTTTTGGAGGCAATAACAATTAAATTATTGTAACTGGGCTTTACCGAGTCTTTCAACTAATCCTCTTGTGGAATCGCGTTGGGGCCATCAATTGTGTTATTTCACATCCAACCCTCTCAAGAAGAAACCTTGTTATTCAGATTAGTTAATAGATATATAGTGGAGATTTAGTAATCGTGAAGAGAGAGGAAGCGGAGGAAGAAAAGGAGGAAATGAACCTGAGATGCTGAACGCCGTGAGCTTATTGTAAGGGTCTGAACTTAGAAGGGTAATTATAGAACGAGCTTTAACTATTCAAATGAAGTAAGGGAGATTGAGATTCATAGGATAACTTTAATTAAAGTTAAGAGGACACATTATCCTAAAAATGACGATTTTAACGAATTTTTTTAATGTTTAATTTTAGTTGTGTGACTTTTTTAAATATGTTTATAAAATTTGGTAGTTCTAGCTGCATTATTTTACGATTTATTTAACTTTTTTGACAGCATGTCGAAGCGAAATTGGAACTAAAAGACGTGACGTCTGCTTCTTATGCAGACGCTATCATCCTAACCTGGACAATTTTGATTGATTTACTTTTACACGCGATTCTCTCTAAAGCTTAATACTTTAATTAGAAGATAAGTGAATTAATTGGTTTGTTTTTATGCAAGAGAGAAACGTTATTCCATTTTGCTCTTTGCATTCTTTTTTTCTTATTCTAAAACTATTAGTATCAAAACAAAAGGTTTTTTTCTCGAAGCCAATTATATAATCAATTTATTTCTTTGTAATTTTAAATATTCGTTTCAATATATTTTATTAAAAAGTAAACTTTATTTCATCATGTCTAGACAAAAGCGATCGAGTCTTGTTTATAACAAAAAGCTAACACGAGATGGTGCAGTAAGCCCTACAGTCATGAAACTAATGTTTTAAAAAAAAATATATAACTTCTATTTCCTCAGCATTACCAGAAAGAAATATGAAATACCAAACAAAAAGACAGCTGCTTGAACTATTTAAATTGTTATGAAAATTCTGAAGCCCCTCATTATGTGAAAATGGATGTACAGTTTTTAAAAGGACTTTTTAAAATTTATTGTGTGATGTTTGCAAATCGTATTTACTAAAAATTGACTTTGGTGAAAAGCTTGGACTTTCTAGAAAAACTCAGTATTTTGCACTTCTTACGATATAATGAAGTCAAGTAACTTTACATCCAGACGAATTTCTGACAGTGAAGGTAATGAAAGCCAGTCATTTGACATAAACATGCGCATGGTGTGGTCATATTCAAGTGTTGGGAAAGGCTATTTAACTAAGGAAAAATTTTGTATGTAAATGAATATGGATTTACCCTAAAGCAGAACATTCAATACATATAAAATAAGTTATGTAAATCTTTGGTTAGATCTACAGAAAAAATCTTGAATTATGTTCGTAGTCAGGTGAAAAATGCTTATTAAAGTTGTAGTGCCATTACCGATATAGATGCAACTTTTGATGGTACTTGGTTTACTCGGGGACATTCAACTCAAAATCTGGTTTGGGAGAAAATTCAGCAGAATTTCATGTGTGGTATAAAAAAAAGGCCATATATCTTCATGTACTATCAATCACATAGGATCATCCTGTGCCATGGAACAAGAGGCTGCTCTTAAATTACGGCAAAGATCTGAAGATAATGGTTTTCAATATACGACACTTTTGTCAGATGCTGATGCAAAATATATTAATATTTAAATACTAAGGACGTTTATGGTCCTGAGATAAAAATAAAGAAAGAAGAGTGCATAAACCATGTTAGCAAGAAGCTAGGTACATCTTTACGAAAAGCTGTTACAGAATGGCAGGCGAGAGGTGTTTCCTTGGGAGGGAAATCCCGTGGCAGTTTAAAGAAAGACACAATTAAAAAATTGTCACGTTACTATCAAAAACGATTCGCTCGAACAAAGGTGACGTAGAAGCAATGAAAACTGCAATTTATGCAACATTGTTTCATAGTATATCAACGGACCAAAAACCTCAACATTTTAAATGTCCAACTGGAAAAGATTCTTGGTGCTTTTTTCCAGGCCGCTTTTGCTCGTGGTAAAGTACCGGGTCCTCAAGTAAAGCATGTGAACACACCCTTGAAGGAAGCTCATTTAGACAAAATTATGCCAATATATCAAATATTAGTTTCAAATGAACTCATTCAAAGATGCATAAAATGTGACACAAAATGCAAACGAGAGCCTTCTCATCATCATATGGGGTAAATGTTCGTAAGAAACGCTAGCGACACTACGTCGAATCACTATTGCTGTTTGTGAATTCAATTTTGGTATAAGAAAATCATTAGAAAATTTGCAAAATGAAAATGGGTTTGCTTCAAATAAACAGTCAAAAATGTTAGCTGTTTACCGAGATTATCGTAGAGTTTATTAGAGGAGAAGAAGATAATTGGAAGCGTATGCAATTGCTTGAAAAAAAATTGCGTTAGCAAAAAAGTGGCGAAACGCCTCATACATTAAAAACGAAGGAATAACGTATGAACGTGGTGGTTTTTAATAATATTTATTTACAATTATAATATGAACTTAAAGTGAATGTTTTATAATTTCTAAACAAATTGTAGGTGCATTTGATATACATATTGTAATATTTTACTACATTTAATTTTAATATATTTATTTAATAATATTTAATAGCTTAGAATATATTTTATTATCTTAAAATATTTACTATGACCTACATTGTAATATATGTAAGAACGAAGGCCAAAGTTCAGATCTTTTTTGTATTTTATTGACTTTTAACACTTTAAACATTTTTCTCGACTTTATATTATGTATCGTAATCATATATTTAAAATGCTAAGACTTTTTTGCATTCCTTATAAATCTTTGAAACTTTTCCTGGTTGTTTTGTATAAAATGTTTGATAATTATGTGCATAGCTTAAGGATTATATATGAGGAGCTATTTTTTATATAAAAGATCCATAAAATTAGATATAGCTGGGTTTTTTTTTACTGTTTTGTATCACTTCATTCCATTTAATCTTAATTTATTTATTTTTTAATATGTGCTAATTCAAGATGAATGAATTTTGCTTTAAAAATACTTAGTAGAACTTGAATTTTAATATATATTAGAATGGACACTATATTTTAGCTCTTACAATTATTTTTTTTTATTTCAAAAACTTTAAGGGAACCAGGACATGCTCGAAAGAGTAAAATGCCAAAATTAAGACCCTTTGTTTATGAGACATATATCATTTAAAAGTTCCAATAGAGCTTAGATTTTTTTATGTCTATAATAAGGATAATTTAATTATTCTGTAGAACTACAAAAATAACTTTTTACTCAAAAGTTTTTTTACTACTTAATTAAAGTAATACATAATTTTGAGAACTCGTAATATATACTTATGTTTAGGTACCATTTTTTAAAAAGGTATCCTTTTTTATGCAAAATATTTTTTACATATATAAAACAATACATAAAATACAGTGAAACCCTTTTTTAGTAAAATTTTAGTATAGTTTCTTTAAAAAATTATGAAACTTTGAAATTTGAAATTTTTTATTTTTCTGCTTTTTTATGCATAAAACAATTTTTAAAAAATTAGGCACTATTTTAATAGGAAAAAAATTAGGTTCACTATATGCATAGGCATCTTGTATAGAAGTATAAAAATCAGGAATCATACAGTGCAATAGTTTTTTTTTAAAAATGTACCTAAATGCAAAAAATATGCTTTTGAGAAAAAGTGAAAAAACTAAAAAAACAATATTTTCACATATTATACACTTAATTAGTATTTCCTTGCCTATTTTTATATGACTAATAATAATCCTTAACCATTTTCTAGAGTTACAAAAGTAATTTTAAATTCATATGTTTTTTCCCCTTTGTTTTAGTTAACATGAACATAATTTTCAGATCTTGTAATACATATTTTCATGTATAGGTACCATTTCTTACAAAAATATTCTTTGAATATACAAAAAATTTACAAATATATATAAAGTAACATATTAAACATAATGAATCTGTTTTTTAACTAATTATATTTATATAATTGCATAATTTCTTAAAAATAATCATAAAACCTTAAAATTATGAAAATCTTAATTTTGTTTTTTTACATATAAAATCTAATTTTCAAAAATTAGACACATACTAAAAGATATTTTGTTCACTGTATGCACATGTATCCTGTTTAGATATATAAAAGGTTTCAAACAATATGCTACAATAGTTTTTTAAAGTGTACCTAAATTTAAAAATATTAAACATTCGAGAAAAATATAATAAAACTTAACAAAAAAATTTCTCCTTACATTATAGATTTGATTAATATTTCCCTGATTGGTATTCATTTTCTTCATCTAAATTCTGTTTATCCTTTTTCCTTTTTAAAGACCTTCTTTTATTTCTGGCTTCCAATGACACTTTATTTACTATACGTTCAGCCTCAAAAATTCGTTTGTTATCAATTATAAGTAAGGCACGTTCCGTGTTGTATCCTGATTTAATGCCCAGAGCTTCAAAGACTTTTATCCTACTTACATCCATCATTAAAACAAATTACAGCATCCATAACTCCAAATTTCAAAGTTTCAATGCCAACAAAAACTGTTTTAGGAATTCGCTCCCAAATACATTTGTTAAAACTTTCATTGGGATTTTGTGTTCTTCCATGAAGGCACTTTTTCAATAAGTCCTACTCTCTGTGAGATCCCGAAACACTTTTTTCACTTTCAATAAAATTGACTCGGGTAAAGAATGAATATAAAATTTTAACAATGCTACGGTTATAACCGCACCAGCTATCCTCACCAAGAGGACACAAAGCGTGTTGAGGATTATCCTCAGTACTTAGTTTATGAAAATAAATAGCCCATATGGCTCTTTTCACGTCCTCCACAGATGACAAATTTTTACGGATTGCTAGCCCATAATAATGTTGGATTGAATCCACTTCTTTAAGCGTTAGCCGTCCACGTCCCGGAAATATTTTCCCCATCTGATAGCTTAATGCTTTGCTCATTTTTAGAATGTTTCTCAGCCTTGTGCCCATACGCTTTTGCACATGGCCAACACATTCTAATTTTTCAACTTCTGTGTCGCTATATACTTTTGCTTCTTTTATAGTAAGAAATCCTTTGAGTCCCCATCACCAAGATACTGCGTATAACATGCTTTTCGTGATGTTTCAGATCGCTGAAATATACTTAATACCCCCCCGACATTCCATTCCCCCACTGAATCCTTCGTAATTTTTAGCACAATTTTCACATGGTTTTTTTACCCTTACATGAAGAACAATATTTTGTGAGAGCTTCAAAGTCGATAACCTTTTTCTCAACAGACGTAGCACATACAACTCTTTCAATGAAGAATAGCCTCTTTTATGCCATGTGCCATCCACAGCCACAGCTATATTTAATTATTATCATTCGCTATGACTGCTTCGTGAACAGCTGCATTCATCGAGTCTTCACTAATTGTTTTTAAAACATTTAAAAACAAAGAATTATGGCGTTCAAACTTTGCAGGTGGTGGAGGCAAATTCATGAGCCCACAGAATATTCCGAGCAGCAGCTCCACCTTTTCCAATAGCTCTCATTCCATATGTCAATCTTAGGTTAACATCATAACATTTATTTGATATTTTTGATGACATTGTACTCGTCGATTCTTCACAGTTGTGACAAATTATTTCCAAACTCACAGCTAAACCTCTACGACTTTTAAATCTTCTCTCAGCTAATTTTCTCTGAAGAACAGCAATATTTACAACATAAGAGATTTTTCATAAGGGAAGATAATAAATCCAGTTCAACGATTATGTTTACATTTTGAGAATCTTGTTCTTTTAGTAAATCCGGTATTTTAATTTTTCTCCTAGAAGCACTTTCCACGAAATTCAAAAGCAATTCTTCAGTCGATTTAGACATTTTATGTTGATTGCTACTATAACTTCCTTCTGCCAAATTTTTTTATTCTTGGCAAATTACTCGTTTAAAAAAAGTTAAGATACTTTTAAAATCTTATGAATATTAATAATTATAAGTAAAAAATAAACATTTCTTACGAAAATTAATGTAAAATTAAGTAGTTGTATGCCACAAGAAACTTCGAATAGACGAACTCGGTTCAAAACATTGCCATAAACCGAAATTTAAAGTAAGAAATTTTGTCACACAGCTTGGAACAATAGCTCACGCACAAGCGTGGCTAAAAAGTAGCGGGGTTAACATTCAAACGAAAAAAACAATCAAAAAGTTAATATAGATAAAACACAGGGGAAACTACATATTTAAAGTTCAAAGGGGCGTGTCAAAAGGGGCGGGTCATTTATTTACATTTTTATTTTTCATATTTTAGGGCTATTTTATTAACAAACATATAAGTATTATACATTTTTAGATTCAGAAAAATAAGCACTATTTTTTAGAAATAAAATTGAAAAATCGATTATTTGAAAGTATATGATGTCCCTGTTCCCTTAAATTGCTTTTTCTCAGCTTCTTATTTTTCATGATGATCATGTGTTTAAAATGCGAAGGCTTTTTTATATTTACTCTAAATTTTTGAAACTTCTTCTGTTGTTAAAGATAATATGTTTGATAATTATGTGCATGGAATAAGTATTTAGATGATCAGTTATTATTTTTTTTAAATCTTTAAAGTTAGATGTAGCTGTTTTTTACTGTTTTTTATAGTATCTAAGAGGAAAAAAACTCTAAAAATAAAAATATCATTCACATAATACCAATCACATGCACAGAATTGAGGGAAATGCTTCCAGGACTATCAGAAAAAAATGATTAAAAAATATTTAAATTTGTAAAAACATTAGGAATTTTGATAATTTGAAATAATTAAAAAAATTTTAAAGTATTGTTTGTTTAAAGTAGTATTTTGCTTATGAAATGTTTCTTACAGATGTGTTCGAAAACAGTACATGTAATTTTATTCTTATAACTAAGTAAAAAAATATGTGTACAGGGTTCCGTGTCCTCTGAAGTGGTTAGAATTCCAGCCGCTTATTCACATAAAAATCAGGGTTACGATGGATCACTCCTGATTTCCTTCTTAGAATAAGACTGTCTTGGATTATTATAATTGATAATAATAAATTGGTTTGATTATGGCTAGCTTGGTTCATTAATCATTACCTCCCACAAATATAGGTCGAGTGGATGAAGAGATGGTTTCCCCAGGTAGGATGATATCACAATATTACTTAATTGATTTTGAAAATAAAAAGTCAATTTGACTAGTAATTATTTCACAATTTAAAAAAATTATTTTTTTAAATATTTGTAAAAGGCTCAATTAAAAAAGTTTTAGTCATTTTAAGTAATTTATGCTACTTAAACTGTAGAGAATATAAACAATTATATGTTATCTTTTTAAATTTTAATAACTAATTTAATAGCTAAACCTGAAAAAAAATAGATGTTTAAAATTATTATTTTTAGCATTTTTTTTTTAAAAAAAATAACAATTGATCACACACACAGACCTAACTTCATACTATCTTTTATTGAATATATATTTGATAGTATATACACCTTAGTACCTTAGGAATTAGTAAACTGTATTATCTTCAAAATTAAAAGTGTTTGAAAAACTCATTTAAAGTTTCTTAATGTATAAAACAAAAACTAATAATGCCTATAAAGCTCTAATTTTTAATATGCTACTTTCGAACTTATGTTTTACATCAAAACACTACTTTAATTAACTGTGGCTGAAAAAATTTCTTTAATACAAAATATGCACTTGCAAAATATTGATGGTATTTGTTACAATGATAAATTTTCCAGCTTTAATACTAATCAACTACTTTAATACTAAACAGTATCATTTTTCAAAAAAATATTTAGACACAGTAACATCAAAAATTATACGTGCTTTATATTATTATTTTATTATACATGATTATATTATTAAATTGACTCTGAAAATGGATATTTACTTTGACAAGCCAATATTCTGCAATTTAAAAAAAACCTTAACTGAAAATCAATAAGATTTTAAACAATATATAATGTTTTCTCATTTTTAAATCATTGTAGTTTAGCCAGTTTAAGTTTTTGTTCCGTGAGTTTTAAATACTGTAACGTAATACAACAATACATTTATATAATGCAGTTGGATACATCCTGGAAATATTCAGTTTCTTAAGCAGTATTTGTATTAGAAATATTTGTATTGTGATGACATTGGAGCATGAGCTGAAGGCTGGTCTTTAAGTTTAGATGAGTTGTGACAGGTTGCACCAATACCCTACGCATTGGTCGCGTAAAGTCGGAAATATCCGATATGATGATGTTTGATTCCTTCTATCAAAATCAAAATCTGATTAACATTCACCGAGTTAAGAGGCGAGGATATTAATTGGAATTCTTCTTTATGCTCCTTGGACACTTTTAACACGATAGTAGGCTTTTAATATGAAACACTATCAAGCAGGAAAATTCCAATTTCCAGTTGGGAACACAAACGTCATATAAGTGTGCAACTGCTCAGCAGTTATGTTCAGGTGTCTTCCACTTTCATATTCCAATCTACCAGAACTGTGGGTCCCCGAGTCACCCCTGAGAACGTTCTCCAAAGTATAATACCGCCATTACGAATATATCATTATGTATATATATATATATATATATATAGAGAGAAAAAGAGAGAGAGAGAAAGAGAGAGAGTGGGTGTGTGTAATAATGACTTAAAATACTTCTAAATTGACGTGTTGGGATTGATAGAAGTAATGAAAGGTGCAGTCGTTTATAGTTTGATAGTTTATTCTAGGGATTCCACATGTCGATCTTTAACCCAAGCCCTAGCCATAGCAAGATGTGAGTCCTATTTTAAGCGTGGGTCAATGAGTGCAGGTTGTCCACATGGTTGGAGATAGTCATTTGAAGTCAAATTCAAAGTAGTTATGGCGGAGGTGGGTGGATTGTACGCGATAAAAAGTTCACCCAGCAGACATATCAAGGACTGCAGATTCATTACACAGACACTCATACACACACACACACACACACACATATATATATATATATATATATATATATATATATATATACACTGGTGTGCAAAAATTAAGGACGATACGGTTTTTTCAATATAACTTTGTACAAAAGCTTTCCAAATCAACACATTTAATACCGTAATATCCCCAATACGTAAGGACATGTGTAATGTAAGCAACACTTACTAAAAGAGAAATCAGAGGGATAAAAAGCAGCTTGACTGAAAAAGTAGCATGTAGTGCAATGCGACTGAAGGCCGAAACATCCCTGTGATGGGTGTCCAGCAAGAAACATCCGGTCTTTAGTAGAGGATATGATCTCCCCTGACTGCTAGGCAGGTTTCACAGCGTCTGCCCATGCTGAGAATGAGGGTGTCAATGAGTTGTTGAGGCATTGCTGCTCATTCGTCTTGCAGCGCCAATCGAAGCTCCCGAATCGTTACTGGCGGTAAGGTACGAGCTGCCAAGCGTCTGCCTGAAATTCCCATACATGCTCGATGGGATTGAGATCCGGAGATCGTGCCGGCCAATCCATACGTTCAATATCCTCACTCTCTAAGAGCTGTTCGGCAGCTACTGTGCGATGACATGGTGCATTGTCGTCCATGAAAAGGAACTGCAGACCCATAGCGCCTCTAAAAAGACGCACATATGGAAGAAGAATCTTGTTACAATAACGGGTCCCGTTGACTGAACCTGCGTCGAAGATGTGAAGGTCTGTACGACTACCAAGCATGAGGCCTCCCCAAACGAGAACACCGTGACCTCCATACCTGTCCCTTTCAGTGATGTTCGAGGGATGAATGCGGCTTCCCCGCTCTCTCCAGATGAGTATGCGATGAGAATCGCTACTCAAACTGAATCTACTCTCATCTGTTAAGAGTACTCGTCCCCATTCATTGTCTCTCCAATTCAGGTGTTCCCGGCCCCACAGAGAACGCCTTCTCCGATGGGCAGGCATTAAAGGTACACACCGTACAGGGCGTCGTGCAAACAGACCACCTACGTTCAGTCTTCTGGTGACGTTAAAACGCGATATCGGTCGTCCAGTCGCCTGTGTCGTGTGTCTAGCGATTTCTCCCGCTGTCTGCCGCCTGTTTCTTCTGGCCTGTAAGACAATGTACCGGTCATCTGCGGGTGTGGTTCCTCGTGGACGTCCACTACTGAACCCTCGGATAGCTGTTCCTGTAGTTTGAAAGTGTCTCCAAAGTCGTGAAACGATGCTATGAGCAATTCCGAACTCTGCAGCCACACTTGTCACACTGTGGCCTTCCTCCAACTTCTCAATGATTCGACTTCAGGTAAAAGCATCCAGATGTCGTCTAGCAGATTTATTATTCGCCATTTCTCGCTGAGGCAGCATCTTGGTGTGATTTTAACTGCTATAAGGCGTGCAATCTCTTTGCCAGAAATACTGATCTTACACCGACAACATGCTTTATACTACTCACAGACTCCCCATTACGTCTACCTGCATGTGTTACCATACATCACCTTACTTAATATCCTGATTGGTCTTTCTGTCCGCTATGCCTCTTCGTTCAGCTGATATGCTAATTTTTCGACTTCGTCCTTAATTTTTGCACATCAGTGTATGTCTTCTGAAGCACTTGTGCCTACATTGAATTAGACTGTTAGCTGAGACACTGACTGGAGCCAATTTTGCTTTACCAAGTGAGACAATTTCCGACGTCTTTTTCCTTTATAAAGTACGGACGTTCAAATGCCAGGACTCTACTTCGAGTTCGACCGTTTTTACCCATTTAGAATAAATACTAAAAATAGAAGAACACTGACTGCCGACCAGTTTTCATTCGGTATCATCGGGAAATTAGAATTCACACTTTTTTGAATCGCTTAAACCAGGCACTTTTCCTCTCACTTACAAAAAAAAGTAAGTGCAAAAATGATAGTTTAACGATACAAGCAGTTAAAATACCGTTTTCTTTAAATCACGAGTCCGAAAGATTTCATTGAAAAAATGTCGAGGTGTTCATAATGCTTTCTATCAATAATGTATACGCAACATTGATAACACACACACACACACACACATATATATATATATATATATATATATATATATATATATATACTGATAGGTCGTAGACGAGCAACAACGCCCAATAAAGATCGTTATTTAGTTTAAACGGCTCGGAAACACCGAAATATGATCGCTTTTCTTCTCCAACAACACCTTCGCTCTGCTACTGGCACCACGGTTTCAACTCACGACTATCCAAAACCGGCTCCATGGTGTAGGTATGTATGCTCGCTGACCGATGGTATGTGTTAGACTAACATCAAGGCATCGTCGCGACCGCAGGGAGTGGACAACAGAGCATGTGAACTGAAGGAGAAATGAATGGAGCAATGTTCTTTTGTCGGACGAGTCCCATTTTTCTGTTCATCCAAATAATAGGCGTATTTTCATCTGGAGGGACCGTGGCAGGAGGAATAATCCTGCGTTCGTGCACGAAAGTGTCAGATTCGGTGGTGGGGGAGTGTTGGTGTATGCTGGCATCTCCATTGACGGGCGCACAGACCTCTACATCATTCGAGATGGACCTCTGACTGCTCGCAGATTTTGGGATGAAATCCTCAGACCTATTGTAGTCCCTTACGCTGCAGCAATCGGAGATGACTTCATTTTAATGAACAATAACTGCAGGCCACATCGTGCTAACCTGGTGGAGGATTTCCTTTTCGAGGAAGGAATCATACGAATGGAATGACCAGCGTGTTCTTCAAACATGAATGCAATAGAGCACGTTTGGAACGCTCTAGGAAAACGAGTTGCTGGCCGCCAACCACCCCCACAAACTCTCCAAGACCTGGAAAGAGCTCTTCTGGAAGAGTGGGACAGAATACCCCAACTCGTGATTAGTAGCCTCATTGACTCCATGCCTCAAAGGTGCTCAACGTTGCTGGCAGTCCGTGGAAACCATACCCCCTACTGAAAATGATTTCCTTTGAAGAAAACACATTTTCTTGTTGTTTTTTCTCACATGCACAAATTGTGTTTTTTTCCTTTTGTACACAAATGCACAATAAAATGCATTTTTTTCTGCCAAACATGTGTAATTTATTCTCATATAACCTACTACGTCTGTCGACCATGTATCAATCAGCTAAAAAGTTTCCCAGCCACAAGATCCACCTAAAACCGAAATATCCTTTAATTATTTTGAATATATATATATATATATATATATATATATATATATATATATATATATATATATATATATATATACTTGCTGGTATACCCGTTCTTCGCAAGGGTTAATTGAAAATTTAAGCAATACTTACTGAAGGATAAAGAAGTTTTTAATGAATTAATTTTACGTAAATTGTAAATTAAACAAAAAAACAACTATTTGCATATCTGAGCTGAACAAAAAACCATGTTTGCTAAATTTTAAGTCTGTAGATATAGTAGCTGGTAAAAAATGTTTTTTTTTTTTATTATAACGCCCCGAAAATCTCTTATGGATCGATTTTTGAAAACTACTTCCATCTGCTCAGCAAAATTATCACATTGTTACAAATTTTGTGTAATAAATGCATTAAAATAATGTAAATAATTTGTATCCGGATGTGTAATACGTTAATATTACTTTTTGATGCATTTATTTTATGTTAAACTGCTGTTACCCGTGACTTCGTTTTTATTCAATTCACAGAGTTTACGTAAACTTAATAATTATATATTCCACGTAAAGAAATACCTATGCTATAAGTATAATGTCATTCTTCTACTTTGTGAATCAATGTTTTTTTTTTTAATTCTTTTTCTTTGTCTTTTGTTGAGCAAAGTGTGAGAGGGACGCATGACTTTTGATACTGTCGATGGGTTGAGGACTGTAAAATCATTAGGATCAAAGGACATGGACGCGAAACGTCGCAAGTAGCAGCAACCTAAACAAACAAAAAGGTTTGATATAACTGCTAGAAATCGTTGAGACAGAAGGCTCACGAAATAAAATAATCCCTGTTGAATAAAAATAATCCATATTGAATAAAAATAACCCCTATTTGAATCGGATAGTGTTCATTGGTTTTATTTTATTTTCGCGGAAAACCTAATTTATTTTTTGAAATAAAAGTAGCCTAAGTTACTCCTTATAACATCTGCCAGTGAAAGTTCCTTCAAAACTGGTGCAGCTGTTTCAAAGATTAGCCCAAACAAAAATAGAGACAAAAAGACAACAATTTTAAAAATTGATTTTTTCATATAAGTACCGTATATACTTTTAAATGCATTTAGTAAAAGACTTAATTTCAAATTACATTCAAACACTTCAGTTTTATTTATATGCATAGATATTGCGCAGGTTAAATGAAATTATTTACAGTTTTGAATAAACTTCTTAATTTAAGGGTGTAAGTGCACTTTTCACCTAAAACGTAATTAAAAATATTTATTTTAGAAACAACTACCTACGTACTTAGCTAAATAAATCAACATGTTGGCTCTGCGATCGCCACCTCCACCGCACACTCAAACTTGTACAATCACTCTTGCAAGACAAACATTTATTGTGTTTCCTTTGTGCAGTGTTTGGCAATGAAATAACTAATAGAGGTATTAAATTGGCTTACCTCTATTTAAATGCGGAGCCTTGTGAGAAATCAAATGACGTAAAACCCAAAAACTTCCTGATTTAAGTTTAAATGCTGTCTAAGTTATAGAAAAATTGATGTTGCTCAGTGTTTTTGAGAGAGAATGAAATCATTGGAATGATGCAACAGCTCAAAACAGGCCTTAGTAACAGTAGGGTGAAACGAATCTGCTAGCAGGGGGGATAGGGACTCGTGACCTTTGACTCTGTCGATGGGGTGAGGACTGGGTAGAGTAAAACGAAGCCGCAAGCAAGGGGTAAGTGAAGACTCTTAAAATCATTAGGATCGGACATGAACGGGAAATATCGCGAGTCTCAGTAACCTTATCAAACAAAAAAGTTTGATATAACTGCTAGAAACGTTGAGACAGAAGGCTTGCAAAATAAAACAATTCCTATTGAATAAAAATAATCCCTATTGAAAAAAACAATCCCTATTAGAAACGGACATTTTTCTCCATTTCATTGGTTTTAATTTTATATTTTCGCGGAATCCTAATTTGTTTTCTATAATAAAAGTAGCCTGAGTTATTTCTTATAACATTAGCTATCTGTCAGTGAAACTTTCGTCAAAATTGGTCCGGCCGTTTCAGAGATTAGCCGGAAGAAACAGACTGACAGAAAGACAGATACACAAATATTTCAAAAAGTGATTTTTTCATTTAAGTAACGTATATACTTTTAAATGCATTTAGTTAATAGCTGTTAATTTCAAATTACAAACAGACACTTCATTTTTATTTATACGTATAGATATATATATATAAACTGTTGTTTATAACACCACGGATGAATCATCTGAATTAACTGAAATGTTATACGCAAACGACTTGTATTAGTACAAATAAGTGACAAAATTTTCAAAGCAGAAAAAAAAAATATTAAGTGTCTCAAGTCAGAATTGGGTGTAGCTACCACGCGATGCAATAATTGCTAGTGTACGAAGTGGCATGGATTCAAACAAATTTTAAATGTCTGCGTGTGGAAGAGAATTCCGTATTGCTTGTATGCGCAGCAAAAGTTCGTGTTTTAAATCTGCGAAAAGTGGATCACAAGCGAGACGCCGACCAGCCAAATCCCACACGTGCTAAATAGGCGACATATCCGGGGAATAAGCATGCCAAGGAAGAAGTTCCATGTGTTAGGCTGAACAAAAGCCTCGAGCAGTCCTTGCAATACGTGGGCGTGCATTATCCTGCAGAAAGATAGCTCCAGGGATGCCTCGAAGGAAGGGAATGACTTCAGGCTACAGCACTTCACGGAAGTATCTGTTGCTATTGAGATTACCCTCAATTCGTAGCAACTTAGATCGTCCATGACACGCAATCGCACCCCAAACCATAACTCCAGGTGTTAGTCCACTATATATCGTTCAATAACGCACTCTGGAAGGCAGCGTTTAGCGGCATATCGTGTAACTTTAAAGCGGCCATCATGGTCCTTCAAATTGCAGCGTGATCCATCTGAAAAGACAACTTGGTGTCAATCAGATTGCCAGACTCTGTGCTCATGAGCTCAATGCAGACCCAGTCATCGATGGTTTGCCGTAAGGGGGATCCTGTACAAATGCACCCTTGCACGCAATCCACGGTGCAGCAGTCGATGAATTGACGAAGTTGACATTAGTACACTTGTAACACTAGACCAACATGCTACCAACTGACTGGAGGAAGCTGTACTGTCATTCACCACCATGCGGAGCAGGTGTCGATTGTCACGCGCTGACAGCAACTTCCTTCGTCCACTGCCAGTTTTTCGAGTTGTTTGGGGCTCGTCAGTCCTCTGCCTCCAAACTCGCATCGCTGTTGAACGGTCCCAATGCACACGAGCTCCTATTGCGTGATAGGAAAATCCTTCTTCTCGAAGGCCGATAATCCTCCCCCGTTCAAACTGGGTAGGTTGTTGGAATTTCTATTTATTTAGTCGTAGAGGCATACTTAGGTCTCACTATACGTTCACCAATAACAAATAACTATTTCCTATTTTCAACGTCCCGCTACATCCCTCTATTTATACGCTTTCAGCATCAGATCAGAGGGCGCTGCGCACGCCACGCATAAGCGGTGACTCTGAAACTTTACTATTTTGCGTAACATCCTAAAATTGTTATATGCTTCAAAGTTCATTTAATTCTGATGTTGTATTTTTTACAATTAGCATTGCATATATAGGGATAGATAGATATGTCTGCGTGTGTGTTTAACATTGATTTGGAACAATAAAATACAGAGTAATAGTATATTAATGCTGCATGTGTTATATTTACTATAACTAACTTCCAACTATTCTGAAGATTATTTCCACTCTCAGAGAAAAATAAAAAAAAATTAATGAGGGCACACAATCTGTTGTAATGAAGAACTGTGATTCAATAAATGCATCGTATATGTACGTGTATAGTAATATGTGTATCGTATTAGTAATCTATCGTTTTGTAATATGCAACTCGTATTAGTAATGTATCGTATTATAATATGAATATCAAATAAAGCATATACTCAAATAATTTCTATGCATTAAAATTAAGCTAAATTCCTTTTAATATATAATTTGGGTTTACTTTGAAATTTTTCCTCCATTTCTTCCTTTCTTCTTCCATTTATTGTTTTAATGTAAAATGAATATTGCAAATTAAAAAGGAGGTTAGAGAAGTTTGTTGGGAAACACAAACATAAACTGTTATTCGCTATCTCTCATTTTTGATTTCGCTCAGCCAGAACCGCTTCTCAAGAAGGCTACAAAAGTTACGCATATCTGTTGGAAAAGGAAAAACAGACTACAAAGCATGATTAAAAAGCATAAAAATAGGTATACCTTAATAATTAATTAAAATTAAAATTATGGGTCTCACTTCATTTGGTATTCTTCATTTTGATTGCGCATCACAAGTTGAGTTTAATACGCATTTCATAAGAAATATAAACTATCAACTCACGAAAAATACACTTAACACTAAATGGCCCAAGAAAATCATTTTGACTGCCTTTTAATTTCAATCAGAAAAACGATTACGTATGTAATGCACAATTTCTTAGAACTTTTTAAAATTTATACTTTTCTCAAGTGGTGTATATTTTTTATTGTCAATATTTACTTATAACTTGTTATAAGACTGTAAATAATACAAAAAAAATATTAAAAGTTAATTTTTTTAAACAAATTTCATTACACATTAATCATTCTTTCACAATGAAGTCATTTTGACTGCTTTCGGGCAATATAGGTATATACTAAGTTTCATTATTTCTAGTGTTAAATACAGGAGTGAAGAAAAATGTAAAATTATAAACATCATGCATAAAGTGAAGAGTATTATAAAAATGATTTTAAATTAAGTACCTTGTTAGAATAAACACCAGATAAATATTTTATTGAAAAGCGAAAAAATCGATTCTTTGAAACACTTCGCTAGATCAAAATTGATATTTCAATTAGTAATCAAGTGTTTATATATTTCGTTTAAATGCATTATAATGTATACATTACTTGGAGACAAGAAAATATATTTACATTCACTGTGACTTCAATTTCTTTTAAATAACCCCCAAACCAGCATTTATTGAATTAGAAAAATGCAGTTATACTTTCTAATAAAATTGATTCAATTACTAGAATAGATTCGTCAAAATAAACATATTAATGAATGAAAATAAAAGTCTTGTGAATTACTTGGCATAATTAACTGCTGCACATTGAGAAATTATTCTACCGCAATCAAAGCATCACCAAACCATTCACCAATAAAAATTATGTTTACTTTAAGTTCCATGAAACAATTCGTTTTTTTAAAAGATAAAAACTTTTTGACTAAAGATAGATTTTATTTATGAATAAATCATTGCAATTCAATGTACGCAACAATAACAAAATAATATTTTTGTTCCTACCTTTGTAATAAAAGTTTCATTTCAAGTGATTTCATTACGGATTTAATTTGTTTGTCAGAACATTTTTGCAGATTCATTAATGCACAAAGGTTTCTATTTCATGTAAGCGATTTCAGGGATTCAAGTCCGAAATCTGTTGGTATGTTTAGTATTACATGTTAAGAATATTCATTGGTGATGACATTAGGACTAAAATTTCACGCTCAAAAGTAATTTTTCTCTTCCGCATTACCGTGGATGTCTAGTGTACGATGGAAACTGACTAAAGGACCCTCAACAAATACTCGTGCACTCGAAAAAAAACACCCTTTTTCAAACCAATGGGACTTAGCAATAAAACAAAACAATAATTTGAAACTTTTACCACATGATAATCATGTATATTTACAATGTTTCCCAAATTTTCAGAGAATTTGAGAAAACATTAAAAAGTTATAAAGAAATAAAAATTGGATAATTTTTCAAAAATATGAAAATCAGTATTTTACACCACGCAGGATTCTAAGTACAAAATTGATGAAAGTTTACAAAATTAATTTTACTTGGTATAAAATTGTTTCCTTTTCAAATTAGACTAATTTTTAAGAAATTTAAAAGGAAAAAAAATATTTTTAAATACAATTATATAACGAAAATTTTAAAATTTTAAGAAAAAATATTAATTCAAATTCAAATAAAGGAAATTATGTTATGTTATTTATTTATTTTTCAAAATTGATGTATAAGTTATGAAGGGCCTCACTTTGAACACGAGTATACAATTTCAAAATGATATCATTAATATGTAGTTTCAGAGAAGTCCTGCGTGGGAGATAGTTTTTTTGTTTTGCGAAGTTAAAGATAAGAAAGGGATAGGGTTTTCGTTTAAATTTCACTACTTATTTTTCAATAACTTTGGAAGTTTTCATAATATTACACAATTTTGGTACGAAAATACTCAGAAATATAGATGCTTTAACATATATATATATATTTTCAAAAAATTCAAAAATTTGCAATTTAAGATTTTTGTGAGCCCTTAACTAAAAATGAAACACCAGATGAATTTCATACTACTACTATTTCATTTGACTTTGATTTGTCTACTATTTCAAGAGACGTATCCTTTCGTTTAATTTTTCTTACTAAACAGTGGCACAGCAGCCCATGAGGACCAAGGCCTATCTCAGTTTACGTGACTTAAGGCGCTTGGGTGTATGTGCAGATGTTTCGGTCAAGTGGTCAGTCTGATGTGAAAACTCCAGTGCTCAATTCCCAAGCAGACTTGGTACTCATTTATTGCCCTGTCTGGGATTTGAATCCCTAACCTGTGGCGTGGAAGCGTGATACATTGCCACTTAGCCACTGGTCTTCAACCTTTCTTAGAACATTTTAAGGTATACGGACATTTTTAACAAGTACTTTTTAACAAAATAGCATAGTTAAGCATTATAAATGTTTTAAGTTCTCAATATCAATAAAAACTAATATTTACCTAACAGTATTTAAAATAAGTAACGTAAATTTTACAAAATTCACAATTATAAGTGAAATTTTGGCAATATTTTTGAAACACTTCAAAGCAACGAGAGAAAAAAGTGATAAACTTATATTAGTAAAAGAATTACTAAAACAAAGAAGATGCATTTATCTAGAAAATGTACTCAATAAGAAATATTTTAGTACATTCTTCAGAAAACAACATAAATATCAGGTTCAAAATGCTTTATAGAAATATATTTGCATCATTTTCAGTTATCAGACTCGACATGATAAATTTTTAACAATTTAAATGCATACTTCTGGCAGATCAAAGATCCACATCCGGTTTTTCTAACCTTAAAAAATTGATTGTAACTTGGCCTCTCTCTAATTAGCGTAGAAACGCAAAAAATAGGTTTTGTAAATCCAAACGATTGCTCTATTAAAGAAAATAAAAAAAAATATCTGTCTTGACCGAATTTGGTCATTTTCCACGTGTGTTCGGATACCTTAATATTACCGTCAAAATGATGTGCATTAGAAATTCTCAAATTGTGGGCAGCGAGTCCCTGGAGAGGGGGGTGATAACTCCACGTAAGGGCGCGAGCATATGGAAAAGACGAAAATAAAAGATTATTTAATTAAATTGTTAATTTACTGAAAGGAAGCAAATGAAAATATACATTCTGACAAAATAAAAAAATGCACATTTACACTCACATAATATATTTATAAATGTATCAGTACTGCAAAATATAATTGATGAGCAATTTATCAACACTATTTTAAGAATAATAATAATTACTAGTGAATCCCATGGGATTTTCTTGCAGTGCAAAGCTTTTCAAAGAAAGGTTTAATATTAGAAAGTGACACTCTAAGTCCTCTTTTCTATATTTACTTTGTCAAAACAGCCACCGCAAAAAAACAAACCCGCTTTCACAAAGGTAGGATCTTGGAATAGAATACGAGATGCCATATTTGATGGATATAAGATAGAGAGCAGCTGAGTCAAGACTATTTTGCCGATGTAATTTGTACTTTTAGAGATGTATGACTGAAGAAAAAAATATTTTGTTTAATTTAAAATTATATTTTGCAATCGGCTCCAATTTAAAAAAAATTAAAAAAATTAACAAATTTTTAATTTTACTAAAAAATAATTTACGTTAAATATCATTTATTTAAAAGAACATCTACTGTACATAAATTTTAATACTTATCATGATAATTTGTAAGGATTATAATTAAAATTGCATTGTGTATAGCGCATTATTATTGAAGGGGAGGGGCACGACGAAAATTATGATTGAAAATCGTAAATACTGCAAGTTTCAGAAGCATTGATGTACAGTATGATTATCTGTTTTTAAAACCTAACGAAAGAACAAATATACAAGGATTTATTGTGATTGGGTCACTGCCCAGATTATTGACTGTAGCATAATTTTCTGGAGTAGACTCCTGCCAATGCCTGTTTAAGGTATCCGACTACGTTCGGAACCGTGATTTTAAAAAGATGCATAAATGAATAATTTTTATGATATTTAGCGTCACTTGGATCAGAATATATGTATAAAATTGATTTAAGGATATTTTGACAAAATGTTTTTATTTAAATACAATATTTCGGCAAAAATTTAACTTAGAATAACATTTTTCAAAATGTTCTCCTTTTGTGAAAAAAACTTCTATAATAATAATATTTTGCCTGTATATAGCGCAGAACTCTGTAAAGAGGCTCATCTATGATTTTGAAAAATTAACATTATTTTCAGAGTTACAACCATTTGAAACAATTATCGGTTTTTTTCTTAAAATTTCTCCCCTGTGTGGTCGTAAAACATGGATAAACCCACTTCTAAGTTATATTACAAAAATTCTAGTTGATCCTATGTACAGAGGTCTGAGCTATATACAGGCAAAATATTATTGTAATAGAAGCATTTTTCACAAAATAAGAACATTTTGAAAATGGGTCATTCTATGTTCATTTTTAGTCAAAATATTGTACTTAAATAATTTTTTGTTGTAATACTATTCGTAAAACTAATTTTATTTTCATTTTCTAATCTAAGTGACACTAAATATCATAAATATTATCCATTTATACGCTTTTGCAAAATCACGGTTTCGAACATAATCGGATACCTGAAAAGCCGTTAAATGCGTTTTAACAAAAATACTTGTATTTATATATATATATATATATATAAATATATATATATATATATTATTATATATATATATATATATAACATGTATATATATATATATAAATATATATATATATATATATTACATATATATATATATATATATATATGTATATATATATATATTACATATATATTACATATATATATATATATATATATATATATATATATATATACATGTATGTATATATATATATATATATTGCCGCACGCATAATTTGCTACAGGTCCCGATAGCCGAGTTGGCAGAACGTTGGACTGAACTTCCTCAGGTCTCGGGTTCGAATCCCGGCCCCGGCCGATTTATCCAAAGACTGGAATTTTGTTCTTGTTTTTAATGTATTGTTTCTCTAGGTTCTAGATGAATCCAGATCATTCTTTAGAGTGCATACTGGGTATTTCTCGAATATTCCGAAGTGTATAAAAGCAGAGTTCATCGCCAGTTGGGCATGTTCTCAGTCCAGTGTTGTATCGAGCTCCCAGCGTTAGAATAAATCTAATTGTTTGTTTAATTGAACTGTGTACTTCTTTCGAACTCCGTGACAAGTTTGGTGGAGGCGCGGGGTACAATTACGTCAAACGTGGATAATAGCGACAACCTTCGCAGGAGCCTCCGGTTAAGAGGATTATCCCCCGAATTCGGACTGTTAAAAGAAAATAGTAGGAAGAGGACAAAAATACCGACCGAGCAAGAAGCCAAGCCCGCTGTAGTAACACCTTCGTTACAGCAATGGAGGAGGCCATCGACCTTCCGAGGAGCGCCTGGGGAAGACCCTCTCAAATGGCTTAAAGAGTACGATCGAGTAGCCAACTTTAACAAGTGGGATGACATGATGTGCATGGCTAACGTTTATTTCTTTCTTGACGGTACTGCGAGACAGTGGTATGTCAACAAGGAAGACGCCTTAGATTCCTGGGAATCGTTTAAAAATGGACTAAGTGGACTTTTCGGTGACCGTCAAAAATATACCAGAGAGAAGGGCAGAAGAACAACTAAAATGCCGAGCCCAGCGTGCAGGCGAGAGTACACAGTCCTACATACAAAATGTATTAGGACTTTTCCAAGAGGTAAATCCCCTCTGATGAGAGAAGACGAAAAAGTGTCACACCTAATGAAAGGTGTTGCAGAGGATATTTATCAGGCCCTGTTGACGAGAGAAATCAAAGACACAGCAAGTTTTATCAAATGGTGCAACTATATCGAAGATATGAAGCAGAAGAGAGTTGGTCGACCGAGATTTGAAAGGCTTCCAAACGTCGTACCGGTTGCATCCCTGACGGATGAGACTGATTTGGTCTCTGTTATTCGCACAATCGTACGAGAAGAAGTCCATCGACTAGTTAACCAGACGCAAGAATCTTTGGACTCCGATCCCCAATTCTTAGAAGAGATCGTTCAAGACGAAGTTGAAAGGGTTTTGGCCCCAGTGTCAACAAAACCTACAGAAACTAGACCACGACCAACATACGCCGCTGTAACCAGGAAATACAGAGCTCCTGTTCAGAAATTCCCACCTGAACCAAGAAAAAAAGATGTGTGGAGAACGGCTGACAACATACCTGTTTGTTTCCTCTGCGGACGTCCTGGACATGTAATGCGCTACTGCCGAGAGAGAAAGGCTGTCTTTGAAAACTCTCGAAACCGCCGACGGAACTTCGACGACGTTGGCACTGAAGAAGAAATACGCCGACCAAACTCTTCTCGCCGTTTTACGCCAAGTCCCACGAGAGGCCGATCCCCAATACGTCGTTACAGATCCCCGTCGCCATATCGCCGATCCAGTCAGTCGCCAGGCCGTAGGAGCGAGGAAAACTAAAGAGAGCGACCTTCCAAGGAGGTGAGGCCGCGTGTACTGGAAATCCTCCGTCGACCGCCAAGATGACTGGTAACCAACTAGACGTAATAATAGATAAGACGCCGATACGTGCTCTAGTAAATTCTGGGGCATCGTTTTCTGTCATATCCGATAATTATCGCCGATTTGTAAAGAAAGTTCTGTTTGCTGATGCCAAGAGCGTTATGCTGAAAGTTGCGGATGGAAATTTTGTTCGGCCGATAGGGAAATGTGTTTTACGTGTCCGTATAAACAATCGAGAACTGCCTTTGAATTTATTGTTTTATCACATTGTAGCCATGACGTCATCCTAGGATGGGACTTTTTAGAGGCGTCTCAAGCCGTTATAGACTGTGGACAAAATGAACTTGTTCTAGAAGACATCTGTCGAGACTCCACAGCGTCTGACGCCTGGAATTTGTATGCCACCAGAGACTATACACTTAAGCCGCATTCTTTAACTAGAATAACAGTATCAGGATATCAAACCCGAGGAGACATAAATGTAGTTCTAGACGGCAGCAAACATTTGCTCTTCGAGAAAAATATTGCTACACCGTCCATGGTATCCACATATCGTAACGGAAAAAGTGATGTCTGGGTTACCAACCTGCAGTTCCGAAACCAAATCATCCCTAGAGGAATGTGCATAGGCCAAGCTGAACCACTAAATGAAGTGCATCTATGTGTTATTTCCGACAAATCGGGTTGCTTGGATGACCAGCAAGAACCTTCGGAGTCACAGATGAATTGTTCGTTAATGATGTCACCCGAGTTAAGTGACGAACAGAGAAACAAGCTATCCGAACTACTCCGGAAATTTTCTGGGCTTTTCACGAAGATCGACAAGTCGACAGCCGCGAAGACGAATGTGAAACACAGGATTTTTACTGGTGATCATGCTCCAATCAACCAACGAGCCTACAGAGTCTCGCCGACTGAAAGACGCATCATTCATGAAGAGGTTCAGAAAATGCTTGATGAAGGTATCGTCCAACCCTCTGAAAGTCCTTGGTCATCACACGTTGTGCTCGTAAGAAAAAAAGACGGTAGTTGGCGTTTTTGCGTCGATTATCGCAAGCTGAATAGCGTCACGAAAAAAGACGTTTATCCTCTGCCTCGTATTGACGATACGCTCGACTGTCTGAAAGGTGCCAAGTTCTTTTCTTCCATGGATCGATCTGCTTATTGGCAAATAGAAATAGACGAAGCGGATCGTGAAAAGACGGCATTTATTACCCCCGAAGACTTATACGAGTTTAAAGTCATGCCGTTTGGTCTCTGTAATGCACCTGCGACCTTCGAAAGAATGATGGACAATTTGCTACGCCATTTTAAATGGTCTATGTGTCTTTGTTACCTAGATGACATAATAGTGTTCTCAGAAACTTTTGAAGACCATCTTATACGATTAAGACTTGTTCTAAAATGTCTTCAGGAAGCTGGTCTTAAATTAAATTCAAAGACGTGTCTTTTTGCTGCCCAAGAAGTAAAGATTCTAGGCCATCTTGTATCTAGTAATGGCGTTCGTCCCGATCCCGACAAAATAAAAGCAGTAAGAAATTTTCCCGCTCCAAAGAATATACATGACATACGAAGTTTTCTTGGCCTTTGTTCATACTTTAGAAGATTTATTAAAGGTTTCTGTTATCTCGCCGAACCTTTGCAGTCGTTGCTGAAAAGTGGCGTGGAGTTTCATTGGGGTCCTGAAGAGGTGGAAGCATTTCACAGTCTTAAGAAAGCACTTACTTCGGATCCAGTATTGGGGATGTACGACGAAAGATCTTCTACAGAAATCCATACTGATGCAAGCGGGTACGGTATCGGAGCTGTCCTAGTACAAATTCAGAATAATGTCAAGAAAGTTACACCATACGCTTCTAGAACTCTGACAAAAGCCGAAAAGAATTATTCCACCACAGAAAGGGAATGTCTTGCCATCGTATGGGCTACCAACAAATTCTGGCCGTACATATTCGGAAAACACTTTACTGTTGTAACTGACCATCATTCCTTGTGCTGGCTCATGAATTTAAAGGATCCTTCAGGAAGGCTTGCCAGATGGGCCCTCCGACCTCAAGAGCATGATTTTGACGTAAAATATAAAACCGGTAAGAAGCATAGTGACGCCGACGCTCTTTCGAGAAATCCAGTGGAAGAGGAAATGGAAACACCAGACAAATTTTTAGCAGTCTCGACGAGTATGAACCTTGCGATGGAACAGAAAAAAGATCAAGACCTTTCGAAATTAAAACTTTTGAGCAACTCATCCAAAAACGAAGAATTCAGATTCATCGACGGTATGCTTTGCAGGAAGAATTTTGATCCAGATGGAAAGTTGTGGTTACCAGTCATTCCTAAACATCTACGAGCAGACATACTAAGGCACTTTCATGACGCCCCCACCGCAGGACACCTTGGTTTCGCGAAAACTTATGACAGGATTCGCAAGAGATTTTACTGGCCGGGAATGTACCGAAATGTCGTTCGGTATGTCATGCATTGTCGGGAGTGCCAAAGGAGAAAATCCGTTCCTCAACGACCACCTGGACGTTTAGTTCCCATCCCTCCAGCTATAGCTCCTTTCCATCGCATTGGAATTGATCTCCTTGGGAGATTTCCAAAGTCTGCTCATGGAAACAAATGGATAATAGTCTGCACGGATTACTCAACGCGATATGCAATAACAAAATCCTTGCCGACAGACGAAGTCGACGAAATAGCGAAGTTCTTACTTAAAGAAATTGTCCTCAGGCATGGAGCTCCTCGAGTAATTATCACAGATCGTGGAGCCGTCTTTCGATCCAGACTTGTTTCCTCTCTCGTCGACTTGTGTAACATTGATCATCGTTTCACAACGGCGTATCATCCCCAAACAAATGGACTGACGGAGCGCTTCAATGAGACCTTGGCCGACATGTTGTCAATGTATGTGGATGTAGAGCAGAAAAATTGGGATGAAATTCTACCATTTGTAACCTTCGCTTATAATACCGCTAAACAAGAGACCACAGATTTTACGCCGTTCTATTTACTTCATGGTCGTGAAGCGGAAACGACACTAGATACAATGCTACCATTCTGTCCTAACGATTTTGATGACAATAACATCACCAAAATAGCAGCCAGAGCCGAAGAATCACGACAGCTAGCCCGAGTGCACACTCTGAGAGCTCAAGACAAAGATCGTCGACGTTACGATTCCAAACACCAAATGGTATCCTACGCTCCCGGAGATCTCGTATGGATTTATACTCCAGTGAGAAAAGTCGGTCTCTCCGAAAAAACTCTTAAGAAGGTATTTCGGACCGTATCAGGTGCTACGCCGTTTATCAGCCGTGACTTACGCAGTACAAGATTTTGATCCTGCTTCACGAAAAAAGAAAACTAAGAGAAGTTGTCCATGTACTGCGTATGAAACCGTACCATGATCCCGCCGAGTAAATCGAAACCAAGGATATTCCTCGCAAAGAACATACAAAGGACCCATCACTCGTTCCAGAATAAAGACCCTTGAACAAAGTGACAGCGGGCGCTGTCTTCTTTTTCGAGGGGAGCAATGCCGCACGCATAATTTGCTACAGGTCCCGATAGCCGAGTTGGCAGAGCGTTGGACTGAACTTCCTCAGGGCTCGGGTTCGAATCCCGGCCCCGGCAGATTTATCCAAAGACTGGAATTTTGTTCTCGTTTTTAATGTATTGTTTCTCTAGGCTCTAGATGAATCCAGATCATTCTTTAGAGTGCATACTGGGTATTTCTCGAATATTCCGAAGTGTATAAAAGCAGAGTTCATCGCCAGTTGGGCATGTTCTCAGTCCAGTGTTGTACGAGCTCCCAGCGTTAGAATAAATCTAATTGTTTGTTTATAATTGAACTGTGTACTTCTTTCAAACTCCGTGACAATATTATATATATATATATATATATATATATATATATATATATATATATATATATATGTCATGATTTTTAAGACAGAATCAGATTAAAATTAGAAAAGTGAAAAGACGACCTTTATTCTTTCATTTGTACATCTGTTCTGACACTGAGCAGGAAGGAAAAAACACGCCATGGTGGTGGTTTCAAGTGGATAGCACTTGAAAAATATATGGTAAGTATCGCTGCTTTGAAGAGGTTGCTTGCAAGTTAATGCTGACATATGATGACTATTAAATCTAATGATCTGGAATTAGACATGTTTATTGGCTAGACCATATGTTCGGAAGAAATAAATGGGTGATTAGTTTGATACTTGAAGATGTTATCTGAGAAAGATGAGTCAAGTGCTAGATAGGAAATTTAATTTTTAATCTAATTTAATTATCCTTACATTTGCCCCCCAATTTTAAAAGGTTGTCATGCCGTGGTTTTTTCTCTCTTTACAAACTTAATCAATTTTCAACAAACACAAAACAATACATAGTTATTTAGAAAGACATATTACACAAAGTAAAAATATTTAAGCAATAGGAATACTAAAATCAAAATGCAATATAATAAACGAATTTATAACAACAAACACAGTAATGACAATTATTTGATAAAAATGAATTTCCATACATATAATTGAAGATTAGCTTGTTTAAATCTATTCGACATCTAGAATAAGAGCTAGCGTTTCCTCCTATTCCTTCATAATAGATTCGTGTTATAGCTGGTAGATATTTTCAAAAAAATTATGTTGTAAAATAATATATCAAACAATAAGATAGTAAATATAAAAATACATGAAATCATACAAATGTTAAAATAATAATTTTGTATAAAAATCTACTCTGGTGTCATCGTAGTAATACATTATATTGTGTTACACACATTTAGCATAGATGAAATACATTTTTTAAAAAGATAAAAAAAAATATAGACACTAATAAAATGAAATTATTAATAATACGAAAACGGTGTATAACACACAACTTCTATGCACTATCCAACACAATAAACAATGTTTTATTTCATATGCGTTATAAAATATAAAAATTATAAGAATATAAGAATATAAGAGCTCTTTTTTATTGTTTTGAGTCGGAAAAGTGGACTCACATCAATAATAACTTTTAGTATTTCTGAAAATTTTTCACAATATTCATTGTAACTTAACATCGCATGCAATATTTTGAATCTTTCCGTAACCTTCTAAAAATACGTTTCATAGACAAATATTCTTGAGTTTCTCTTGCATCACACATTCACTAATAAAACTGTATCACATTACTTAATTTTAAACACATCTCTCTGAGAAATCAGCGTCATCAACTCACAGATGTTCAGGGATGCTGATAAGAAACAATGAGAGGTGTACATATCAAACTAAACCAGTTTGTCCTCTTAATGTTTCGAGACATGTACAAAATTATAATGATTGTATTCTCCCTTATCCACTGTATATTATCCAAAAATAAGCTTCAAGTTATTAAATTAATTTTAATTTTAGATAAGGAAAATTTCGAGAAATAGTGAATCCTGCTATATGGCCGGTATATCAAAACACACAATTTCAAAATTAAAAAAAAATTAAATGACATGCAATAAGATTACTGCTGAATAAAATAATTAACAAAACAATTAAATTCAGTGGAGAAAAGAGAATCCAACGTGACTTTACTTGTGCTTCTTATCAAAATATCATTAGTATTAGTACATTAATCATTTTTCTAAAAACTTAATTTATATTTTTCAACTTTAAACACCAATTTCTATCATAACTCTTAACTCATTCGAATTATGAGAAGTATATTAAAATTTCTCAAAATTTTGTATGACTAAACCTATATACTTTGTTTTCTCAATTAAAATATAAAGAAAATATCTCATTTATAACACAACTATATTATAAAAATTAAATACCATATCATATGATATATTATTCTTTTTCGTAAAGTTCTGTTCAGCAAAACTCAGTTCCTCAATGTTACTAAAATTGGAAATATACAATTTAACTGACCTCCACTTTGCAACGGCAGAACTCCTTGGTGAACATTAATCCAGAGGTTGATGTCACTTTATTTGCACTAGTAAAATTTTATTTATTTCGATATTGGTATGTCACTATGACGTGCGATGTTGGTCATTTCACGGTATTACCGTGCAGATTTTCCGGCGAAGAAGATTTTTTCCTTTTATTTTTCTTTCAATATTGGTCCTTCCATCATTGTATCACTGGAACTAAATCATAATACTATTCGGAGAAGAACATTTTTTTTATTATTATTATTATGGTGGAAGGGATTGACGTCTTTTATCACTGCGTTGGGGAATTCACGCTTCTCTTTTTGTTTTGTTTCTTTTTTCGCCATTCGAAATTTGGTTCTTTCATAGCAAACTTGCTGGTCTCTTTAGCAACGGTAGAAATAGCGTCCGGCGGTAAACACTGCATTCTTCTCGGTGTTAAGAGCGATGTTCTTCCGGGGATAACTTGCGCAGTTTTTTTTGTACCACAGAGCAGTATTCCTTTTAATTCCGGCAACCTGACGTCTTCAGCCAAGAGTTCCATAAAATTCTCCATATCAGTTATTACATTCGTTGGCGTTAGTTTTTATATTAATTTATTTTATAAAAAATATTAGTTTTTTACGTTAAGATTTGAAATCCATTCGCAGATAAAAAAATCCTGCTGGCTTTAATTCTGTCATGATTTTTAAGACAGAATCAGATTAAAGTTAGAAAAGTGAAAAAACGACCTTTATTCTTTCATTTGTACATCTGTTCTGACACCGAGCAAGGAGGAAAAAACACGCCATGGTGATGGTTTCAAGTGGATAACACTTGAAAAACATATGGTAAGTATCGCTGTTTTGAAGAGGTTGCTTGCAAGTTAATGCTGACATATGATGAATATTAAATCTAACGATCTGGAATTAGACATGTTTATTGGCTAGGCTATATGTTCGGAAGAAATAAATGGGTGATTAGTTTGATACTTGAAGATGTGATCTGAGAAAGATGAGCCAAGTGCTTGATAGGAAATTCAATTTTTAATCTAATTTAATTATCCTTATATATATATATATATATATATATATATATATATATATATATATATATATATATATATATATATATATATTTATTTATTTATTTAAATATATAAAAACAATCACAATTATCAATTTAAAAATTGAAATATATGAATCCTAAAATACCAAAACACTTCAGAATATCAATGGCGAATGTAAAAGATAATGTTCCATCATTTTCAAACAAAATTAAAAAATTATAAAATAAAATAAAAATTTATAAAATATCCAAGTGCAATCTCGGACTTAGGACCGATAAGTGGGGTTAAACTAGTCTGATGGCGCCAACTTTCCCCTATTGCAACTTGGTAAGTTAATTGGAATTTTTTTTCAAATTTCAGAAGAAAAAAAAATTTAAAAAATTAAAAATTAAAAAGTTAAAATTAAACCATTATACTTTAAATTAAAAAGTTAAAATTAAATCATTATACTTGAAAAATAAAACTATTCTCCATCACATTCCGAAAGATATTGCAATATTAAAATTTAAAAACAATTTAGTGCATATTATAAGTGAACCTTCAAACTCCCAAGATGATGCACCCATCTTTAAAATAGTTGTAAAGGTAGAAAAAAATAAATTCCTGATCCGAAAGTTCAAATCAAAAAATATTTGAGATCCGAAAGTTCAAATCAAAAATTATCTAAAATCAAAAAGTTCAAATTAAAAATCCGAAAGTTCAAGTTAAAAAATCTGAAAGTTCAAGTTAAAAAAATCTGAAAGTTCAAGTTAAAAAATCTGAAAGTTTAAGTTAAAAAATCTAAAGTTCAATCTAAAAAATTCGAAAGTTCAAACACTTATTTTTTCAATTTCATTCGTTTTAAAATTCCTTGATACAATGCCCGCATTGCATCTTTGATACATAAAATCATTAAAACTACAATCTTGAGATTCATTGTCACTCTGGGCTGTCTACTGTTGTACTATATATATATATATATATATATATATATATATATATATATATATATATATATATATATATTATACATGCTGAATATTTAAAACGTTGTACTTTCCATGATTTATGAGATTGCAGTGTGGTTTTCTTTTTATAGTTTACAACTATCTCCACATGTTAACGGTGAATAAAGCATGAATTACAAAAACTTTTTTTTCCTTTACAAACACCGAACTAATGAAAGAAATTCGAATGCTAACAAGACACGCACTTGGAGTAATGTTTGTAGAGCTAAAACAAAAGTATTTAGTATAAACACGCAACTTCCTTAATTAATGCAAATTGACTTTTTACTTTTAAATTACTGAAGTTTAAATATGAAATACAGATAAAAAGTAAATGACTTGTAGATTATTTAAGTGATTTTTTTCTGTATTTTAGTGTAAAAATATATATCGAACTTTGGATATAGATATTTGTGTTCTTTATTAAAGTAATGCTTTAAGTTGCCAGTTAAGATACTTTTAAACCAAATTCTGTAAATTATGCACATACCATTGTATACACTTTTACGTAAATTCATTGCAGAGCACAATTATCATACACCATGCAAATGGAGTAAAATTGGCATTTTCCTTAAGTGCCATTATGCATTCGATTCTCTTTTGTAATCCTTTCATTGGTAAGTGTTAATCGAAGTACTCTGTTCAGAAATCATTAAAATGGATTTCAGAAGTCATAAGGAAATGAATGGCTTGCTTACGATCAATTATAAATTAATATTCCCCAGTGGGTAGATTAAGTTCCCATTATTGGTATTTCACATGATGCTGGTAATGGGAATTTAATTCTCTAATTGCAATTTTCGATTTTAGCATCAAAGGTAGTTCAATAATCATTTAGCTTTCATTATCTTTCATTGTTCTCGAATAATGAATATTTTGCTATATTTATATTTGTTTACTTGCGAAACAATAATTCTGATTCTACATTTATTATATTGAAATGTATTAAGGTATCCAACAACGTTCGGAACCGTGATTTTAAAAAAGTGCATAAATGGATAATTGTCCTGATGTTTCGTATTACTCAGATTAGAATACACGCATAAAATTGTTTAAGGACATTTTGACAAAAAATTATTTAAATACAATATTTTGGCAAAAAATTAACTTAGAATATTCTTTTTTTTTCAAAATATTCTCCTTTTGAGAAAAATGCTTCTATTATAATACTATGTTGCCTGTATATAGCTCAGACATCTCTACAGAGTCTCAACTAGACTCTTTGAAAAATTCACATTATTTTCAGATTACCACCCATTGAAATGAATTTTTGGCGTATTTTTCTTAAAATTGCTCCCCTCTATTGTCGTAAAATATGAATAAACCCACTTCTAAGTTATGTATTTCAAAAATTCTAGTTGAGCCTCTGTACAGAGGTCTGAGCTATATACAGGCAAAATATTATTATAATAGAAGATTTTCACAAAAGGAGAACATTTTGAAACAAATTATTCTAAATTAATTTTTTGCCAAAATATTGTATTTAAATAAATGTTTTTGTAAAAATGTCCTTAAAACAATTTTATACATGTATTCTAATCTAAGTGACACTAAATATCATGAAAATTATCGATTTATGCGCTTTTGCAAAATCACGGTTCTGAACGTAGTCGGATACCTTAAAACAATGTCTTTCTGTAATAAGATACGTGTTAATGTGCTTGATTAATTGCAGGTTATTGTATATTAGAAGTACTTTTACTGATTGTAGATATAATTTTTTTTATAATTATATGAGCTATACGGGGCATAGTGAACAAAATATATTCAATTTCAAGCATATCCATTGTTTGACAGGATTGTCGAATTCAAAGCTTAATGCAATATATATTTTTTCGAATTATGTTAAACAAAGAGATACAGACAATGAAATAACACACAAACGATGAAATTGTTTCCTTTACAATAATATTAATTTAGCTTGCGTTCAGGAGGAATAAATGTTATTCAGTGTTAGTTGAAAATGCTGCACAGATCCAAACTAGTATCAGAAACTTTGAATATTTATTTTATTAAAATGTCAAGGAATATACATTTTCAAATTTCGTGTTGGGCTGAAACACATAACGAAAATTGTACTACTTGAATTCTACTTCCGGATTCTCTGTTAATTTTTTTTTAATCCGATGTATTTTGAAATCAATGTTTCGTTTAGGGAAAATCATATTTGTTTCTTGTAATGTTTCTCTTAATATGAGATGTGATATTGCTACTTCGAACAGAAAGATCATGAAGTTTTGGTTGTAAAACTTTGTCAAATAAAAAAAAATTGTCTTCATTGGTGCATTACAATCATAAATTACATTTAGTATTGATTTAAAATGTTTAATTTTCAATTTGTTATTGATTCCATAGTTTAGGCAGAGGATGCGAAAATTAAGAAAAATAAATAAATAATGAGACCAGAAATCATTATTTAAATATACATTAAACATTAGAATGTAATAATTTCCAATAAATATACTTTCAAAAAGTTGAAATTTAAAACAAATAATTATATAAGAGATTATTCTAAATTTTAAAAAGATTAACAGTGTAAACCTAGGTTTTCTAGATTAAAGGATATTTTTTTAAACAAAATTTCTGCGATAATGAGAAATTGAAAAGCATTTCAATCTCAAAATTCAAAATCTTGAGTTTAATATTCCAGTCATTTTCAATGAAAGGCTAATACCTTATAATCCGAAGTATTATGCGCACCTATCTTATCAAACAATATTTTTTTTAAATTTGTACTTTCATCCGTGATATAGCACATCCTATTTTACAAAGCAACCTAAAATATACATGTGTAATGCTCTCATCATTCGATAAAAATAGTTCACATAAGAACGGCAGGTCATGAAATTTAACTCATCTAACCAGGATGTTCTTCCACGTCGAAGAAAATATAACATTAAGAGAACAGGGACATCATATACTTTCAAATAATCGATTTTTCAATTTTATTTCTAAAAAATAGTGCTTATTTTTCTGAATCTAAAAATGTATAATACTTATATGTTTGTTAATAAAATAGCTCTAAAATATGAAAAATAAAAATGTAAATAAATGACCACGCCCCTTTTGACACGCCCCTTTGAACTTTAAATATGTAGTTTCCCCTGTGTTTTATCTATATTAACTTTTGATTGTTTTTTTCGTTTGAATGTTAACCCCGCTACTTTTTAGCCACGCTTGTGCGTGAGCTATTGTTCCAAGCTGTGTGACAAAATTTCTTACTTTAAATTTCGGTTTATGGCAATGTTTTGAACCGAGTTCGTCTATTCCGAAGTTTCTTGTGGCATACAACTACTTAATTTTACATTAATTTTCGTAAGAAATGTTTATTTTTTACTTATAATTATTAATATTCATAAGATTTTAAAAGTATCTTAACTTTTTTAAACGAGTAATTATGCCAAGAATAAAAAAAATTTGGCAGATTGAAGTATAGTAGCAATCAACATAAAATGTCTAAATCGACTGAAGAATTGCTTTTGAATTCCGTGAAAAGAGCCATATGGGCTATTTATTTTCATAAACTAAGTACTGAGGATAATCCTCAACACGCTTTGTGTCCTCTTGGTGAGGATAGCTGGTGCGGTTATAACCGTAGCATTGTTACGGGGAATTTTATATTCACAAGCATTCTTTACCCGAGTCAATTTTATTGAAAGTGAAAAAAGTGTTTCGGGATCTCACAGAGAAGGACTTATTGAAAAAGTGCCTTCATGGAAGAACACAAAATCCCAATGAAAGTTTTAACAAATGTATTTGGGAGCGAATTCCTAAAAGAGTTTTTGTTGGCATTGAAACTTTGAAATTTGGAGTTATGGATGCTGTAATTTGTTTTAATGATGGATATGTAAGTAGGATAAAAGTCTTTGAAGCTCTGGGCATTAAATCAGGATACAACACGGAACGTGCCTTACTTATAATTGATAACAAACGAATTTTTGAGGCTGAACGTATAGTAAATAAAGTGTCATTGGAAGCCAGAAATAAAAGAAGGTCTTTAAAAAGGAAAATGTGGATAAACAGAATTTAGATGAAGAAAATGAATACCAATCAGGGAAATATTAATCAAATCTATAATGTAAGGAGAAATTTTTTTGTTAAGTTTTATTATATTTTTTCTCGAATGTTTAATATTTTTAAATTTAGGTACACTTTAAAAAAACTATTGTAGCATATTGTTTGAAACCTTTATATATCTAAACAGAATACATGTGCATACAGTGAACAAAATATCTTTTTAGTATGTGTCTAATTTTTGAAAATTAGATTTTATATGTAAAAAAAAAAATTAAGATTTTCATAATTTTAAGGTTTTATGATTATTTTTAAGAAATTATGCAATTATATAAATATAATTAGTTAAAAAACAGATTCATTATGTTTAATATGTTACTTTATATATATTTGTAAATTTTTTTGTATATTCAAAGAATATTTTTGTAAGAAATGGTACCTATACATGAAAATATGTATTACAAGATCTCGAAAATTATGTTCATGTTAACTAAAACAAAGGGAAAAAAAAACATTTGAATTTAAAATTACTTTTGTAACTCTAGAAAATGGTTAAGGATTATTATTAGTCATATAAAAATAGGCAAGGAAATACTAATTAAGTGTATAATATGTGAAAATATTGTTTTTTTAGTTTTTCACTTTTTCTCAAAAGCATATTTTTTTGCATTTAGGTACATTTTTAAAAAAACTATTGCACTGTATGATTCCTGATTTTTTATACTTCTATACAAGATGCCTATGCATATAGTGAACCTAATTTTTTCCTATTAAAATAGTGCCTAATTTTTAAAAATTGTTTTATGCATAAAAAAGCAGAAAAAATAAAAAAAAAAAATTTCAAATTTCAAAGTTTCATAATTTTTTTAAAGAAACTATACTAAAATTTTACTAAAAAAAAGGGTTTCACTGTATTTTATGTATTGTTTTGTATATGTGTAAAAAATATTTTGCATAAAAAAAAGGATACTTTTTTAAAAATGGTACCTAAACATAAGTATATATTACGAGTTCTCAAAAATTATGTATTACTTTAATTAAGTAGTAAAAAAAAAACTTTTGGAGTAAAAAAAGTTATTTTTGTAGTTCTACAGAATAATTAAATTATCCTTATTATAGACATAAAAAATCTAAGCTCTATTGGAAATTTTAAATGATATATGTCTCATAAACAAAGGGTCTTAATTTTGGCATTTTACTCTTTCGAGCATGTCCTGTTCCCTTAAAAGCATTGGTTATTTTTAAGAGAAAACTGTTGTCAAAATGCTTAGTTTTCCGGGTTTTAAATCATGTACACCAGAAGGATGAACGGACGAAAACCGTGTATAATTGAGAACAAGAAATGTTTTACGAAAACTGTTACATTCTTTTAAGGGATCCCCAAATAATTTTAGCTTGGGACATATATATATATATTCAGATACCCTTTGAGGATAATACGAAGAAATGTGTGACATATTGTTTCACTAGCATGGAAATTGCAAGGTGTGACCAAAAAGAAGAAGATTATGTGTGTAGTTTGGAAAAAGATTGGATTTAGTAAAAACTATTTGGGTGAACTCCTCCCACGCCGCTCCTCTATCCACGTGGCCAGTTTCGTCTGAATCGGTGAAGAGTACGTCACCATTGAGTAAGCACATGCAACTGCACTCTTCCGGAAAATGTTGATTCAGCATCAAATTTCTTCTGAAACATGAGAAATCAACCCCAAAAAATTTCCAGGATTGACCGAGGCTTATCTCGTCTCGTGGACCCTATGTTTGAATGATGTAAGAGTTTTTAAGGGTCAATGTAGAAAATGCTGCTGGGCGCCCAAGGTCAGCGATTGGTGATAAAAAGAATGATCAAAATTAGTGATATGAGTGTGTTTTTAATCTCATCAATGGTCACACAGACTGTTACTAAACACTACTACATTGAAAGACTAAAAAGATTTCGTGAAAAAATTAGGAAAAAAAAGGTCAACATTGGGGAGTGATGGAAGTCTGTTGCAATGCACCTACTCACTGCGCACTTTCCGACTAGTCAAAGCATTACTTTCATGGAACATCCTCCTTATTTACTTGATTTGGCTCCATGGGACTTTTTTTTAAATTTTCAAAGTTAAATCTTGCTGGAAGGGAACCCGTTTTACATCAGTTGGAGGGGTTTAGGTGAAAACGGAGAATTTTCCAAAAACCTCGTTCCAGAACTATTCCCAACGACATCATTTTCGAATGCAGAAGTATGTGAATGTTGAAGATAACTGCTATGAGGATGGCACTATCACGGAGAACTGATTCTGTAAGTACAATGATTTACTGAAAAAGTTTTTTGTGTCACACCTCGTATTTTAGTTGAATGATCGTGCTCAGTTGAGCATTTAGATGTTTTCTCAATAAACCATTCAAATCAAGAATAAAACGACATTGGAATATGAGGATATTCGAAAATGAAAAAAAAAGTTAGGTCAAATGCATATGTAGAAAGCTATGCTTTATTATTATTATTTTTATACCCAACGTATAACGTGCATCCGCAAATTTGGCTTTTATCCTTTATGTTAAAGTGCGCTTTATGTGCCAGATTTACGGTGCATCGATTATATCTTTCTACATGTATTTGCTGCCTATTATTCAAAATGCCCTTGGTACTACGTGAGACAAATTGCCCAATGCCCTCCATTTTGGAATAAATTCGAAACTTATTCTGAATATTCATATCCTTAGGTGAAGTTTGAATTGGGATTTAATAGAAGATCTTCCTCTCTTGGGTGGGTTAATTAAAAGTCGAGAGCTCCGTATTAGGCGACCGTATTGCCATTCTGAATTTTGAGATCTATGATTAGAATGTGGACGTCAGAATTTCTCCGTTATTCTATGAGTATTCAGAGAGGTCGAATCACTTGAATTAAAAGTGACCAGCTGTGGAGTAGTTTGAATTGCAAACGTTGCCGTTTAGAATAATTGGTTCTAGTAATTCTAGTATATAAAGGTAATCAAAACCATAAAGCAATTCATCTTTCAAGCATTTCATTTTTTTAAAGAGTTTATTGATTTGTTTTACTATAATTTGCATTAATTAGTAGTCTCTTTGGGCACACAAAAATATAAAACCAAATATAAAAACGTTGCTCTTAAAAGAATACGTTTACTGTTCCTTAGACATTTGTGTAGACCCTTGAATTTAACAGATTGATTTTCGACTGAATTTTTATTTAAATGAATGTAACGTGAAGGAAAATTTAAACATGAATATCAAGTAAAAACATATGTGTTCTATAATGCCTTGTTCTGGAAAGAGCTCAAAATTACTAAAATAGTCCATTGATTTGTGAAAATAAAAATAAATTTATATTATAATTTTTTTTCTTCCTAAAACTATTTTTGTAATAAGGTAAATATTTTAGATTTCAATTAAGTATTCGCTGTTTACAATAAAATGATGCCCTACTTTCTTTCTATTGACTATACCACTTTACACAGGTGACAATCAGCTAGCTTTTTACATATTTTTCGAATTCAAAAGTCATTTATAATTTTTTTTACTCATTCTCTTATTTCATAGATTTTTGTACAGGATTTTTTAAAAATATTTTTTCCTTCTTTTCTAGGTACAATATATTATTTATTCCTTTGAAGTATTTTATGAAATAGCTTATTCTTAAACACTACTATCCGGTTATCTGTGTTTCAATTTGCATGGTAACTATTTTTGCTGTTTTGGGTTGTTTACCGATTATATTTTTTAAGAGTCCACTTTAGCAGTTCTAAATTTCGTAAATATGTATATAGTTGAAAAGGGTTTTTTTTTTCATTCTTCACAGTAAAATACCAGTGCATTCGTCCAACAGTACAACGCTACGGTCTAAGATTTGTCCAACAACTGCCTGACAACATACAATCTTTAGAATCAATTATAGCTTCAAATCTCAATCAAATAAAAAAATCTTTATTCATAAAAATTTAGCTTCAACAAGCCTTGCTTGTGGATGCAAGGATTCAATCCGTAAAGCTTTTCAACCACCACACTATGGATAATACAAGATTATTTCCAGAAACAACAGTCATTACTCCGGACATGCTTTGTGAGAAACACACGCTATCAGCCGACGGGCTCAAGCCAGTATTTATCTCAAAAGACGACCTGATCATTTGCTCCTGAAGCCCTCCTAACAGCCGGACCTCAGTGCAAGACACGTGGTGATAATCCCCCTCCTGGGGTGGTTATCTCTGGGTATGAGCGTGAGCTAGAGGTGTAGGATTAACGGAAGAACTAGACGCATGCATTATCTTCATATAGCTTTATTAAGATATTAAACTCAATCCTTTAAGAAATTAAATTATAATAATATATGTGAGAGAATATACGGTGGCAAAACACACGATATATATATATATATTACCGAATTGACCTAACTCGAACCACTATCAATAACTGACTCGCCTAAACACGATTCCAATACTATTACAGATCCTAATATTAAATAGTCAATCCTACCTTGCCTTAGTTTGAGTAACCATCACAATAATTCTAAATGAGGTCTGTCGATAACTGGAGCGCAATGGTATGCACCTTGATCAATGGATCTTTAACACGTATAATTACTATTCTTCACCACGTAACGTTATGTAAAACTTCTTCAATCTAGAGCCACGAACTGCTTGCATTCCTCTAATTGCTCTAACTGCTTACATTCCTCTAACTTCTGATTTTTAAAAGCTTCCTAATTTGCATCGTTCATTCACACTTCACTTCTTGGATTTGGTTTGAAAAGAGTTACCATTAAGTATGGCCCCAAAGAACCCAAAGGACATTGTAAGGATGTACTGCCTGCACCTGGCAACAGGTCAAACGAGACACACGATATAGGGAGGAGGACCTGGCAACGACAGGGGACACCAGTCCGAACGAGGAGAGAAAGGAGAGCGTTTTCGAGAAAAACGTGGTCGCAAAGAAAGGCAACGGGACGATGGATTGTAATCTTGAATCATTTTAATATATTCTTTTTCTTATGAAATGTCCCATGGAAGGTGTGCAATAAAACAGAGGGACAAAATCCTGACTGCAAGTATTTTCTTTTCACAATTCGAACACGACCCGATCCGAAAAGAACCCACAAATTTACACTGGTGTCAGAAGTGAGATGCAATAGAGCAGAAGTTAAATGAACAAAATATTTCAAATTGATCGGTGTTCGTACTACATATTTATGAACATGGTTCTAGTGGACATTCACACAGTTTGAAAGAAAATTTTTAACAAGGAAATAGAATCCTGCAGTGTATTTTCAAGTTGATGACCACGTGGATCCCGGGAATTCTCCTGCAAAAGTTTCATGTGAAAAAACAATACCTTCTTCATATGGAGTTTTGCTATCACCTGCCAAGTTGGCCTATGGAATAACAGATGTCGTATTTTTCTTCAGTTTCTGATTAATGGAGCAGTGATCTGAAAACAACGAAGGAAATCCCAGTAGTGTTCACGTACGGAAACAGCGTTCATGTCTCGAGGTAAGTGGCTATTGTTTCCCTAAGTTAAAATATTGTGTAAACATTTAAAAGAGTAATGGGATGCAGTCATATTCAATTTGTTTTTTTTTTTTTTTTGTTAAAATAAAATAGAAAAAGCAGATATATCTGGAAAAGAACATTTCATTGGTTTATTGCAATATTCTATGTTGTTGGATTATTGTGTAGATGAAATAAGAAGATTGTGCACTTATTTTACTTGTAAATAATAGGGTATCCTTTTAAATGTTATAAAATATGGTATTTAGAGTTCTAGTGTTAAACTATAATTTCTTTTTTATCATCATTCTTTACTGTTTTGAAGTTGTCTCTAAAATTAAAATTTGTATATATTGAAGCTGTCTCAAAAATTAAAATTTGTGTATAGAAAGTGCTTTGCATAACAATTCAGTTTGCAGAATTTAAAATAAAAGTATTAGTTAGATTAATTTATCTTGAAATAATGGTTGCGAAAAATGTATGTTTGATTCGATGAAAAATATCCATTAAAAAATGTATATGTATTTCAAGTAGACTTCCTATTAAAATGTTGTAAATAAGAGATTTTGTAGGTTATTTATGACTCAGAATATGGCATGTTTTTTTTTAATATTATATGATTGTTTTTCATTTTAAGCAAAAGTGTTGCAATTTGTCAGTTAGTTGATGGTTTAATGCAATCTGAGGTTATTTCCTTTGCTCGTAATTTAGGATGTATATTTAGGTATATATATATATATATATATATATATATATATATACATATATATATATATATATATATATATATATATATTGGTTTTTTTTTGTTTCCTGCATAAGATCCTCTTTTAAATAAAAAAAGAGACTAAGAGTAGTTTTATGATTTGAGAAATAATTCTATGGTAATGTAGCTAAAGTATGTTGTTAATAGTGTTTTTTTTTAAAAAAGGTTCTGCGTTCTGATTAGTAACAAATAACTGTGTCGCATATAAGTTTTTTTGCAAACATATTTCGCATTGTGTTTCTGGAATTTGAGTACTCTTAGAAAAAACGAGTGTATTATTTTTTTGCTTGTTAAATATATAGTACTAGGTCATTTAGGTGTTTGTATTTTAATTTGTCAGAAGTTAATTTGGCATTAGGTTTACCTTTATTAAAAATGGCATTTCTCATTAGAAGTAAGCAGATTGACTTAATTCAATTAACGTGGGACTTAGATGAGTCACCTGATCCGTCTATATCTAAAATTGTTTTAAAGGATTTAATAATCTCTAGTAAATATTACTAGGAAGAAGAGACAAAATAGTTATTGGAAGTTATTACAGCCGAAAGTTTAGAGACAGAACACCAGCAAAAACTAGAACAACAAGAACAATTATCAATTGAAAAATTACGCTTGAAATAGAATTATCTAGGAACGCTAATCAGAGTGCTACTCAAAATAATGGTCAAACCTCACGTGTAAAATCTTCAGATGAAATAGTTAAAATGGTTAGGCTCTTAACTGTAAAGGTACCCAATAAATCAGACGGGTGGGGCTATTTCTTTTCTAGTCTTTAAAAAGCTTTCGCTAGTGAAATGGTTAGCGACGGTTTAAAACCGAAGGTTTTGTTATGCATGTTAAGAGACAAAGTGTCAAACTTATTAGTTAACCTAGGCGAAGAAGAATTAAAAGATTACGAGTCTTTAAAACAGTTTGTGCTCAAGGAGTACGAACCCGCACCAAAAATATGTTTCGAAAATTTTAGAAAGGCCAAACGTAACTCTGAGGAAACTTTATCTCAGTTCGCGTCCCGTTTAACATCGATGTCGTTATACTACTGTAAGTTAAGAGGAGCGAATGATTTTGAGTCAGTTAATCAACTGATCGTAGCAGAGAAAATGTTTGAAATGTTGGATTCTGAGACGGTGACCCATATTGGTGTGCTCAAAGGGGAAGAATGGTACAAACCCTGGGACTTGGGCAAACAATGTGATATATTTTATGCTTCCAAAGGGAAATCCTACGATGGCACTGATAGAGCTAAATGGAATGATAGTGAAAAGAGAAGTTTTAATGGTAGTTGGGGTAAACAGCCATTTTGGGAGAAAAAGTCAGATAATTTTTCTTCCAGGAAAAACTTTGATAAAGGTAAAGTAACCGAAATTAAAAAATTCGCTTGTTTCACTTGTGGGTCAGATAAACATTTTAAGCGGGATTGTCCAAAAAACAAAGGCGTAGATAATAAAAGACTTAATGTGAATAAGGTGTCAACAGAAGGGACAGAATTAGAGTTGGGACGGTAGCTGCTAGAGTTGATTTGCTAGGTAAAGTCATTCCTAGGCGGGCTATTGAAGACAAATTAAGTAAATTAGTGAAAACATCTATCAGTGTAGATGAGAGATTAGTGCATGCGTTAGTGGATTATGGTACGGAAATTACTGTTATCAAGAAAGATTTAGTTCCTGGAATATCGGTTGAAGGAGCTTCCACGATTTATTTGAAAGGTATTTTCGGTCCAGCGGTTAAATGTCCTTTAGTATATGTTCCAATTGGTCTTGCTACCGGTGGCCAGGTTAATGTGGTGCACCAACAAGTGTTACGTGCTTTGGCAGAAGTTTTGGTAGAAGACGTGTTGCTTCCCCCAGATGTTTTGGATCTGTTGGGAGGAGCCCAGAGTGAAGAGAATTCACTGGCTCAAAGCTCTCAGGACCCGGGGGTTGACTCATGAAATGTAGATGAAACCGAGGTTTCATCGGGTATTCTGCCAGAGAAAGCACAGGAGCACATTGAGGATTCTCAAAGGAGCCGTACTTTTTTGAAATCCTTTCCCCCTTTTAAAGGTTTAACATCTTGAAAGATAATTAGGGACGGTGGAAGCGACACAGCAGGACACTGATAGGAAGTTTTATGGCTCGCAGGGAACCCCGTGTTTTGACCCTGGAGCAATCGTAAAAAATCGGAGAAGAATTCCTTTAGATCCTAGGAAGCGTTTGTTTTTAGCTTGTATTTTATAAGTTTTGAAAAGCTCCAACGCATAAGTAAAATATGTTATAATTCCCTTTGGGTTTCATATTAAATTGAAACTGTAAAAAGTTGGGGCGTGTCGGTGCAATGTGCTATTTTATATAGTTAGATAGATTACCTTTTTCTGTATATTCTTTCGCTTCATTTTCCTTATGTTAATCAATGCTTTCAGTTTTTGAAACAGGATTATTTCATCATAAGATGTCAAAAAAATAATAAAACACCATACACTTTAAAATTTGAAACCTTTTAAACTTTCTACCCACTAAAAATGAATAAATTTTAACTTCATCAAATAATTAGAAACATTTTCTTACACTTTGATAAAAATAATAACGAGAGAAAAAACTAATTCAGATCAATAAGTTTTTTTTTAGATTTCAAAGCCAGGTGTTCAGGGAAGTTTAAGTACAGTACCTAGTTATACATTGTTAAAATACAACGAATTATTTGAATTTTAATTGCTTGAACTTCAGTTAACACATCAAAGAGTACATGAATGAAGATATTCCCACATAGTTTTTTATAACTTGAATGTTTGAATAAATGGTAATCAAATATATACGGAAACATTTACAGTAGACTTTTATACACATAAATAAAAAGTTCAATTATAAAATCGATCTTTTCAAAAAGATTCAAATTATTATTAAAAAAATATCTATTTATGCAAAATACCTAAACATTTATCTTTTTTTAAAGGCTAACTGAATAAGTAATTAAAATCTGGATATTTTTTTTAAATATCGACCGTATAAAGCTAGAAATTCCATTTGAAATTTCGAAAAAAAATGTACCGAGCAGTTCAAAATTATTTACCATAATTTCAAATAATTCTTTGAGAATTATATAAATTTCAAATTTTATTATACAGTTTCTTTAGTATTTTTTAATATATTTCAAAAATTTCATACAATTCGGTTGAAAACTGCATGTTAAGAGCAAAAAATATACTAACAATACTGATGAATGTACAATAAATTTTTATATAGTAGCAAAAATGAGAAGCTAAACCGTAGGTATGAGAAATTATGAGTATACCTGAAGTAGTTTTCGAAATATTTATTTTAAAGTTCAGAAAATTTGTATACGTTATGTGTTATACTTAATATTAATTAAATGGTTAAAATAATATGTTAATAATTGTCATGTAATCGTTTGACGATGCATTTAGATTCTAATAAAAATTATAGTGGTCATATTGATGCGAATGTCAAGAATTTTATATAATTTTAAATTCAGACATTAAGATATTGATGTAGAAAATATAAAAATACCATCTAAAATACATGAAAATCTCAGTCTGCTATAAAATTATTTTGACAAACAAAATACGCCATTTTCACTTACTATGACAGAGCCGGCTTAGTCAGGGGCGATCTGGGAAAACAGAGAGGAACCCGCGGTTTTGATCGATGCTGCTCTAGCTTATAAAGTTCTCCGGAAAAAAAATATAAATTACGAATGCAAAAATAAGTCTTGTAATTTTACATATATTTTTGTAAAAACGAATAGTGAAATTGGCTTCCAATACATTATTTTTTTTGACAGTATCTAAGGTAACCAACCCTTCTTTAAATAGATTTGCACTACTTTTTCGTAACCGTATTCCTTTTAAAATTAATTCGTGCAGCCAAAATACACTTTTTACGCTTATGTTAACAATAACGGTTAATATTAACTTATGGAAATTGTAAAATGTTCATATTTAACCATTTCCGTCCAAACAGTTTACATAAAAAAAAAAGTTTGGACTCCCTCATTTACTGGAAATTATATAAGATTCCAACATTAAGATTTATTTTTCATCGAATAGTGGAGAGTGGTATTGTATCGTGCTTCCACACCACAGGTCTGAGTTATATTAACGGGCTGGTCAAGGTCGACTCTGCCTTTCATCTCCGCTGCATTGGGTCGATAAATGAGTACCAAGCTTGCTTGGGGTCTTAAACACTGAAGGTCTCTCATCAGATAGACCACCGAATCAGGACATCTGTCCATGCTCCTCAGCATCCAATTATAACGTATATTGGGATGGGCATAGTAATTCCTGGCCCTCATGGGTTGTTGTGCCACTGTATTTGAGTTTTAAGTTTGAGGATTGCCTCATTTTGGGGATACCCCTTAGATAAACATGTTTCCACTAATTTGCATATTAAACATTTTTCTTTCAATTACGTTTATTTCAGAAGAAATTTTGATTAACAACATGCATATTTGTGAATTATATTAAAACTTTGATCTATTTTAAAATTACTTGTTTTTTGCTCCTCTAAAAGCTTTTAGGATTTTAGAACTGATCTTACAGTCCTTGAACGTTTTATAGTAGTACATTTAAAAATGATAAAGACATTTTTATAACTGTGTGAGTTTTTATGCCTCGTTTATAAATATAAAAAATTGCTTTTAGCTGCAGTTTTTAAATGTACTGAAAAAAGTGCAGGAGTATGATATTTCAATATTATGAATATTTTGTCTGCAGTAAGATATATTTATATTTCAGTTTCTTTACAATTTGAATAAAAGATGTAAATCATTCTGGGAATAGTTTGATACTGAATATCAAGTCATAGGCTGTTTAACAGTGAAGTGTTTTATTTTGATTCCCGCACACATTATTTAAGGCTCATTTGCAGTTATATGATCAGCTTCAGTGATATTTTAATTTTCAAAAATAGTCTACACGTACTAAAACATTCTTTCAAAACAATACACCACATATCATACTATTTCTTCCCTACAGCAGGCAATATTTGTGTACATTCAAAAAATTCAATACAGGATACATTTCCAAATGTTAAAATTGTTTTTAAACTTTGGTATGGATACATTGTGGAACTGTCGCTCAACTTCATTGAACAAAATTGTTTTAAGTGTATTGTTTTGAAAGCCAAAATTAATTGGGAAAAACTTTTTCTCACATTATGATTTGTAATGACTGTTTTGTGTGAAAATGTAGTTATCGATGTGTGACAATTTTCCTTGTACTAAAAGAAACAGAAAGGTAAAAAATTAAATGTGAGTAGAAAATGGTTAGAAATACTGTCACGCGCATTTGAAGAAGTATATACCCCATTAAAATTAAAAATTATTGACTCAATGTGTGGTATGTCCATCACAAATTCCAATGTAGAAAAGAAATTTTTATTTAATTCAAGAAGTTCGAAAAAGAGAGCACTATGAAAGAAAATTTAGATTTTTTCCGAAAAATATTCAGTTAACATAAAAATATCATTTATTTGATTTAAATTTAAATAAATTAAAAGTATTGAATCCTTTTTATGTTATTTTAAATTAAAAATATAATTGAATAGAAAAAGTCCGGTTTTATTTCATAAATATAATCATCGTATGTATATTACCGTATGCACCATTTATTGTCGTATTGTTTAATAAAAGAGATAGTGCCTTTACTCTTTTTACCTCATTACTTCTTTAAAAAAAGGAAACTGGGCACGTTTTCTTACTCTCATATTCAAAAATGAATACAGTTTGCTTTTTTCTGGTTTAAGTCTCAATACCAAACTAATTTTTTTTAATTTTTAAAAAATGACAGAAAAATAAATTTTGTTTGAAGAAAATGTAACTATTTTTCAACTTCTAACACGCCATTGGTTTCATGATTTTTTTTACCCCTCATTTTGTTTTAATTTTACTGTGACTGAGCTATCAGGTAAACGACAGAATAGAACTAACACTTTCATACTTGCCTTCAAATTTTGGCTTAAATTTAGCTACCACTTTTTTGTTGCCGAATTTAAAGGTTGGGTTGCTATCAAAACCCAATCATTCACCTTAATTTGCACATCACGTCTGCGTCTATTATAATATTTCTCCCATTTTTCATGCTTAGCCTTTGTGTTTCGTCTAGCTTCCTCAAACAATCTCTCAATATCTCCTACTGCAAATTCAGTTCCATCCGATACAGTCACTAATTTCTGAAAAGGTGTAATCAACTTTCGACCTAAAAATAATTCTGCAGGGGGTTTTCCTGTCGTTTCATTCACTGCTGTACGAATAGCATAATCAAACTCACGTAAGAACTGGTCCCATGTGTCATGTTGATCATTCGCATAATTTGCCATCATTTGCACAAGATCGTGATGCACGTGTTAGGTTCTATTTACCTGAGGTCTACATACAAGTCTTCACATGCCTTATGCCTAATATTTAGCTTAAATGCTCAAAAATATTAGATATAAATTGGGGACCATTATCACTTAATTATTTTACTGGAGCTTCAAACCAGACATATAATTATCAAAAAAAATATCCACTATTACTCGAGCCGAGGACTTTTTAAGGGATATGATTTCAGCCCACTTGCTGAAATGATCCGTAATTACTCATGCATATCGGTGACGTGTCACTCTCGATGTCGGGTACGGACCTAACAAATCTAAAGTAACTATCTCATTTGAGTAATTTGATACAATCAGAATTAATCGACCAGCTGGTAACGCGTTTTATAATTATTAATTTTTCACATGTGGCATGTAGAGACATATTGATCAGTACATTTTCTGATATTCGGGAAATAACAAACGTCCCTTATTTTATGATAAGTTTTAAAACGTCCAAAATGACCTGCTATATGCTAGTCTCTCGTGATATTATCTTATTATTGCATTTCTTAAGTATATTACTCTCATACATATGTCCATAAATTAAAAGTATAAACCAGTTCCGGGAATTAAAGGCTCAGAAACAAAACAAATGTAACTTGTTCATTAAGCTCATATGTTAAACAGAAGATAAAAAACAAAAACAATTTTTTATGTGAGAAACCCGTCATAAAAACAACGATGTTTGCTCTTTGCAGCAATTACAAAAAATACTCTACTTACAAAAACTTAATAATACACATGTTTGGTATAATACATTGTATGTCTACCCTGTGATGAAATAAAGTGCGTACATCACCTAAGCACGCTGAGTATAAATTTATCGAGCTCATTTCGGCGAAGTTTATTCCACTCAACATGGAATGCTCACCGAAGTTTCGGTACACATATAGGACGTGGTTGAAGGGATGAAACTCGTTAGTCAAGCATGTGAGACATGCTATGCCTCAGTGCCGGCTTAGCCATTGGGGGCATGGGTGGATGCCCAGGATCCCTAAGGGCTTGTATAAGCTGGACGTAATTATGTTTTCTGGTAATGAATTTGGATCCACCTGGAACAAGGAGGCATGTAGATCTTCTGCACCCAGGGCCTGAAATTAGCTTAAATTGGCTCTGCTCTGCCGGATTCAAGCCAAGTGAGAATGGGGTAATAAATTCAGATTGAAAGCATTTGCTTACAATGTTTTACTTGGTAAAGATGGGTGTTGTCCTTCACAAAAACAAATTTTTTGCTCATGGCACCCCTAAACAAACGTAAATGTTGTTTCAAAATGATGTCTCTATGCATTTGGCCTGACATGGTTTCAATTTGAATATGAAGATGAATTCTGGAGTCCAGTAAAACTTTCCCCAAACGACTTGAATCAGATTTCACACTAAACCTAGAGTAGTGGAGAAACATGATACATGTCCACTGTGACTATGTCTTCATTGCATGTTCTCAACTCCGAGTTAACTAATGGAGATAATGAGTTGTCGTGAGCGGAAATTATCTGAAAAGCCTGCGAACATTTAGATGAATATGTCCCAAACGTCTGTGCACGGTCTGTTTCGAAACTGTCGCACCCGCGACCCAGATAACTGACGAGGCAGGTCGGTTGCTGTCCTCCGGCTGCTTCTCTTAGCAATTACTACCTACCATCTGGCTACATTTGTCTCGGGGGTTACCAGTATTTCAATGACTGCTGATATTTCCGTCATCTTGGAAACGTTGACAAAGCCTTCAGATGATACTTTGTGCAATTCCAAGTTCCTCGGATACTTTCATCTGCGTACGCCCACATTCAGGGCAGCCAATAATTCTACCATGTAAAAATTTCTTTGTGCTTCCTCAGAGTCATAATTATTAGGCTATGGCACTAAGTGGCTTCCAAAACGCTTGTGAACCAAGACATACTCGAAAGGGTAAAATGGTAAATTTAAGATCTTTTGTTTATAAGAGGCATATATCTTTTAAAATTTACAATAAAGTTTAGATTTTTTTATATTCTTAATAAACATAATTTAATGATTTTGTAAAACTATAAAACTAACTTTTTAGTTCAAAAGTTACTTAATTTAAGTAATACGTAATTTTTGAGAACTCATAATATATCCTTAAGTTTAGGTACTAATTTTTAAAAAAAGTATTTTTTTTGCAAAATATTTTTTACACAAATATAAAACAATACACAAAATACAGTAAACATATTTTTTTATTAAATTTTTAGCATAGTTTCTGTAAAAAAATTATAAAATTTTGAAATTTCGAATTTTTTTATTTTTCTGCTTTTTTCTTGCATAAAACCAATTTAAAAAATTAAGCACTATTTTAATAGAAAAAACAGTAGGTTCACTATATGCATAAGCATCTTGTATGAAATTATAAAAAATCTGGAATCATATAGTGCAATAGATTTTTTAAAAAATGTACCTAAATGAAAAAAATATGCTTTTGAGAAAAAGTGAAAAAAGTAAACAAAAAACAATGTTTTCACATATTATACATTTGATTAGTATTTCCTTGCCTAATTTTATATACCTAATAATAATTCTTAATCATTTTCTAGAGTTACAAAAGTAAGTTCAAATTCATACGTTTCTTCCCTTTGTTTTAGTTAGCATAAACATAATTTTCGAGATCTTGTAATACTTTCATGAAGGTACCATTTCTTACAAAAATATTTCTTGAATATACAAAACATTTTCCACGCATATATAAAGAAACAGATCAAACATAATAAACCAGTTAATTTTTTAATGAATTAATTTCAGAATTTCTTTAAAATAATCATAAAACCGTATAATTTTGAAAATCTTAATTTTCTTTTTCCACATATAAATCTATTTTTTTAAAAAAATTAGACATTATGTACCAAAACATATTTTTTCACTATATGCACATGTATCCTGTTCATATATATATTTATATTATTCATTCAAATGAAAAAAAAATCAAAAGTTTATATAAATCAACCACAGGAGAAACTACATATTTAAAATATGTCAAAAGAGGCGTCATCATTTATTTACATTTTTATTTTTCCTATTTTAGGGTTATTTTATCAACAAACATATAAGTATTACGTATTTTTAGATTTAGAAAAAAATGCAAAAATTTTTAGAACTAAAATTGAAAAATCGATTTTTTCAAAGTATATGATGTCCTTGTTTCCTTACTTGTGTTCCACCATTCATTGTTTACCCCTCTCTTACACTCTCGTCAGTGTGACATACTATCGGTGTCATCTGATGGTTTCCTGAAATTTGCATATTATTGTTGAAGGTATGAGTGATAATTATGCGAATGCGATTTTTTGTCTAGAGTTGAACTTTCATGTTATTCAAAACAATTCTTAATTTATGGACATGAGGTATTGTACTTTTATTTTTAGAATTTAATTTTTGGATTTTGCAAAGTTAAAAATTAAACTGTGTGTGTATTGTCTCTTCATATTTCTGCCAAATTATACGGGGGAAAAATAAGGTATAGATTTCGGTGTCTTAGAACTACACTGCTGGCCACCGTAAATGCAACACGGTGAAGGAAGCAGGCAAATAACATGAAATTTACAACATTGATAAGCAGAGGTGAGATATACAAATGATTAGAATATCAGCGCAGGCACATATCACACGCGCCAGTGGCGCCACCTCAAAGTGCTATTTAACCCTCAAAGCGGTTAGCACGGAAAATTCCGTCATTGTAAAGATACTTCAAAAATGCAAATCACGGTTTTTTTTGCCTTCCAGTAACATTTTCAAAAGCGGATTAGCCGTACTTTTCTGAAATCCTTTCCCCCTTTTAAAGGTTTAACATCTTGAAAGATAATTAGGGACGGTGGAAGCAACACAGCAGGACACTGATAGGAAGTTTTATGGCTCGCAGGGAACCCCAACCCGTGTATTCACCCTGGAGAAATCGTAAGAAATCGGGGAAAAATTTCTTTAGACTCCAGGAAGTGTTTGTTTATTAGCGTGTATTTTAGAAGTTTTGAAAAGTCCCAACGCATAAGTAAAATATGTTAGAATTCCATTTTACTTTCATATTAATTTGAAACTGTAACAAGTTGGCGCGTGTCAGGGCAATCTGCTATTTTATATAGTTAGACAAATTATATCTTTTTTAAAGTATATTCTTTCGCATCATTTTTCTTATCTTAATCAATGCTTTCAGTTTCTGAAACATGATTATTTCATTATAAGATGCCCAAAAAAATCAATAAAACACCAAACACTTTAACATTTGAAATCTTTTCAATATTCAAACAACTAAAAATGAATAAATTTAAACTTCATCAAATAATTTGAAACATTTTCTTACACTTCGATAAAAATAATAACGAAAAAAAAACTAATTAAGATCTATTAGTTGTTTTTTCTAGATTTCAAACCTCAAGTGCTCAGGAAAGTTTACGTATAGTGCCTAGTTATATATTGTTAAAATACACCGAAATATATTTGAATTTTACAACATGAACAACATTACAACATGAATGAAGATTTTCCCACATTTTTTTTATAACTTGAATGTTTGAATAAATGGTCATCAAAAATATACGGAAACATTTGCAGTAGACATTTATGCATATAAATAAAAATAAAAATCAATTTTAAATTCGAGCTATTGAAAAACATTCGATTTATTCTTCAAAAATATCTATTTATGTAAAATACCTCAAAATTTATCTTTTTTTAAAGGCTAACTGAATAAGTAAATAAATTCTGGATATTTTTTGAAATCTCGACCGTATAAAGCTAGAAATTTTATGTTAGAAATCCCATTTGAAATTTCGAAAAAAAATGCATCGCGCAGTTAAAAATTATTTACCATAAGTTTTAGCAATTGTTTGAGTAAAATAAAAATTTCAAATTTTATTAAATATAGCTTCTTTGGTATCTTTTAATATATTTCGAAGATTTCATACAATTCAGTTGAAAAGTGCATGCTAAGAGCAAAAAATATACTAAAAAAATGGACGAATATACAATAAAATTTTACATAGGAGCAAAACTGAGAAGCTATAGCGCAGGAATGAAAAATTTTGAGTATATCTGAAGTAGTTTTCGAAATATTTATTTTACAATTTAGAAAATTTGTGTGCGTTATGTTATACTTAATATTAATTAAAAGGTTAAAATAATATGTTAATAATATTCATGTAATCCTTTGATGACACATTCATATATTAATAAAAATTTTAATAGTCATTGATGCGAATGTCAAGAATTTTATGTAATTTTAAATTGAGACATTAAGATATTGATGTAGAAAATATAAAACGTCCATCTAAAATACATGAAAAATGCAGTCTGCTATAAAATGATCTTGACAAACAAAATACGGCATTTTCACTTACTATGGCAGAGCCGGCTTAGTCAGGGGTGATCTGGAAAAACAGAGAGGGAACCGCGGTTTTGATGGATGCCGCTCTAGCTTTTAAATCTCTCAGGAAAAAAAATATATAAATTACAAATGCAAAAACTAAGTCCTGTAATTTTCCATACATTTTTGTAACAATGAATTGTGGAATCGGCTCCCAATGCTTTGTTGTTTTTGACAATATCTAAGGTAACCAACCATACTTTTGTATTCCTTTTAAAGTTACTTCCTGCAGCCAAAATACACTTTTTGCACTCCTAAAAATTTATGTAAACTATAACAGTTAATTATATTTTATGCAACTTGTGAAATGTTCATAATTAACCATTTCCGTCTAAACAGTTTACATGAAAAAAAAAGTTTGGACTCCCTTATTCAATAGGGAGTTATATAAGATTCTAGCATTAAGTTTTATTTTTCACCGAATAGGGTCGAGTTTTAGTGTATCGTGCTTCCCCACCATAGGTCTTGGGATCTAATTATGGGCTGGGCAAGGTCGACTCGGCCTTTCATCCTCGCTACATTGGGTCGATAAATGAGTACTAAGCTTCCTTGGGTTCTTAAACACTGAAGATCTCTCTTCAGACAGACCACCAAATCGGGACATCTGTTCATGCACCTCAGCGTCCAATGGTCACGTGTATTATGATGGGCACAGTAGTTCCTGGCCCTCATGGATTGTTGTGCCACTGAGTTTGAGTTTTAAGTTTGAAAATTGCCTCACTTTGTGGATAGATAAACATGTATTTCCACTCATTTGCAATTAAACACTTTTCTTTCAATTACGTTTATTTCAGAAGGAAGTTTGATTTTTCGAATGTATTTGCTTAATAACACGTATATCTGTGCATTATATTAAAATTTTTATCAATCCAAAATTACATGTTTTTTGCTCCTCTAAAAGCTTTTAGGATTTTAGAACTGATTTTACAATCAATATACATTTTATAGTAGTATACTGAAAAATGATAAAGACATTTTTACGACTGTGTGAGCTTTTATGCCTCGTTTATAAATATAAAAAATTGCATTCAGCTACAGTTTTTAAAATGTACTGAAATAAGTGGAGGAATAGGATATTTACATATTATGAATATTTTTGATTGCAGTAAGATATATTTATATATTTCAGTTTCTTTACAATTTGATTAGAAGTTGTGAACCATTTTGCGAATAGTTTCATATTGAATATAAACCCATAGGCTGTTTAATATTGTAAAGTGTTTTATTTTGATACCAGCACACATTAAAATAAGGCTCATTTGCAGTTATATGATCAGCTTGAGTGATATTTAATTTTTCAAAAATAGTCTACACGTACGAAAACATTCATTCAAAACCACGCACCACATCTCATACTATGTCTGCACTACAGCAGGAAATGTTTGTGTATACTCAAAATACTTAATACAGGATACATTTCCAAATGTTAAAATTGTTTTTAGAATTTCGTATGGATAAATTGGGGAACTGTCGGTTAACTTTACTGAACAAAATTTTTTTAAGTGTATTGTTTTGAAAGCCAAAATTAATTGGGGAGAACTTTTTCTCACAATATGATTTGCAATGACTGAATTGTGTGAAAATGTAGTTATCCATGTGTGACATTTTTCCTTGTAATAAAAAAAAAGAAAGATAAGAAATTAAACTCGAGTAGAATATTGTTAGAAGTACTGTCTCATGCGCAATTGAAGATATATCTCCCATTAAAATTAAAAATTATTGACTGAATGTGTGTTATGTCCATCACAAATGCCGATGTAGAAAAGAAATTTTTATTTAATTCAAGAAGTTCGAAAATGAAAACACAAGGAATGAAAATTTAGATTTTTTCCGAAAAATATTCAGTTAACATAAAAATATCATTTATACTATTTTAATTAAAATAAATTAAAAGTATTGAAATCCTTTTTTATGTTATTTTCAATTAAAAATATAATTGAATTGAGGAAGATCGGTTTCATATATTTCATAAATATAATAATCGTATGTATATCACCGTAAGCACCATTTATTGTCTTATTGTTTAAAAAAAGTAATAGGGCCTTCGCTCTTTTTACCTCATTACTTTTTTAAAAAACAGAAAAGTGAGGGCGTTTTCTTACACTCACATATTCAAAAATGAATACAGGATGCTTTTTTCTGGTTCAAATCGCAATATCAATATATATATATATATATATATATATATATATATATATATATATATATATAATTTTTAAAAAATGACAGAGAAAATAAATTTTATTTGAAGAAAATATAATTATTTTTTTATTTTCTATCACACAATTTATTTCCTTTTTTCCACCTTTCATTTTGTTTTAATTTTACTGTGACTAAACATATAGGGGAAATTACCCAGTTGCACTACAACTTTCAAAGAAGATTGCCCAAGGCTACTTGACAGCTAGTTGTAAATGATTGATCTCTTGATTCTTACTTTACAAAGGGACCGAACTGAGTTATAAAATTGTCCCCTTTCGACCTCCCAAGTTTTAAAAGGGGGAAAGGAAAGAAGTCTGTTGCATTTTTAAAGCGAATGTCAAAATAAGAGTAAACGCTTTTGGAATAACTTTTCAGGAGGAAGCTAACCACTCAGTGGGTTAAGGCTTGGATATTTCCGTAATTGTGTTTTTCTTGTGTGTTTTTTTAAAAAAACGATCAGTTATGTCTTGTAGAAAACAGCGGACAGCTTTTGATCAAGTATCCGAGTTCGAAAGAGGAAGGATAGTGACCTACCAAGATTGTGGATTAAATTTCAGGAAAATCGGTAGTCGTGTTGGACGAAACCAAACAACTGCAATACGATGGACCGACGCGGTCTATCGCATCCACCTCACTGCACCACTTCACATGAGGACCAGCAAATTGTGTGAATGGCAGTGTAGGATCGCTCAGTCACATCACCAACCATAGCACCGCACATCGGTTCTGTATCGCATCATTCAGTGGCTTCGCGTACCATTCGACGATGTTTACAGCAGAGTGGTCTGTCCGCAAGACGCCCATTGCTTCGTCTACCCTTAACGCAGAACCGCAGACGTTTTTGCCGCCAATGGTGCGATGAAAGAAGGATTTGGGTGGGAGAATGGAATGAAGTTGTTTTTACTGACGAGTCACCATCTGCCTGCAACACCACGATGGTCGGATTCGAGTCTGGAGACACCGTTGAGAAAAGATGCTGAATAGCTGCGTTATGCCGCGCAACACTGGTCCTGCACGGGGTATTATGGTATGGGGGCGGTATTGGATATCACTCTCGCACTCCTCTAGTACGCATTTCTTGTACTTGAAACAGCCAGCGCTACATCTCCAAGTTGTTGTCCTTCCTTACCTTCAGGGCTTGGCCACATCCATAATTCAACAGGATAATGCGCGACCTCACGTGGCACGCATTTTTCAAAGGTTCTTCGTTAAACACCAGATAGAATTTCTTCCCTGACCGGCTTGCTCTCCGGATCTTTCACCGATAGAAAACATGTGGTCCTTGGTTGCTCAATGATTGACCCAGATAACACCTCCAGATCAACTTTGGCGACGTGTGGAAGCTGCTTGGTCTGCTGCACCCCAAGAATACATCCAAAGTCTCTTTGAATCAATGCCGAGGCGTGTGGCATCGGTGGTTTTCAACAATGGCGGCTACTCTGGCTACTGATTATGGCAAGAGCCACACTTCACAGAAGTCTATAAATTTCATCATTTGATACTTTTTTGGTCAACATGTTATCTACAAAATAAATGTCGTTGTGCTACCTCTTGTCTTTCTTGGTGTTGCATTTACGGTGGTGAGCAGAGTACATAAATCTACTACTACTTTGTGCTCTATTGACATGCTATTGTATTATAATTCGCTTCGAATTCAGACCTTTTTCAGGGACAGTGGTTGCAGTCCCTGTTACATATTTTTCTTTCATGCATAAACATAAGAAAAATTATAATAAATTTGCTATGGGAAGGATTATTTACTTCTAAAAATTGGGTTAGTCACATTTAGAGTAAAACACGTAATGTAAAAAATTAAGTCAATTACTATTTAGGTCAACAAAGAAAATTTTTATTTTATTTACTCTTTTTATTCAGTAGTTACATTTAACATAAATATGTATGTACATATGACAGAATCATAATATTAAGTGACAAAATAGAAAGCGATTTTCCTAGCAACTTTCCATTTTCCTTTATACATATATATATATATATATATATATATATATATATATATATATATATATATATAGTGTTGGATTATTTTCTGCTTTATTTGTTACTTTTTATTATTCATTTATTAAATTAAATTATGCAAATAAAATAGTATAGTAAAAAAAAATTTCATTCTCAAAAATTAGGCCATGGCAGGTGGAATTCGAACCCAGGACATCTGGGTTAGAAGTCCAACGCCTGATTCATTGCGCTACAATGACACAGGGAACGGTTTTCCTTTCTATATATGCTGTAGGACTTATTATTTTTGAATGTTACTATTTATTCATTAAGTTTAATCATTGAATAAACATTTGAAAAAATTGTATTAACATCAAGTATCATCCACTACAAGTCTTAAAGAATGTATTTGCACTGGAATGGATTGAAAAAAATAGAGAGTATTTTGTTAACAATTGAAAATTATTTCACCAAGATATACATACATGTAAGGATAATTAAATTTGATTTAAAATTAAATTCCCTTTACATCACTTAATTTTTATTTTTCATTACATCTCTCTCTTCAAGTATTAAATTAATCACCAAATTATTTCTCCTAATCATATGGCCTTACCACTAAATATTTCTTATCCCAGATCATTATATTAAATAGCTCTAGATGTCAGCATTAACTTTCAATGGCATATCATAAAATATGAGATACTTCACACAGCTAGCGTAAGTGATAAGACACTTAGATTTCACTGAGGATTTTTTTCTCCTCTCTGCCTGTTAGCGTCATATGATAATAATAATTCTTTGAATAAAGCTCATTTTTAAAGTTAAGTCTGATTTTTGCACGAAACATGTCATAGGGAGGGTGTGAATTAATAGTAGGAATTGAAAAAGGAAATACTTTTTAAAAAAGTACGTTCACCAGATTATTGTTCAATTCACTATGAACTTGTTGGCGCTGGCAAAATGCTTTTAAAGACTATAGGGGCTTATCTACAACCTCCGTACCAAATTTGTATCTGGGAAAAAGAACCGGTATCTCTAATTTCTTACTCAAACCCCAAAAGTAATGTAGGCAAATAACACTGATTTCTTATATAAACGTGTGCAAAAAAAAAATACTCCTCATATATTTATTGAAAAAAAGATGTTTATATTTTTCTAAATTAATTCAAAACAAGTTCGAGAAACATCTGAAAATGTAAGGGTGAAGCCCTCCTCATGCGCCGTTCCAATTATGAAAACATAATTGACTACTTCATCTCAATCTATTTATAAATGAAATTTCCACAAACAAATTCATTTTATTTCAATTTATATGATAAAAATTAATTTCTACTATAAGTTGTGAATGGAGAAAACTATTGATTTCTTCAAAATTGTAGCTATCAGAGTTACCTTGCTTTTTCATTATTTTTGGGTGTTTTCTGGAAAAATGAAGCTATTCAAAACAATAATCAATTTCGATGTCAGTATATTATTCGAAATGTTTAGTATTTAATTCTAGTTCTTTGGTAATATCCCAGTGGAATTCTTATCGCTGGTCTACATTAGTGTTTGCTTTTTTTCTTTGAAATATACTGGAATAGATAGATCAACAAGAAACTTGTTTGTGAGACTGTTTATTATTTATCTTGATTGTCGATAAAAAATTAAGCGATCGATATTTATCAAGAGAAATGCTCGAGTATTTTCTATTTCCCTAAACGTGTTTTTTTTCTTATCACAAAAATAGTGTATTCATTTCACTTGTTGTTGTAAAAGAATATAAAATAATACCGAGAGCATATTTCATTACTTGCCTATTTCATTAATTTAAACATCAATTGATTAGTTTTTTTTTTTCACTTGTGCGGATGAAATATTTTATTTTAGGTTTCAGTTTACATTTATTTTTCACTATTTGGCTTTTAATTATGTAATTTTTAGAAAACTGGAGATTTTTTATTGTTTATTGACTTAGCTCTCTCATTTTTTGTTTATCAGTATAATGAATTGTATGTTAAAAAAATCGTTGAGGAAATGTATTAAGTAAATGAAAGTGAATTCTTAAAAAGCTTCCAGTCAATCCTTCCAAGAAATTTAATGTTAACCATGCTTATAAAAACGTAAAAAAAAGTAGAATTATTTATCTATTAATTTCATTCACTATTGAAGAAGCAATTTTATTTAGTTGAAAAAAGCTGAAAATCATCTAGCTATGGAAAGCTTTTTAAAATTTAATCATCAGTAACATTTTACTGAATTTCAATGAAATATTTCTTACCATGCAATACTGATATATATATATATATATATATATATATATATATATATATATATATATATATATATATACATATATATATATATATTTCCTAGAAGAAGTCCGCGCTCACGTTCTATTGCTTACATAAACAAAAAAAAATTTAAATCTGGTAATTGAAAAAAAAAATTAGTCGTTGAAGTATTGAGAATAGCAAAATTAAAATTCGATTTGCTTCCATAGCTTTTAAAATAAAGACTGGGTTGTATAGCGATTCTAACAAATATCATGTAGAAGTCTGTTTTCACTGTATTAGTAGTATCTAGACATATATTATAAATGCAAAAGTTTGTGAGGATGTTTGGGAGGTCTTTCAGGCAAAAACAACTTTATGGATTTTAATGAAACTTTACAGTAGTATAGCTTATACTTTAGAATAACACATAGGCTATAATTTATAGCATGGGCTATAATTTATAATGATATTGTGAGAAGTGTCCAACGTATAACGATATTTGTCAAGTAAGTAGGAGAAATTCTGCCATCTGCAAGCAATTCTGGCGTGCGCTGCAAAAAAGCACACATCAGCGTATATCTATCTTTTGTTTGTGACAGAACCCTTTTTGTTTTGGCTACGCAAGGTGCTCGCTTCTAAATAATTCCTGTGATCAGCATAATCCCTAATTTTTTTTATTTCCGAATAAAACTAAGTTTTGAAGGGAGAGGTTGTTATAAATCTCTCTTTATTTGAATGTTTTTTTAATGATTTTATTATGCACATTTGGTAGTAAGAAATTGATCGTTTTTCAAAATAAATACTTTTATTGCTTCTGGTACTTACAGTAGATAAACTTCGTCATTCACTCTACATCATTTGGACATATTTGCATAGTTTGTTTGTAGTTAGTAGTTAATTATAACGCTATAATTTTAATGTAATAGGCGGATATTGCATTTTTAAGTATAAAAATATTTATAACTACTGTACTGTATTTTTTGGAGTGAATATTAACGTCGTACTGTTCAGCCACACGAGGGCTTTTGGCAACGGACCACGTAATTTTGAACCATGGTCAAGTGACGTGGACGACACCTGAGCTGGCAACCATTTCTCCTAACTACCACACCACACCAACTTAGAAGGAATATTCTACCAATACTTAGCAGGAATATTCTTTGAAATCCACTCTTCCAAGATATATGGCAGCACGGGTTCTATGATGAGAAATTTAGCGGGGAAGGCGAACAGTTTTGCAGCAGATATGCGTTTTCAGCTGACGGCGTTTTCAGCGGATTGCAAAGATTATTATTTTTATCCCGAAAAAATAGTTTATGTCAAAATATAAGTGTCTTATGTTTTTGTATGTTAACGAAGACCTTAGAAAACGATTTGACTATTTATTTTATGGTAACGGTGTATATAATTAATTTTACAGTGGAATATCTTTAATTAATTTGTTATCTCTAACGGATTAAATTTCCCAAAGTGGAGTATTTTGTTTATGTATATCCCTTAATTTTCAATGTAGTTATCCAAAAAAAATATTGCATGAAAAAACTGCAGTAAATTATAATGCGGTAGTTAAAGCATTAAAGTGCATGATACCCCTACACGGCGGGTCTTACAAAGCTCGAGCTATGAAAGTAGCTAGACGTTTGCCAACTTGACTGTATCGTTATCATTTCGCTGTGTTTTTCATTGAATCGCCATTATGAAATTATAGCCATTATTATTTAAGAAACGGCGTTGCTTGCAAATATTACAATTTTAACATAAAATAAATACAACATAAAGTAATATTAATGTATTAAACTTTCAGATATAAATTATTTACACTATTTTTAACGTTCATTACACAAAACTTTTAACAATGTGTTACTTTTGCTGAGCAGAGATCAGCTTAGGCAGGTATTTTCAAAAATCGACCCCCAAGAGTGTTACGGGGAATTATAAATAAAAAAAAAATCCTTTTTATCAGCTATTAGATCTAGAAACTTAAAATTTAACAAAGGTGTTTTTTTTTTTTTTTGTTTTGTTTAGCTGAGATTTGCAAAAAGCTTTTTTTTTTTTGTTTAATTTGCAATTCACGTAAAATCAACTCATTAAAAACTTTTTTATCTTTCAATCTGTGTTGTTTAATTTTTCAGTTCACCCGTGCGAATAACGGATATACCAGCTAGTATAACTATAAAATATCTAAAATGATAATCAGCTATTTAATAGGTGGTTGGATAACCCCGTCATTAGAGGACTTTGAAGAACAAGACGTTTAGAATTATTTTTTCCAAATTTCGCATCAATTTTTATCTAACTTGTAAATATCCTCAGTGTATTTCAATTTAAACGCAATTTCAAATTTATTGCAGTGTGTGAAACACTGCTGGTCATTTATTTAGGACGACACTTATGTAAGCACATATATTCTACACATGCATTTCATAGCAATTATGAATAAATATATTATGCATTCCAAATAAAATCATGTGTTCACAAAATTAGGAGGATCTGAAATATTTTAACCTTTTTGATATTCTTTAAGCAATTATCCCCTGTAGCAAAGTGGTCAAGGTAACAGTCTAGTGGCCGGCGTGTCATCAGTTTGAGCCAGGCGTGTGTCATCAGCGGTAGCTGAAGATCCTCCATACAGACTGGCCAGTGCACGTTAAGTATGTAGGGGCTCTAACGTCCTCCCATTGGTGTGGAAGTAAGGAGAAAAGGTGCCTGCTTAGGTGTCGTCCTGATTCAAAATTACAAGGTCCTTCACTAAAATCCTTCGAGTAGCTGAATAGTGCGTTAATATTCACTCACTCAGTCAGTATTTTCTAAGTAAAATAAAATCAATTGTAATTTCTTAAAAATTAAAAAGGGAAAAACTGCAAAAGATAGATAACGATTTAAAAAAACCCAAACAAATTCAATTTTTTAAGGATATATATCAAAAATAAACTTTAATGTTTATAATATACTGCTATTTATATAAAAATTTGATTGCGAGATTATCTCATAAGTTTCCGTTTGTTATGTTTCTAGGAATTTGTATTTTATTTAAATATTAACTGCAGTAAAGGCGTGGTAAGTAAACAGTGTTGTCATTATGTTTTCCCCTTTCATTCGGTTGTATCGTTTTCGTTAACATCTTCATATAGTTTCTAGTCGAAAAAAAAGGGCTACCTTACAAAAAAGACTTCTTGTTGCAAAAAACTAAGTATAGAATGTTTGCATCATCAGTGAGTAGAGATACAATTACTTATTTTTATAATGATATGGGGAGCCAAATTTTTTAAGAAACTGATAGCTTTTTTTTTCATGCTCTCTGCCCCAGGACACACGCATCGTCTTATAAAAGGGACCACTCTTAAACAAAGAGACGAATGAAAGTAAAAAAGTCTAAAGAGAAGAAATCTGATTACAACTGAAACCTGCAGCACAATGAAAAAGTTTTTTTTTTCTTTTGCTTAATATAAGATCAGAGGAATGTATTAATATAGTTGAGATGTTTCGACTGAAAGAACATACAGTGAGTTGTTTTTCAGTAATGAAGAAATTTAAGAAAGAGAGGGAAAGAATTAAAAGAGAGTTTCAAAATTAATTTTTTTTCTTTTGTTTATCCACAATTTAATCTATTTTACAGATACAAATTTTAGAATTTAATTTAATACAGTAAAATGCTTCTCTGGAATAAATGAGTTTTTTTTACAAAATATTTAATCTGAAATTACATTTTCATTTGAAATGATTTAATGTCCTTTTGCTGCAAATAAGGGCGGTAATACCCCTAAAAGTGAAACCGAGTCAAATAATAAAAGTGATATTTGAGATTGTGTTGTATACCACCTCATATAAAGATTTCATGACCCATTTCCATTTAATACATGGTCTTAATGGGCTAAACTCATGCGACGCAATAGTCATATGATAATGATAACCAAGGGATGAACTTTTACTCTTTGCAGAAGTTTTCTTTTTAAAGGTAAACAAAAAATGTTTTTTTTAATTTTAAAAAGTATTTTTGAACAATTTTTTATAACATTTAAACTATACCCAATTATGAAATTTAAAATTTATTTAAGTTTAAAAATAGAACAGCAAGTGCAATTAGTTTAATGATTATTTTGAATTCAATGGAGAACACGTGTTTTTCTTTATCATATGACCGTCAGAAATTGAGCACATTGTTCCAATAAAGGATGTTTTTTTTCTGTATTTCTTTACACTACTTTTACAGCTACCATTATCATATTAAACTTTAATATTAATTTACCTTATATTAAATCTTTATTATATTTTTTAATGAATCTCTTGCATGTATTAAATTTTAGTCCTTAAAATATATTATTTTCCTAATCTTTTTCACTATCCTCATTTGCCTGATTTTTTTGCAATTGTTTTTGAGTCTAATTTATAAGCATATGGAACTTTGATTTGGCATAGTATAATTTGGCTTTTTTCCATTGGAGAAAGAATATTCTGCGTTCAAAAATGCCCCAACACTCTTTTCTTAAGAACGAATGGCATTAAAAACCAGTATCTAAAACTTAAACTTTCCGAAGTAAAAATAAACAACTTTTTTCTTTCATTTTAAAAGCATGCATCAGAAGAATTATAAAGTCATGTGATTGCAATGTATAAACTAGTGTGTATTGACTATTTTCTTCAATAAATATGAAAAAAAACACTTTGACGAATTACCGCTTATATAATTTGCAGATGTTTCAGTAAGAAGTGATAAGAAACCGGAAAGCATTTCTTTTAAAAATAAAAATATTGAGAAATTATAATGCTTTCTAGCAGGCAATTTCAATGGGGTGGAATTGGTATTTGGGGTCAACAAAGAGGTTGCCGTATGATATGTGTGATGCTTATGAGTGTTCCGTAACGCTACTTACACAATACAGAAGTCATATCTGGAAGACGAAAATGCTCAAATCGAAATTCAGACCTAATTCATAAATGTGTAACAACAAGATTGTTGAGTATATAATACAAAAGAAGGAAATAAAGCAAGATGCAGTTTTTCACGGAAAACTTGGCAAAAATAATTTGAACGATTTTAAACCCAAATCTCTAATGTTCAACTACATTATAATAGATTTAAGATATGCATTGCATTAAGAGCAATACAACAAAAAGAGCTTTCCAACAGACTAGCGCCTGCCTCATATCCCAAGGGGGCGCCCCACAGCTTTAAGTAACGTAACGGAATGTTTGATTCCTCCTAGTAATTATTTTCATATGTTGAAGCTCTTTATGTATGTGCAAAAACATTCTTTGTAATTTTTTATGGACAAAAATAAAGTAGTAATCCTCAAATTGTGGGGCATCCCCCCTTTCACCTAAGGGGGCGTGATATTCCTGTGAGGGGGGCACGAGTTTATTAAAAAGTCAAAAATAAAAGATTTAAAATAGTATCAATTTACTGAAACAAAATTTATCCTGACATAATAAAAATTAAATACACACATTTACACTAATATAATATACTTGTGGCAACCCCCCTGGGTTCCACCCTGGATACCAATTATTAATTTAAACAAAGAATCACTAAGAGCCATTTGTATAATAATAACTTGTATTTATTATCTTGATTCAAATATCAGAAACTCTAATAACATATAATATTTCTATGTTACGTCAAACAAAAAAGGGATTTACCTTTAATATTAAATTAAATTACTAATTATGAAATTAATCAATAATTACGCGTAAGATCAAATAAGGTCTACCAAAATAGGAGGTCCGAGAAATACACGTAACTCGAATTATTAGCTTTCATTAACGTTAACTAATTTTATTAAACTAGCGATTATTTTAAGCGATAATAAACTATATTATATCACCTGGTAATACGTTGGTATCTTCAAAAGATTCCTTCGTAGATTACTAACAGTGACTCTTCAATATCGTAATCCAATTGAATCGTCCAAATTTGAGGCTACTGTTGCTGGCTCAATAGCCTTCATCTTTGATAGCTTACAACGCTCTACCTAATTAACCTATCTACTTTACATATCCCATTCGCTTTTCGGAGTTGATTGGAAATATACGTGAATTTTTAATCCCCCAAAAGACGCCTAAGAATATTAGTGGAAAGGTTCCGTACATATTCGTCACATACTTACAAATATATCACTTCACAATGTTTTTTCTAGTTAATTTATTAATAAATTTAAAACAAGTTTAACAATTACTAGTACTTCTCATGGGATTTTGTCATGTACAAAATTCAATACTTAACTTGATAATTTTTATGGTTCATAATTAAAGTCATTTTAGCGCCAAAGTATATCTCTATTGTATTCAATACATTATTACAGTAAGGGGGGAGGGGGACGTGATGAAAATTATGATTGAAAACTGGATCACAAATACTAAAGTTTGAGAAAAACTGCTACAACATCATTGCATTGTATTAATTAGAGTAATTAATTATCAATTTTTTTGTTGTTTCTCTTCGACTTTCTTTGTTACATTATTCTTCTTTTAGTTTTGCCAAATCATATTTGAAATTTTATATTTCCCTTCCTGTGATCCTATTGATCCGTACACACATATATTCTCCTTCCAATTATAACCTAATCCCCAGATATTATTTTGAATGTATATTGAGAAATAATGTCTTTTTTTTTACAAATGCAAATTCCGTTTCATTTTCTGATAAATACGGGTTGTAATTTAAAATGCATCTCTTTCATTTGAAAAAGCAGAACAGTGGATTGTAATGCCTCTTTTATAAGAGGCTGTGTGTGAAAATGGTTTTTCTTCCATTTCAATTAATTCAGTTGAAGCAATTTTTGAAATGTAAGCGTTTTTATGCTGTAGAAGTTCTTATGAAAGTCAGAAGAAATAGTCCCTATTATACCAGCGGAAGATTAAAAAACAGCATCATAATAACAGCAAATGTTATCAATGAATAACATTTTTCTTTTCATCCTACATTTATTTCTACACTATTTTAAAGTAAAGTTCAAATGGATACAATCGTATATTAAATTAACTTGCAGCCCGAATTTCAAGCTTTTTCATTACTATACCTTACGTCAGTGGTTCTCAAACTTTCACTACTGGTGACCCCCTTTTCAATCACAATTTTTATCGCGCCCCCCCTTATACATTAATAATGTACTGAATGCAATAATAATGCACTTTGACGCTAAAGCTACAACACGATCATAATTATAAACTGTACAAATTAACAAGATAAGTATTAAATTTCGTATATCTTACCTTTAAGTAATTTTTTTTTTGCTTTTTAGTTCGATTCACTATAAAAGCGTGTTTTTTAGTTTGTTTTAAAACTATAATTTATTTTATAGTTATTTTTACTATACAATATAAATATCACAATTCCAGTGAATAATTTAACTAAGAGAAAATATACTTACCTACTTTCAAGGACTTTTAATTTTTCTTAGAAAGTTTGAGAAAAAATTTAATAAAACTAAAGAAAATGTTCCAAATAAATAATGCCCTTAATAAAGGACATAAATCACAGACACTTTTCGCTAACAACACAGGAACGTTATTTTCCAGCTAAACTCAAATCAACTCAAAAGTTTCATGTCTCACACTTTTCTGATATTTACTTTCGCTATACCTTGATTAATATGCATTATTTCAGTAGGGATCACAGATGCTCATTTTTTTAATATTCTGCTTATTTACATTTATAAACCATAATAAGTTGTACAACACAGCAATCAAAACTACAAAACTGTTCATGGGGAAAGTGCAGCATATTCTAAAAAATAATTGTGTAAAACGTTTTTCATTATGCAATATATGTTTCAGAATACTCATGCTTATCCATATATCATAAATCTCTTTCACATGGAAAAAAGTTGAAACAGAAATATATTATATGTATTTACAACTTCCCTAAAAAAAGACGGAGATAACCATACCAGTAAGTTCGAAGGTCAGCTAAAGTAATATTTTAGGTTAAAAGAAACGTAATAAAAAATATCTCATCGTTTGATATCGTTAAAAGAAACGTTAAAAAAAATATCTCATCGTTCTCATATTGACCGCAAAGCAAACAAAATATTTGTTTAATTTGGTTATAGGATCGAAGATGGCTAATGAGCGTTTGAAGTGGAATCTTTTATTTTTGATGATCACCAGATGATAAAAATAAATTATATCAGTGTAAATGTGTATTTTTTATTATGTCAGAAAGCATCTTGTTTTACTTCATTCCAAAAAACTATTTTTAAACCTTTTATTTTCAATATGCTCGCGCCCCCCTCGCAGGGTTACCGCGCACCCCTCAGGGGGGGGGCGCCCCACAGTTTGAGAAACACTGCCTTACGTTATCAATAATTGAGTGAAAGTTATTGAATAGAACCAACGATTCATAAATCTCTAAAAAAACTCTGTCTTAAAAATACACATACAATCTCTCTCTCTTTAAACTCGCTTAACATGAGACTGAAATATGTTTTCGTGTTAAAGGTTATGGCAAAAAAAATCATATATTCAACAAAATTAAGTTTATTAGAGTCTATTTAGGTAGACATGTATATATGTATGAGTTTAAGGATCATTGAAGAAACAAAAAAAAAATACATGAGAAATTTAATACAAAAGTCATTTCGAATGACGTGGGGGGCAGGAGAGGTATTATTCATTTCAATTTCGTAGTCGGAATCAGCATCAATGATATTTTTTTAACATCGTGAGTTCTTTTCCGACCGTGTTCGAATTGTGACAAGAAAATAATTGCAGACAGGATTTGGTCCCACTGTTTATTCCATACCTTCTATGGGACATTTCTTAAAATCAAGAATATATTGCGATGTTACAGGATTACGATACATCGTTCAGCCGTGTCTACTTTTCACGACCACCGTTTTTCTCGCCCCCCTCTCCTTCGTTCCGACCCTTTTTCTCCGTCGTTGCCAGATCCTTTTCTCTATATCGTCTCTCGTTCGACCTGTTGCCAGGTGCAGGCAGCTGTTCCTTACACGCCCCACCTAAGAGTAAAATTTGCCCCTTGTGGCCGATTTTACCATATCAGACACCAGGAACAGAAAATTCACAAACCGTGACACAGAAAATCCACAAACAGAACACACAATAATTGCAACAGTCAAAAGTCTTGATGATTGTTCTAGTGAAAGTTCCTTAATACAAACACATGAAATAATATGAATAGTTCACCCAATTGAAATAAGTGACTATGTTCCCAGAAAGATCTAAACTGTAATGGGATTGCAAACAGAAACATAGAAAACACATTATACAAAAAAAACACTAAATATATACAATACAGTCCTTATCTTAATCTAGACAATGCATCTGCACTCCTATGTTGTATACCTGGCCTGTGAGTAATGGAGTGATTCCATCTCTGTAACGCCAGTGCCCAACGGGTTAGCTTGGGACTTTTTGGAGTGGTTTGATTTAGGTACTTAAGGGGATTATGATCAGAAATGATCTCCCCCTTGGCACCATAAATCCATTTGTCGAATTTATTCAACCCGTATAACACTGCCCAGGCCTCTTTCTCGATGCTTGCCCAGTTCTTTTGCGTAGCATTGAATTTTTGACTAGCAAAAGCTATTGGCCTGTAAATTCCTTCGGTATCTTGCTGTGTCAGACAGCAACCAACCCCATAATCTGATGCATCACAATGCACCTGGAAAGGTAAATTGGCATCAGGGGTAGCAAGACTAGTTACTTCACAAAGTAATTCTTTTAGCTTAACAAAAGAATTTTGCTCAGCCTCCCCCCATGAAACGTCATTGGGTTTATTTTTCTTGGTTAACTCCGTAAGCGGAGTGGATATTTCTGCATAATTTGGAATATATGCACGATAGAAGCCCATTAGTCCTAACACTGACCTAACCTCTCTCTTAGTGGTAGGTCTAATTAGCCTTTTTATTGCTAATATTTTATCTTCATCAGGACCATGTTTACCTCCCCTATTGTGTGACCCAAATATTTTATTCTCTTAGCCGCGAAAGAACACTTATCCAACCTCACCGAGAACCCCAGTTTTTCTAACTCAGTGAGAACTAATTCTAAGTGAACTAAATGTTCTTCAAACGTCTTTGAAAATATTACGACATCATCCATGTATGCCTGTGCATACTCTGAATGAGATTTTAAAATACGATTCATTTCTCTTTGAAATGTACCGGATGCCCCAGCAAGTCCAAAGGGCATCGTTTTCCACTGGTACACAGCATTATGGGTGGTAAATGCCGTCAATGGTTTGCTTATTTCGTCCATTTTTATTTGCCAATACCCTTTTAAAAGATCTATACTAGTCAACCAATGCGCTGACCCCGCTGTGAATATTAGTTCTTGCATATCTTTCATAGGGAAGACAGGTACCTTAGTTACTGCATTTAAGACCCTAAAATCTACACACATTCGGATAGAGGAATCTTTTTTGGCTACACAAACTATAGGGTGAGCAATTTCGGCCTCCGATGGTTCAATTAAATTTAAATCAAGTAACTCTTGTACTTGACGCTCCACTTCTCTTCTATATGCCATGGGAACACTATAACAATGGGGCTTTCTCCGCACTGCATTGGCTACAAGCTCAATTTTATGGGCACCTACCCGCGCTGGTTGAACCGGTTTGGTAAATATATATTTAAATTTACTAATTAAATTTTTGAGCACTTTCAAATTATAGCTATTTAAATTATCAGTTTTCAGATTGTTGAGGACTTCGTAAAATTTAGATTCTTCGGTGGCAGTTGGTGGAGTTTCAACTTGACCGAACTCTTTTTCTTCTTTGAAAATTACATTTACCGAATTCGAACTAGCTACATAATGCCTCAGCTTATTTTGATGGATGTGCTTAGTAGAATTATCTGGCATTTCTACTAAAAATGAATGCGGATTCCGTTTTTCAATAATAGTCGCAGGACCCTGCCATCTCGCAAACAATTTACTTGTTGCATCAGGGATCAGCACTATCACCTTTTCTCCCACCTTGAATACTTTGTCAGACGATCTCAGATTATGGTAATAAGCCATATTTTCCTGCTGCACCGTTGAAACAAGTTTGGCTTGCTCGGCCGCCTTCTCCAATTTACATTTTAAATCTTCCAAGTATTTGGAAACGGGAGTAGTACACAACTGTAAGTTGTTATGCTTACCCGTCCAAGTAGACTGTAAAATTGACAAAGGACCTTGCGGTTGCCTACCATATAGTAGCTGAAAAGGGGACACGCCGGTAGTTGAATGTGGTATTTCCCTATACGCCCACAATACGTACGGAATCTGTAAATGCCACCCTCTACCCTCATCTCTAACTACGTTATGTAGCATATTTTTCAAAGTTCTGTTAAACCTTTCCACTAAACCATTGGACTGTGGATAACCTGGGGTAGAGAATCTCGGGCTGCTCCTATTCTTTTTCGAACTCCTTAGTCAGCTCGGCTGCGAAATTTGTCCCATTATCAGAGGCGACAACATTCGGTATCCCTGTTCTCGAAAATATGCTTAACAAAGCTTCACAGGTTACCTTCGCACTGAGACTAGTCAACGGCACCGCCTCGCCCCACCTAGTGTGCTGATCAACCAGACATAAAATATATTTATGTCCCTTGGAGCTTGGCGGATCAATTGGACCTATCAGATCCATATTCACCACCTGAAATGACAATTCAGGCCTTGCCACAGGTGTAATGGGTGATCGGTCTTTAATCCTAACCGATCGAGTGAGCTGACATTCTTTACATGACTCACAAAATTTCTTCACATCGGCCCTCAGACCCTCCCAAAAGAAAGAATACTTGATTCGTTCAATCGTCTTCTTGGGCCCCATGTGACTACTGAACACTGAAGTATGCGCTAGTCTTAACACCTCAGTTCTTCTGCACTTCGGAATTACCAGTTGCCCAATAATCTCCCCGAGTATTTTATCCCTACGAAATAGATACCCATCTACTTCGTAGTAGTTTCCTTTGCCTTCCTTAGCATACTTCCAAGCCAATGCTAACTCGGCACAACACTCCTGTTCGGAACGAAAACTATCAGCCACCATGCTTCCTTTATCCATCTCAGCGGTCACCTCCTCATCCTTAGTACCCAATGTTCCCACTTCATTTCGACATGAAGTAATATTCCTTTGAGAATCCTCAATGTGCTCCTGTGCTTTCTCTGGCAGAATACCCAATGAAACCTCGGTTTCATCTACATTTCCTGAGTCAACCCTCAGGTCCTGAGAGCTTTGAGCCAGTGAATTATCTTCACTCTGGGCTCCTCCCAACATATCCAAAACATCTGGTGGAAGCAACACGTCTTCTACCAAAACTTCTGCCAAAGCACATAACACTTGCTGGTGCACCACATTAACCTGGTCACCGGTAGCAAGACCAATTGGAACATATACTAAAGGACATTTAACCGCTGGACCGAAAATACCTTTCAAATAAATCGTGGAAGCTCCTTCAACCGATATTCCAGGAACTAAATCTTTCTTGATAACAGTAATTTCCGTACCAGAATCCACTAACGCATGCACTAATCTCTCATCTACACTGATAGATGTTTTCACTAATTTACTTAATTTGTCTTCAATAGCCCGCCTAGGAATGACTTTACCTAGCAAATCAACTCTAGCAGTGACCGTTCCATCTTCTAATTCTGTCCCTTACGTTGACACCTTATTCACATTAAGTCTTTTATTATCAGTGTTGACTCAAAATAACTGTGGAACACATGGAAGCATGATATGCAAGTACTCTTAATGCATTATGGTTGCTGGCAGTTTATAATACAGTCCAATCCAGAGCAACCTGATGAAGAGTCAACATACAAGGAAATATTAGATCTACAACTTCGTAAGGATAGATGTTATACGTTGATCTATACTAACATCAGTTCAGATTTGAAAAATCTGATAACGGAAAAAACTGACGGAGTAGCGGCATGGAAGATATTAAAAGATCACTTCGAACCAGTCACAAAAGCAAGAATAATCCAGCTTTTAGATCATTTTTTGGAACAAAATACCAACCAGGGGAAGATGTTGGAATCTTCATATCTCGTGTAAAGACAGCGGCAACCAGATTACAAGAAGCGGGTCATAAATTGGACGACCTGTACATAGGAGTTCAATTAATAAGGTGGCTTCCTCAGGAATTCCAGTCTACCGTGCAACAAATCTACAGATGGAAAGAAGAGGACTTCAGAGTTGTCACAATTGAAGCAGAGCTGATATTAGAAACCAGTCGTCTTCAGTTGATGAAACAAGATTTGGAGAAAGCGGAGAATGCTTACTTGAGCAGTTTCACTTTGAAGAAGTCGAAGACGTTACCAGGTGCTACGGCTGCAGCTCATGGAGATCCAAAGGGTAAGAATGATTACCAAAAGAAAGGTGGTAAGGTATTTAACTGTAAAACTATAAAAAATGTTAAACAATCTATTAAGACTATAGGTCCATGTTATGTATGTAATAAGTACGGGCATCTTAAAGTAAACTGTAAACAGAAAAAGTCTCTACAAAAATCTCCTTCAACTGTAAATGAAACTTTTATATAACACAGAGTTTAATATAAATTTAAGATTTTGTAAAGCTGAATGTAGTCTTTTAGAACTAGATAAACAACTCGAAACTAGTTGTATCTTATTTGAGGAAGAAAACTCCGATAAAGGTGTTTGGGTAATTGATGCTGCTGCCACGAGTCATTTTTGCCATGACAAGAGTTTATTTTTAGATCTTAAACCGATAACTAACATGAAAATGTCGTTAGCAACGGAGGATAAAAGTTGTCCCGTAGAAGGAATCGGTACACTTAGATTTCGGGTAAAATATAAGGGGAGTTTTCATGAAATAACTTTGTCTGATGTTTTATTTAATCCTAAGTTGAGGAGAAATTTGTTATTCGGTTCCAGATTAGAAAAAAAAGGTGCGCATTTTGTGGGTACTAAAGGTAAAATTAATGTTTTTAATAAAGACTGGATAAAACTGTTCTCGGCGACACGCCATGAAAATTTGTATTTAATAAGCTGGATCATTATATTATACCAAAGAGTAAAGAAATTAGTTTTTTAGTGATGTAACCGCTAAAACAAAAACGGATCGATAGAAATATGGCATCAACGCTTTTCTCATGTTAATAACGATTACTTGGTAAAAACTAGTAAAAATGATAGTGTAAAAGGTCTCCCACGCTTAACTGATAATGGTAAGACTCATTGTAAACCGTGTAAATTAGCAAAGTCCAAGAGAGTTTCATTCAAAAAAACGGGGGCCGTAAGATCAAAACGTCCATTGGAATTGTTGCATATGGACCTCTGTGGTCCAATGCTAACTGAAAGCCAAGGCGGTAATAAATATTTCTTGAATATAATTAACGATTATTCAAGAAAGGTGACTGTATTTCCCATCCGAAATAAATCTGACGTATTTCATACGTTTATAAGAGTTCAGAATCGAACAGAACGTTTTCTAAGTAAAAAGGTAATAGCAGTTAGAACTGATGGCGGACTAGAATTTTGTAATAAGGATATGGATAATTTCTTGACAGATCTGGGTATAAAGCATGAGGTAACAAATTCATATACGCCAGAAATGAATGGGGTCGCGGAGAGATTCAATTTAACCGCTCTAGATGGCATCAAAACATTGCTTAAGTCTAGTGAAGTTCCCCATAAGTTTTGGGGAGAAGCATTACTTTGTTTCACTTATGCGTGGTATCGAGACAAAGACAGTAACAAAACGCCTTTCGAAAAATATTCAGGTAGAAAACCATAGGTATTGCATCTAATACCTTTTGGATGTTTGGCATATGTTGGTGTGCCAAAACAAATTAGAAAAAAATTCGATATGCGTGCGAAAATGGGAATTATGATGGGATACGCACAACGTACTAAGGGTTATAGAATATGGTTGATAGATGAAAATAAATTAGTCGAGACTATTAATGTAAGATATATATATATTCAATGAAAATAAGAGGGGAATTAATTTTTGACAAAAAGTTAATAGTAACCTTGGATATATAATTTAAACCTTCCTGATTATTATGATGATGAGGGTGATTTTGATAGAGTAAAAGATTCATTAACGAGTCGTTTAGTTTCAAAGACAAGTACGGAAACTCCCTCAACATCTGAAAAACCAGATGTTTCTTCCGAAAATCATAGCTTGATCCCATGTACAGAGGTTAAGTGGATTCGAAATATAGGTAGGAAAGTAACTGGATCTAACGTATATTATAGTATAGAAGGGGAAGCAACCCGATTGAAATCTTTTAACGAAATAGAGAGATACTGTAAGAGGGGCATAATATTGAGTATGATCCTAGTTTATTTAGTTTTAGAAAAGATAATACCGAATCCCAGGGATTTTCAGATTTGTCAGAGCAACAAGAAGCTCTTATGGTTGAAGTAACTATTCCTAACTGTTACAAACAGGCGATAAGATCCAGAGACGCATCTAAATGGCATGATGCAATGGATAAAGAAATTAACGTAATGATGGAACGTAAAGTTTGGGATTTAGTTGATCATCCGGATAATATAAAAATTTTAGAAAACCGTTGGGTTTTATACCATTAAATATGATGAAAATAATAAAATTGTTAGATACAAGGCCCGCTTATAGTTGCGCGAGGTAACACACAATTACGAGGCGAGGCATTAGTCCAGTTATTTCCAGTTATTTAGTCCAGTTATTAACTTTACTATTGTAAGATTATTTTTCACTATTTGTGTATGTTTGTGGAAATGGACGCATATTCAAGTATAGATATCACTAATGCTTATTTATATGCCAACTTAAATACTGTAATCTACATGAAGCAACCAACTGGATATGAAATTGATAATAACAAAGTGTGTAAGTTACGTAAAGCAATATATGGACTCCACCAGAGTGGACGCCAGTGGTTTTTGGAATTAGAAAATAAATTAATTAAATTAAAATTTAAGAAGTTAGAGTGGGTTAATTGTGTATATATGTTTGAAGATAATGTAATTTTATTATTTTATGTAGATGACATGATTCTATTTGGAAAAGAAATGGAAAACGTAAATTTTGTATTACAATTATTGCAGAAAAATTTTGATTTAATAATTATGGGTAAAACAATGAAATTATTAGGAATAGAATTTGAAGAAATAGGTAATAGTCTGTTTATACATCAGAGATCTTACATTCGAAGGTTATGTGAAATTTACGAAAAATATAACTATCCCGTAAGTTCATTAACTATAGCAAAAGGTCAAGTTCTTTCCAAATTAGATTCACCCAAAACTAGCGAAGAAATTTTAACAGTTCCTTATAGAAATTTAATAGGATCTTTGTCATTTATTGCTATACGCACAAGATCCGATATTATGTATGCAGTAAATGTATTATCTCAATTCCAAGCAAACCCGGGAATAAAACATTGGAATTGCTTATTGAGATTATTAGGTTATTTAAAATACACTCAAGAATATAAATTAGAGCTTCCAAAAGTTAAATCATTAAAACTAAGATGTTATTCAGACTCAGATTTTGCTACAAATAGGGATGATCGTGTGTCAATGGGAGGGTTCTTAACTTTTATAGACGAAACTCCAATTTCATGGCGAACTTTCAAGCAAAAATCCGTTAGTCTGTCGACCATGGAAACTGAGTATTTTAGTTTAACAGAAGCAGCTAAGGAATTCATTTGGCTAAAGAATGTAATTAATAATAAAAGTTTAAATTTGGAATTAAGTGAAAATGTAATGTTTTGTGATAATCAAGCTGCTATAAGTTTTTCAAAGTCACCGGTAGAAAATTACAGAACAAAACATATCGATGTTCGTTATCATTTTCTAAGGCATTTGATATACGACAAGGTTTTCCAAATTAAATATATAGGTACCAAAAATAATTTGGCGGACATTTTTACCAAACCCATGGTTATGGAAAAATTGTTGGAATTTTGTAGAAAATTATTTTTTTTAGAGAATATATAAGACTGTTTCTTTAAGATTAAAATATTAGTTTGTTTATTACAATAAAGATTGTGAATAAAATGTTTTTTTGTGTTAAATTGTGTAACATGTGATTATAGATTAAAATTAATTTACTGATTTGTAAGAGATAATGGTACGAAATTGGAAAAAGGGGGCCGATTGTTAGACATTTAAAAAGTAAAAAAATTCGAAATATTTTTCGGATCCAAATTTTTATGATCTCCTTGTGTTGCTTTTCCAATCCCGTTCCATGATCTCAATGAAAGTAAACACACCGATTCGAACCCGATCTTTTTGCAAGTTTCGTGATTTGTGGTTGGCAGCAACTGCAATGCAAATCGAGCGACTATTTAAACTCGGCTCATGTTAGTTTTTCAGGAGGGAAGGAGAAAAAGAAATATAAGAAGTGTGTGAGTGTTTTATATCTTAGAGGGAGAGAGCGGCTGGTTGGCAATGCAACTGTTTGTTGCATCACCATTTTCAGATTATAAATTCATTTTACAATAGTAGACTGTAAGAAGACGGTTCGAATCGGATGTCTGGTAATGTTGATTTTTGAACTTATTGTTTTTTGTTATCGTTCCAGTAACGAGCACATTGACTTTATCATTGATTATTAAAAGTAAATTTTAAGAAACTGCTTTCGTCTTCATGCCTCCTCGACACAAATATTTCACTGCTTGCTTTGCCAAAATTTGGGTTAGTTTACCAATAAGTGTAACAAATAGATACTGTGAAAATCATTTAACATGAAACTAACAAAAAAACATAGATTCAACAAATTAAAATAGATTAAGAGTACATTTTATTTACATAGGTATGTAAATAATACAAATCAATAATCCAAAAATATTCATAGGAACTTAATGAAATTTAATTTAAAGAAATAAAGTTACTTTAAAAAACAAAACATTTCTTGAGTTTTGGGGAAATAATGAGGTATATATTTTTCTTTGTATTGTCTTTTTAGTGATGGGAGGCCAGATTTGTTCATGTTTTAGAAATCGCCCCTAAAGGGCTTGGAATTTTTATACGAGTCCCCCCTTGACCGGATGTAGTGAAATTTCTTTTGGTGGGGTGTGTCAAAAAGTTCCCGCGTTACAAAGTTCAGTAAACGCATAAATTTTGAGGTGGTGTAACACTGCGCCGGCCTCGGGACCAATCAGAGAACTTATACTGGACAAAGCAAATAGTTCCGCTCCAGGATTTTGGAGTGATTAGGGGTCGAATAAAAGATGACGCGGAGAATTTCAGAGGCAGAGAGCCTCTCCCAGAGTTACAGAAGAACCTTCAAACAAAAAGACGCCAAAATTCCACCCGGACCGGGTGGTCGCGGTAGCCGAGTGGTATAGGTATCGGACCGTGGCTTGCCTTGTCACGAGTTCGAGCCCAGTACCACTAAAGACCCGCCGTGTAGGGCAGCGATGCACGTTAAATCTGTCGAGAGCTGAAATGTCCTCCCGTTGGTGTGGTGTGGTAGTTAGGAGAGGAGGTGCCAGCTCAGGTGTCGTCCACGTCACTTGACCATGGTACAAAATTACGTGGTCCGTCGCCAAAAGCTCTCGTGTAGCTGAACAGTGCGACGTTAATATTCAATCAATCAGTGAATCAACCACCCGGACCGGGTGTCAACCATGTCCATCCCCTTTGCACCTTATTTCTCTCAAGCTAAGTTTAATAATTTTTTGATCTTCTTGTTGTAGAAGTAAAAATCCACTATACGTGTGCTTAAAATAAATTTATCTTAAACGTCCAAAGTTCGTTCTGTTAAATTATTGATTCTTGTTTATTTTAACTATGGTCATGATGCGATGTGAAATTATGGAACCTGGGTTGATTTGAGAATATTAATAAGTTAAAATAGCGTCGCATCATTAGCATCAAATAGTCAACAAATTGTGTTCGATGCTGTTAATCATTTCACCATTGGGATGAGTGTCTAAATAACTGCCCATACTTTTCATGATGTCTCTCTCTTTGAAAGAGCAGCTACGTTATTCATTTTATTTTCCTTGTCGGAATCTACATCAATGATATTTTTTTTAGCTTTGACCAACTCTACTTGGAGCTGTACACACATTATCATAACCTACTGCAAAGAACTCTTCCTATAATATAGTAGGACAGTGCAATAATACAGAAACTTTCGCGAACATTTCATTAAGTATCGGCTCAGTTTCAATATCTTAATTGTCCTGTAGGGAAATCGTTTCATGTTAAGGTATCCGACTAGGTTGAAAAAGTGTTTTTTGACAAAAAGGTCGAATTTTTTTTTATGATTGTAAAATCAAGCCCCAGCCTTTAAGATTCCAAAACAGTCTTCATTTTAATTTTACGTAAATTAGAACTCTAATTATAGCAATTTAAATAAGTCATAGTAGTTGAAAACGAAACCGGAAGTAATGTAATCTGGACTGGAAGTGAGCTACATATGCAGTATTTAATTATTATTCCCCTAAAATGAAGTTTCAAAAACCAAATTTTAATTATCTGCTTACTAAGCCACAGTTTGCTAATAATTATTTCAAATAATTTTGTTGCAAACGATTGGCAACGGCATTTTAAGACTATCGCTATTCCGTGTTTGTTTACATTCGACGTTAGATTTACCACGCCTATTTTAATTCTTTTTTTTTCTCCATTTTGCTTTATTTTTAGAATTTAAATTATTTCAATTTAATCTTTAATTTATTTTACCTGAAATCATGGGTAAATCTCGCTCATATCCTCCCCGTAAAAGGAAGTTTCAAGGAAACCAAAATAAGAGCTTCAACAGCTTCATCTGATGAAATTATGACCGCCAGTTCACTGAAGCTGCAGCAATGTAATGAGGTAAGTAATGAGGTAAGTAACATTTCAGAACATTTAACTGGAAACAGATTGATTGATCTGGAAATTTTAATTGGTATTTTTTCCTTATTGTGTTGCCCAACAAAAATGTGCACAGCAGGAAGCCTTTATCTTGTAGAAGATTCAAGGTTTGGATTATCTTCAAACTTTTCTTTTCACTGCAAAAATTTCAGTTTCATATCGGCATTTTGTACTTCTAAAAAGTTAGACAAAATGAATGAACTTAATACTCGTTTTGTTTATGGATTAAGATTGATTGGTAGAGGTGTTTCAGCAGGAAGAAAACTTTGTGCTGTTTTGAATCTACCTCCCTTTCTCTCAAAGCTTGCATTCCGCCAACAAGAAAAAAAAACTCCTCAGTGCTGCTATTTCCATTGGAGAAAAATAATGAATGACGCAGCAAAAGGTATTAGGCAATTAAAAAATCTATACATGGTTTTGTAAATTGTGGTGTTTCGGTGGATGGTACCTGGCAGCGTCGTGGTTTTTCTTCGCTAAATGGTTGTTAGTGCAATATCCGTTGATACTGGGAAAATTATTGACTTTGAAACTTTATCTCAGTTTTGTAGAAAATGTAATTCAAAGACGAAACAACAAAATGTGAAATTGCAGTGTAATCATCATAAAGGATCTTCCTCCAGCATGGAACCGGTTAGGGCTTATCGTATTTTTGAGAGGTCGAAAGATCATAGAATGTTACGATACACTGACTATTATGGGGATGGGGATTCCAAAGCTTTTGATGCCGTGAAGGACATTTACGGGACAGATTCTGTTACGTTGCTAGAATGTATAGGGCATATTCAAAAAAGAGTTGGAACAAGGCTTCGAAAATTGAAAAGCAGAAATAAAGGACTCGGGGGAAAGGTAAATTAACTGATGGTTTAATTAATAAGTTACAAAATTACTATGGGATTGCTATTCGAAGCAATATTGGGAATTTGGAAAAAAATCAGTCTGCTGTTATTGCTGCCTTTTTTCATTGTTGCTCATCAAAACATCAGCCAAAACATGGACAGTGCCCTGTCGGAGATGAAATTTGGTGTAAATTTCAACGGGCTAAAGCTTCAAATATTGTGTACCAGGATAAATCTTTGGGTCTGCCACAAAATATTGTTAACACAATAAAGCCTGTTTATATGGATTTGTGTGACAGAAATCTTTTAAAAAAATGTTGACACGGAAAAACTCAGAATCCGAACGAAAGTTTTAATGCAATTTTGTGGCAGATATTACCAAAAGAAGTTTTCGTTGAGCATCAAACATTGCGTTTAGGAGCATATATTGCTGTTGTGCAGTTTAATAATGGCTTTCAGGGATTAATATCTATATTAAATGAAATGGGTATTGTTTCGGGGTTTTATACTAAACGGGGACAAAAAATCTTCGATAATGAGCGTATTGCAGACTCAAAACGTCACTCACTGCCAACAGCAAAAACCTGCAGAAGAAAACTTAGGGCCATTCGAAAAAAAAGAAACATAAAAATTGAGGAAGAAGAAGGAATTACCTATAAAACTGGAGAATTTTAATTTGTTTTTTTAATATTTACTTTCAGTAACTTATAAGTATATTTTTTAAATGTGTTTTTTGAAAAATGAAATTTTCACGATAATTTTTGCACGAAAACTGGGATATCTCCAGAACAATTATATAAAATTTAATGAAATTTGCAACACTTATGTTATAAGCCCTTTAGAGTGTAGCAAACCACAGTTTTTAAGATACTTACACTTGATAACATTTTATAGTCCATTTTAGCATAGAATAAAGAGTAATTTTGACGAAAAATCATTAACGTGAATTTCGAATGCTTATTAAATATTTATTTTTGAAAATATTTTTTAACCTGCGGTTTGCGACACTTCAGGTGGATAAATAAATGTATCAATGCAATTAAAATTACATTATGTCCAATATATATTTTTTTACGCTGTTTTTCTTGAAAATGAAATTTTTTTTAAAATTTTATTAAAATAATTTTTTTTTCAGAAACAGGTGATGCATGGTATTTATTTCATAATTATAACTCTTTAGGCCTATTTATGTTCTTTAAAATAATAAAATTCTTCTGATAATCAATTTTGAAATAATTGGTCTTCGAACCTAGTCGGGTGCCTTAAGAGATTTTCATTTCATGCTCAGCAAACAAATGCGGGAAATACATAGTAGTTTGTAGGGACCATTCTTTATTTTGCTTCTACCGATATTTCTTCTTAATCATTTTCGTGTCAAATGTATTTCATTGTATGTAGGACGACAACTAGCTTGTTAACAAGAGTTGAGGTAAGCGAACTGCGTTCACATATACATAAATACCATAATTTTAGCAAAGCCTTACATTAATTTGAAATTTAGATACTCTGAGCAAATGGCTAGATACTGAGATTTTTTTCTTTAAAAAGTTTTTCATCCGGGAGCTTGATTTGTATATTTGATGCTTATAACTTTTCGAATACATATTCACGAATTTTAAGTATCAGGCTTCTGTTGAAGTTAGTACAACCACATAATTAAAGGACATGGATTGTCAGGCACCTGGAGATAATCCCTTTAGTATTAGCAATAGAACTTTCCAAATAAAGTTTGACAATGTGATTGTTTACTGACTCCAGGGTCATGTTAGTATTGTTTTCAAAACGTCTGCACATGACACCCTTCGAACTGATAACTAGATCTCCAGCAAATCATAAGTATTTGCAAAAGGAAAATATCTGGGTTGAGAGTAAGAGTTTTGATTGAGAATTCCACGGGAAGGAAAAATATAGTAAACCTCCGGTGGACAAACACTCAAGGAAAGTGTTTTGATAGCCTTATATAGTTTTCAAACAACAATTTTCCTTTTTATTAAGGAATACTGGATAACTTTTTGATAATTGAAATGTGTGCTTCGAAAAACTAAAAGTTTGAAAAACAATCATCTAGTTCAGGCATGCCCATTTGGAGAATTTTTGCGGCCCAATTAAAGTTTCTGTCTATATTATTTTAGACATTTGGACGACAGACGGTTGAATCGAAAATATCGTGTTTTGACCCACCCCTGCCTCTCTCCGTGCAGTTTTTATCGAAATAATTTTTTTCCTTCCTTTGACTTCCAAGCAATTGCAATAACAGGTGTTGATGGGTGAAGGAAAGCAAATGAGCTTGGTGTGTGTTATTCCTCTTTCAATGATAACTTCGTTGACAGTGAGTCGTGCATTCAGTTCTATTTGTCAGAGAAATAGTTTATGTCTATATTTTTAAGTTCAGATTAGTAGTCTTTTTCCTGCTTTATTTGACAATGAAAGAAGCTGATGATGGATTTAATGAGTTGCCGCAAGACTGTCAGACCAGCTAGTAGAAATGTAAGATAGTTACGGCAGCAGAGTAAAAATGTTTAATATTGTAACCTTCTGAAGTTATGTAACTTTTTCATTTTATGATATATATTTAATTACGATGCAATAATTAATATTATACAATAAGAAACTAAACATTTGGCTATCGGGCAGAAAAAAAACTTTTTTTGATAAACAGTGTAAAATAATTACAAAGCTGTTCTTCTTTACTTAATTGCTTTTTTGCATTTGAAATTAAAATTTTGAAAATCTTATTCAATTTTATGCAAACATACTGTAACACAAGTATAAAATGTGAAGATGTTACGCACATAGTTGTTATACTACGTAACCCCAGATGGCTGCATAAATCTACTGTAGATAAGAACCTTGTAAGTTAAGAGATATTCTTCCACCAACAAGTGCAATCGATCGACTTTCAACTTTGTTGTGATTGTGATCCAGTAAAAGGTAAACTTGGTGTTTTTCGATCATATCAATAATTGAATGTTGATAATATATTTTAATTGCTGTACGATAGTAAAATATTTTGAATATTTTTTTTTATTTTGATATGAGTGGCCCACCTCAGTTTAGTAAACTTTTACGTGGCCCACCTCAGTTTAGTAAATTTTTACGTGGCCCACCAGCCGATTTGGGTTGGGCACCCCTGATCTAGTTCATGTTATTCAAAACTGATGTCATAACGGCCAAAATTAAGACAACATACTGGATTAATTTGTCACTAAGAGAATAGTGTTTCCTACATTAGAAACGTCATCAATAATATTTCAGAGTTTTCCAAAACCCCACATTGTTTGAGAGCAAAGTATTATATTATTTTGTATTATGTGTATGATATACTGATTTAATAATAATTCTGTATATTAAAGAACTTTTTCGTAAATTAAAAATAAACAATCTGTGTCGTAAATAATAAAGGATATCTAGTCTTCATCCTGAGTTTAGAAAGGTTTTTATTATTGGAATTTTAAAACTATTTAGAAAGTATACCCCGTTACTTCAACAGCTATATGAGGCAACTATATTCCCAGCACAGAGGAGTGGTGTATTAGTGATGACTTAAGCAGGAGAAAGTGGGAGCGGTAGAAAAAGAGATATAGATAGAGATGAATTGGGATGTTTTCTTGAGGAGTAATATATTTTATATTAGGTTATTGTACATTAAAAGTTCTTTTCTTATAGAGTGCTGAAAGTGCTTTAATCTAGAAATTTAGTAAGATAATAAGTGAAGTTCAAAGACAATGAAAAAAAGAGCTCTGAAGCAGTCATAATCAAAGCACCAATTCGTCAACGTTTATAAGTAAAAATGTCCATGTATAAGGGTTGCACAAATGGAAAGTGGACAAGTTCAATAAAAAGAATGATTTCATTTGAAATAAAAAAAAATTGATCTGAGGTTGTAGCTCACGTTCCATCGTTTCAGTAGCAGGTCTATGTCTGCACTCTAGAAAGAATGAGGTTGATTCTTAAGGAAGTCCTGCCCCGCTTCCTTCAATTCATCATCCAAATACAAACGGTATACAGTCTTAGGTGGTCTAAAGGACTGGAAGGTGATAAATCCGGACAGTATGACTGGTGTGCTAACATTTCCTAATGGATTTTTAAAGTGACCTTGGTTTCATGGGAACCTTGTGAGCAGGAATTTTCTTGGAGATCGGATGTCGTTTGCTGCCCTTCTCGAACACCTTTACACCAACTGTTCCAAGGCGTTCAACATTAACAAGGCTCGTTATAGGCTATCACTATCCGTCGTTAGATGTCCGTATTTCACCTTCCTCCTGCAATCAAAAAGCGTACTACCGCTCGTTGTTCCGATCTGGACGCATTATATGATATGACTTAACTTTCAATTAATCTCCTCTGCCACTAACAGAGTTCACTGTAAAAAAACATATACGAGGTACACTCTCTGGCGTCTTTGGTGCCCTTATTTGGTAGCTCTTCCGTAGCTGCCGTCATTCTGACGCAATCACAGATGTCCACTTTTTTATTTGTGCAGCCTTTATAAAATAGTCT